>JAPDVR010000017.1:37934198-37984198 GCA_026230005.1 Gila orcuttii | reverse complement strand
ACACTACTACGTTTTAGTTTAGAAACGGAGACCTTTTGCTACGTTTGCACCTCCCGTCCAGGCTAAAACGGTAAAAAACGAAGACCTAAAACAGAGAAGTTTAGAAACGCTGTCGACCCCGTTTTGCGTTTTGAATCTCCGGAGGGCGTTTTAGTGAAGACGGGTCAAAACGGAGGACTTTAGAAACGATGACGCAGAGGTTCACGCTCGGCTCTCTGGTTGGGTGTCATACAACGGAAGAAAACTTTCGAATGTCCAGATCAGCACTTATCAACCTCAGCGAAATCTGAAGAATAGTCCATCTGTTTCCTGTTTACACCGGCATGCGCATGCCCAGTGTAGGTGAATGGTCACGTGATCCACGTTTTCAGTCGTTTTAATGTGGACAGAGATCAAATCTAATACTCAGCTAAAACGCTGGTGTGGACGCAGATCGTATTCATTTTAATTCTCCGTTTCTAAACTAAAACGCAGTAGTGTGGATGGGGCCTGAGAACAACGTCTACTCTGACCCACCCTCAAACGCTTTAGTTGTAGCTGAGAAGCAACATGTTGTAGTGTCGTGTTGTCGACATGTCGAGAAGACGCTGTTTTCTTGCGCTGGAATCGATACAGTAAAACCAGCGCCATTGTTACTGTTCATATCACTGTGTATCAAGTGCTGTGGAAGCTCCAGAGCTGAAATTCAGATATGGTAATGGACGTTTCATTTCTGGCATGCGTGGTAGACCAATCACAACAGACTGGGCCATCTGACCAATCAGAATAGAGCTGGTTCTCTGAAAGGAGGGGTTTAGAGAGACAGAATCCTTTATGGAACTGAATCCTTTATCAGACCCTGCGAGAAAAGAGGTGATGCTGCAATGTATATTATGTTTTTTGACTTTAGATGCATGTAAACCTATAGTAGGAGACTCCAACATTAAATTAGGAACGTTTAAAATAGCATAATAGGGGCATTTTAGCTTGACCATATGCACTTAACTTATTTCTCAATGTCTGCTATACAATTGTGTAGTAATTCTGCTTTTTTTTTTAAAGGCACAGAGTTCAAATGTACTGCATAACACGACTGACCAAACTCATGTTCATCTACTCATACCCTAGTGTCATTCACACAAGGGCCCAGAGTCTGAATAGAGAGGTATTTTTAGCTAATTATTTTGCCACTGCCTGCTAGACTGGCTTCTCTGCATATGGAAAATAACAAAAGAAAGGAGTCGTACCTTATCAGGAAAGTGATTTGTTTCTTTTCAAGCCCATATGTCGTTCTCTCGTCTGCTTTTTGATGGAACACAAGGCATTATCTGAGAGCATCTAAATTTCCTGGCACCTCAACTATTTCTTCCCAACCAGCAGTCAAAACAAACAGAAAAAAGAAAAGGCAACACTTAATCTTTCCCGCTACTCTGAACTGTATGCCTTTAGTAGTCTAGAGAGAAAACTATTGATTCGTCAGAGAGCGTGAAAGAGATCGATTAGGCCAGTCATCTCATTCGAAGGTGATCCAAGGTGACACCTCACACGGCTTAGAAAATTCAACAACAGTCCTCTCTGAGTATAGCAAACACATTATATCTGGCTGGAGATAAAAAAAAAAAAATAACACAAAATGTCAACTTCTATAAAAGTACTCTTGGAAATAACATTTTCTTCACAAGGAAATGTTCAAGTTACAAGCAAGTCAATGTGTTTCAGATTTCTTGCAAACAATTTTTATATAACAGTGCAGCAAATAAACCACCAGTGATATGCAGAATCCAATCATATATCCAATCAGCAGTAGGGGGCGTGTCCAATCATGATAAGGGAGGAGCGAGAAAGAGATTTCAAGAAAGAACTTAGAAAGGGAGATGGCTGAGAGACATTAAAATGGGGAAACGGTCAGAGATATATCACTTGTAAAATAAGAAAAGCTTTCCAGAGCTGGAGAGACCTAATTGGGAAGGCCTGGAAACAAATGTCTCTGCTCCGCTCTATACGTGAGTAACACTGGTTTTGCTATGTTTCACAGAACCAAGTTATGCTGTTGTTATAATGTTATCTCTAAAACCAGGAAATTTTTTGAGAAGCATTATTTTCAGCAATGATAAAGATACATCCACTTTTGCATTGCGTGTTTGTGCATTTTGTGGGCTGAGCAATGAGGGTGTGTTTGTTTGGGTAGATTTCAAATATCAACCGTTTTTCTCAGAAATGACTTACTGCAGCTTGAAGACTGGAGTAATAACCAGTAATAACCAGTTCAATTGTAATAATATTTCACAATATGACTGTTTTTACTGTATTTATGATCAAATAAATTCAGCCTTGTTGAGCATGAGAGACTTCTTTCAGAAACATTAAAAATATTACTGACTACAAACTTTTTAACAATATTAATCAATAGCTTTTTTATGAGGAACAGCCCCAAATCTATCATTGCCTAACGCAGTACTTCTCAAAGTCCGGACTCCGGTCCGGATCCGGACCCGGAGGGAATTCAATCCGGTCCCGCCTCCATTTCGTATTTCAAGAGCACTAATTGTGTGTAAGGGATTAAAAGTGTGGATTTCCTACTTTGATAAACGCATATTAAAATCATTTGTATAGTTTTTTATGTATTTTTTGAGATGATCCGAAATTAAAGCGAGGGCTAGATATTTAAAGTTTTCCTCCGTGATTTAGATGCCATGACATCCAGTGAGCGTATGACTTTTTAACCGGGCGCGACCAGACACTTCACCGCAGTAAGCGTTTGAATGGGTGTGGAGGATGTCATTGTCCAGGAAAAGAAAAGTTGACGAAGAAAATAGAGTTTTCAAAGATGTTTGGACGGAGAGGTATGCGTTCATTTTGCCCCAATCCAGCACGAAGCCATTCTGTTTGATTTGTAACGAGACAGTTGGAGTTGTGAAGAGTGGAAATGTCAAACGACATTATGAAACAAAATACAGACATTTTGAACGGCAATATCCACAAAGAGGTACAGACAGCAAAACTACTGACTAATGAACATTTAGGCCAGTGTCTCCGTCTAGCAACCACACATTTTGTGCCACGGTTTCGGCAGCTGATGGGAGACAGACAGTGCCATTTCTCACATTAGACTGCTCTGTATTTTGCACGTTACTTTTGCCCTACCTCTTGTTGTGTTTTGTTAAGAAATATGATGACACTTAAATTAATTGTTTTGCCACTATTGCACTTGTTATTAATGTATTTTAAATGCAAAAGGCACCTTATTTTTTTTCATAAAATGAGTGTTGATTTGTTATGCATGTTTATTAAAAATAAGTTTTGTAATAACCAATCGTTCCGGACCCTTGACATTGATGAAAATTCAGATTTGGACCTTTGAATGTAGACATTGAGAACCCCTGGCCTAATGCATCAAATAAAGCCTCACCATATATTTTTCTCATTAAATATCAAGTTCCACTCAAACATGTTATGTTGACTTTAAAGTGTCTTAGTCTTGTTACAAGAGGACTTAAATAGCCAGTCATTGTCGGTCTTTCAATTTCTCTACATCTTTTCAATCTCTTCGCAGCCCAATATATCTCTCTCATCGTCTGTGCTGGGTATTAGCCCGGCAGATTCTGCTTATCACCTGAGGTCTGCCAGCTTGCGACAGTCGTTTTGACCATGGCCATGTGGTGCTGATGGAAGGGGGGGTAAATGAGGCTTGCGGTATCAATGGAGGTGCCAGCTTTTATGGAATGCTTTGGCAGATGACTTCAGGTCCTCCGGGACAGTCCTTGGATCCACTTGAAAACTTGACGGACAGACTCCTAAACATTTTTTGTTCTTCTTGTTTTAGTAATTAATTGTTTTTCAGTCATTGGCTTCCTTCCTCCTCACCGGACGCCGGGTTTAATTCGAGCTCAGAATTAGCACTTAAAGGCGGTTCGGGGTTTCAAACAGATGGCCCAGTCAAGCCTGCATGAAAGCCTTATGTGTTCATTTTCAACCGTGTGGTCCTTTTGGCAGGTTAAATGAGGGAATCATAACAAGACTGGATAAGTAATACATATCATTTTCAAAGACTAAGCTATTTAATGTTGCCAAGAGCTCTTTGTTTGGAATTCTAAATGTGTAGTTTTTGCATATTTGTGTAGAATTGTGAATAACATGTCCATTCCTTGCACACTTCCACAAAGTCATGATTATATCACTCTTACAGTAGTCAGACCAACAGAATAGCGTCTTTTCTCACTGTGGCCTGCCTTCGAACGAAGAAAATAAGTAAACACAGGGTAATGTGAAGCTAGGGTGTTTTGAGTGTTTTTAGCATGTTGCACAACAATTTATTGTGGTCTGTAAATATGATTTGGCTCTCTTCTCTCCTTCGCTGCAAGTCTATAGGATTATTTTTTTCTTTCAAACTTTGCTGAGGTGGGTTATTCTTCAAATGACAATATTCAGTTGTAGTAATAACACAACCTACTGGGAACAGGAAGTGAAATGTTTAACACTGTGATGCAGTTCTTGCAACATATTAAATATGCCATTGAGTTCTAAACATGCTAGAAACATACTAAACATGCTAGCAACACTTAGCTGAGTGATAAAGCATGCTAATGCAATGAAACAGGAAGTTGTTGTTACTCAAGAAGGCAATGTCCAATCTGCCCCAAACTTCACACGTTAAATAAGAGACATACCCTGAACACATCTACATGACAATTTTCAGTTATAGTAATAGCGCCACCTACTGACAACAGGAAGTGACATGGTTAACACTGTATTGCAGTATTAGCCACATACTAAAATATGCCATTGTGTGCTAAACATGTTAGAAACATACTAAACATGCTAGCAACACTTAGCTGAGTGATAAAGCATGCTATTATCACTATAATAAAGGACAATTTTGTAAGTGACTTTGACATACTCCTCCTATATTTACCTACTTAAATGCACATTGCCCATCGTGCTGTGTCTTTTTAAGGCGAGACACTACAGGTGAATAGGGTAATTTTTTTAACTATTAGATATCACCATGAAACTTTGCCAGTTGATTACCTACATTAAGTTGAGAAAAAAATGTATTACAAGTTTTCTGTAATTTAATGTTTAAATATGCAAATGAGGCATTGTCTAATTAAATATGTGCTATTTTGCATATATTTTAAAAAACGAAATCTGAGTATTGGACAAACCCAGGTTCAAAATTATTTTTTCATTGTGTTCACATATTAGATGGGGAAAAAATTACAGAGGGATTTATGGATATCTACTTTTGTTATCCTGTAAATCAGAATATACTGCCAATAGCCTTAAAAAAATGATTTTCGCCATGTTTTTGGGAATAAAATGTTATATAAATCAGGCTAGGAATAATTTATTTACAAATCCCTCTGTAAATGTCTTCATAATATAACTAGGTACAAGACTGGAAAGTTTGGTGTATATAGGTGCTACTGAAGAAGAGATTTCGGACTTGGAGTATGAGAGAAAAGACATTTTGAGAAAACGTGCTTTAAAATTTAGCATCAGCCAATGAGATTGCGCATTTAGAGTAAAATCCCCCTTTTACTTTCGCGATTGGTTGCTGATAAAAAGGAAATGACCATATTTGGATCCGGCAGTATTTTTCAGGAGAGAGAGAGAGCTTTCTAACAGTGTGTGATGACAGGGTGCAGATCGCGATCGCGGAGCAGAGGGATGATTTATAACGACAACTTTTGATGAATTTATGAGAAATCTACAGACGCAAACAGACAAAGTGTAGTAAAATAAAGACCTAAATGTGTATTTCGGACTTTTTTTCACCACAAGTCTGAAAGAAGACATGTTATTGAAGACATATATCCCAAAATCTCAAAATTGACCAGTTAAAAAAAAAAACGATGTTTTTTTTTTGCGAGGGCCCTTTCATCGCTGCTTGCAGCTTTAACCCTCTGAGGTCGGCTATCGCGCCAGCGCGATAGTCTCGCTTTTTTTCTTATCAGTGCAAAAGAAACTCAAATTACTCCGTCGATTTTTGTCATACAGACAAGTGTTTTACATTTTTAAAAACTGTTAAATGTCTTCTTTTTTTTTGTGTACACTAATAATAAGAACAAAAAGTTGTGTTTTCCGTAAAATAAAGAAAAAAAAAACATGATGCACGTTCTGTCTTCTCTCTCAATGTGAAGTTCATTCTGAAACGTGACAGAAAATGATCTTAAACTCAGCCAATACTTGCCACCCACACATGAAAGTAATGTCTTTACAAAGTTCGAAGTCTCCTTTTTTAAATGAAGTTAATCATATCAAAAACAAATATTCTCGGTTTAAGAAATACGTATGAAAGCAACGACATGTACAGTTTCTCCAGCCCAAGCTCATTAACTTTAATTTGACCACACCCCCACGCGCGCAGTTGTTTTCATTCAAATGATCCACATGAAGGAACGCAGAGCTGTTAACGCCCTCATCATCTCTAAACAAAGAATCAGCGACAGCGACTCCAGTATTTCTCTACTTTTCATCAGTTTGGAAGACTGTTTGTGCTGTGGATTTACCTTGGATTTACCTAAGAAGGACACATTCTTATTATGAGAACAATTTTTGGTTTCACTTTATTTTGATGGTCCCTTTAACACATTCTGTTGTCTATAAGTAACATTGCACCTTCATGTCTACTAACTCTCATTAAAGTATTAGTAGAGTATTAGTAGACTGGTAGGTTTAGGGTTAGAATAAGTTGACATGTAGTTGCAAAGTTATTTATAGTCAGTAGAGTGTCTGTTGGAGGACCATCACAATAAAGAGTTTGCAGATATGAAGCAGATAGTCCACTAATACTCTAATGAGAGTTAGTTGACATGTAGTTGCAAAGTTACATATAGTTAACAGAATGTTCAAAAGGGACCATCAAAATAAAGTGTTACCCAATTTTTAGAGACATATTAGTAAGTGTTTTATTGTTGCATAAACTTTACATTGTAGCTACTAAACTCAAACTGGTGCAGCCTAAAATGTTATGAAATGAGATACAAGTAGGCCTATGCTAGTATGAATGTTTATTCTAATATGGTGAATATTTTAATGTTTAGACCTGTGTTTACTGTTAAATACTGTGTTTGTGGATATCTGCTCAAACGTAGATGTATAATGTAACAACAATGTTTCATAGTTTGGAGCGGCTCGATCGCTGCACGCGCTGAGTTTGGGTCTGAGTCACGCTGTGTGTTTGAAAAGCAAAACACGCCACACATTAGGCTTCACGACAAACTCATCTCATTTCATAACGAATAGAAATATTTGAAGTAACATATGATAAACAATATATGTTTGTCTAGTGTAGTGTTACTGAAAAGTGTTAATTTTTAACGATTTATAGGCTGCCTGCTATCTAGGCTATTGTTATTATTTTATGCAGCCCTACACATGCCTATATACAAGGCACAACAAACTAGGTGTTCCTATATATATTTACAAAATACATATACATATATACACTGCCGTTCAAAAGTTTGGGGTCGGTAAGATTTTTAATGTTTTTAAAAGAAGTCACTTATGTTTAGATTATTTTTCAGATAAATTCTGTTCTTTTGAACTTTCTATTCATCAAAGAATCCTGAAATAAAAATGTAAATAACTGTTTTCAACATTGATGATAATGAAAAATGTTTCTTGAGCATCAAATCATCATATTATACTGATTTCTGAAGGATCATGTGACACTGAAGACTGGAGTAATGATCACAGGAATAAATTACACTTTACTATATATTTACATAGAAAACAGCTGATTAACATTGAAATATTATTTCACAATATTACTGGGTTTGTTTTGTATTTTTACTCAAATAAATGCAGCCTTTGTGAGCATACGTGACTTCTTTTAAAAACATTAAAAATCATACCGACCCCAAACTTTTGAACGGCAGTGTGTGTGTGTGTGTATATATATATATTAGGGCTGTCAGTTAAACGCGTTATTAACGGCGTTAACGCAAACCCATTTTAACGCGATTATTTTTTTTATCGCGAGATTAACGGTCTTTTTGGCCTAGCAAACTTTGTAGTTTTTTTTCACATGCTTTTGCAACATGCGCGCCGCTGCGCTATGAAACCCATTCATTTCAAGGGCTTGCGCCGTGCGAGGACGTTTTGTTACTTCGTCGACCAAAGCGCAAGTGGATCTAGCTAGACCGGAAGCAAAACAACAGGCACGCGCACACACTTGTTTGGGCTTGCGAGCCAGCCAAATAGGTTAACGTTACGTTTTGAGTGACGAGCGCGAGACGCCGAAATGGATGCCAATAAGATTCTGAATGGAAAGTTTACTTTTAAAAAGTTGCCAAATGGTTCCATTGACTAGACCAAAGTGATCTGTGTGTTTTGTCGTTATGAACTGAGCTATCATCATCGCAGCACGTCCAGTCTGAAATATCCCTTGCTGATTGCCAAGCACACACACACAGCTGATGCGAATTCTCCGCCCCCTCGTCAATATCAGTACTTCGTCAGTATTTCTTTCACCCTTTTATTGATGGACAGTGTTACATTGTGTTGCAAAGAAATGATTTGCTCCAAGTGAGAATGTTAGTGTGAAATTGAACACAGTATTGCCAATGTTGTTTTCAATAAAAAAAATGTGCACAAAGCAAGCAATCCACTTTTTTCATGTTGATAAGAGCATTAAAATGAGAAAAAATAATGAACAAAAAGAAATCAAGAGACATTTAGAATAGATAAAAATGTGGGATTAATCGCGAGTTAACTATGACATTAATGCGATTAATGTCGATTAAATATTTTAATCGTTTGACAGCACTAATATATATATATATATATATATATATATATATATAGTGTGTATATATATATATATATATATATATATAGTGTGTGTATATATATATATATATATATATATATATATTGTGTGTGTATATATATATGTATATGTGTGTGTGTGTGTGTGTGTGTGTGTGTGTGTGTGTGTGTGTGTGTGTGTGTGTGTGTGAGTGAAAAATCTAAAATGTATTCCCAGAATCGTGCAGCCCTATAGTTTGTCTTGATATCAACAGGTTTACAGGTGTTTATTTATTTAGTTTTTAGAAAGGGACCAGATGCCACTGGATGAGTCCTGCTGACTTCAAAATTCACATGAGTCTCTGTACATGAACATGGTAAAATGAAAAGTCAAACACCTTGGACATGACAGGTATGTAGGCTACTATGTTTCAGGAATGGCACAAAGGTGTGTGACTGTTTAAGTATTTGTCTTTACATCAGTGTGTTTACTAATGTGCTTTTTGTCCTTTGTTATGTATCTTTGGATTATATTGTGTTGTAAATAAATCCAGACAATCTAAAAGCCATTCTTTTTTTAATTTCTCCTCATTCTTTGTGCAAGGCTTCTCATGATGATAGGGCCTGATAGCCCCTAATAGGGCCATTAGGGGAGGGTCTTTGTCTTTCTCAGGTGTAAAAAGCATTCATATTAATGAGAGATCCACGCCCCTTCGCATAAAGCTTTCTCACACAAAACACGTCATACAAATTTTAAATCAATATATTGTCTTCTCTAAATGAGTATGCAGGATGATTTTCACATAGTTTTGGAGCAAATATTCTAGGCTACGTGATACATTTTTCAAAAGTCTTGTGAAGAAATAATCACTATGGGTTTTATGACCTTATTTCAGTGACATTTGTTTTTTGTTTTTTCACAAACCACGCATAAACATTATTATCTTAAAAATACAAACATGTACATACATGTTGCTCACATATTACGGTAGCCCCGTTTGTGCTATATAGAGTGAATTTACATCTTTGCCATTAACATGTTTATAAATAACTGAAAAAAGCACAAATGTCAGAGCATGTCAGAACACCTCCAGGACCCAGAAAACACCTTAGACCTCAGAGGGTTAATAATGAAGTTGTTTTTTAGGAGATCTGAATTGGAACTGGCTTTTGCCAATATCTGATCATTTTAAATAATTTTGTGATTCTTTTTTAGATTGTGAATAGCCCCACTAGACCAAATCAAAAACATCCAGAAAAATCTTCCATAATTGATCTTATTCTTACAAATGCCCCTCACAAATACTCTTGTGCCTCTGTTTTTGAAAATGACATAAGCGATCATTGTTTTAAAGCATCGGTAAGGAATACAAAAATCCCTAAAACAAGGCCGCGTATAATTTTTAAGAGAGCAATGAAGCAGTTTTCACTGCAAGGTTTTTTACATGATCTGTATGATTTTGATTGGAAAATAATTAATCTTATTGATGATGTTGAGAATGCTTGGACATTTTTTATGATGGTTTTACAAGCCTGGTAAATAAGCATGCCCCACTCAAAAGACATAGAGTGAAAGGGCGAAACAATGTTTGGTTTAGTAATTAGTTGTCTGACCTTCTTCTGGAGCTCTTCTGAGCCTGGGCTCAAGCTAGAAAGTCAAAACTTGAGTCTGACTGGTTGAAATTACAGCGTTAACGTAATTTATGTACTGTAAAAATTCGTAATGCTAAATCAGCCTTTTTCCTTTCTGAAACATCAAAGAATTTAAATAACCCTCTTAAGTTTTGGAAAACAATTAAATTATTAATGGAAGCAAAAACAGATTCAGAAGTACCATCTTGTATTGTTGTTGATGACAAAAAAATCATTGACAAAAATGAAATTCTCAATAGTTTTAATAATCATTTTATTGCTGCTAGCTCCCTTTATGAAACACTACAAAATCCCTTTTCCAGCTCTCCCATTGCATGTCCTGTTGATCAGTTACTGTCAGCACAACCATTTTATTTCAAGACAATAACTGTATCAGAAGTAAGGAAGGCATTGAAAGATCTAGATCCGAAAAAATCATCTGGTCCAGACAAATTGGAGCCTTATTTTTTAAAAAATAGCTGGAGATATGATAGCCAACCCAGTTACATATTTAATTAACCTTTCCTTAGCTACGAATCAAGTTCCGGCTATTTGGAAATCTGCCAATGTGCTCCCCCTTCATGAAGGTGGTGATCCTGCAAATACAAATAATTATAGGCCTATTTCTAAACTGTCAGTATTAGCTAAATTAATGGAATCACTCATCAGTATGCAATTAAAAGATTATTTAATTAGTAATAATATTCTTAATGAATTTCAATCTGGTTTTAGGAAACAACATAGTACAATAACAGCTGTTTCAAAAGTTGTCAATGATCTGGTTAATATCTTTGACAATAAAAAGCACTGTGCAGCACTGTTTATTGATTTGTCAAAAGCTTTTGACACAGTGGACCATAAAATACTTCTTCAAAGACTCATTTCAATTGGACTATCAGAACAAGCAGTGGGATGGTTCAATAGTTATCTATCAGGGAGAAAACAATGTGTGCAAGTAGACGCCTTACTTCTGCCTCCCTGAATATTTTAAAAGGGGTGCCTCAAGGTTCAAACCTTGGGCCTCTTCTTTTTATTATTTATACAAATAATCTCTGCAATAATATAAAAAATACAAAATATCATTTTAATGCTGATGATACTGTTCTTTATTGTTCTGGGTCCACATTAGGTCAAGCAATCACAAATGTCCAAAAATTGAAATTGAAGTTAGGTTTCTTCTTTAGAATTAAGTCATGTTTATCTTTTGAAGCAAAAAAACAAAACAAAAAAAAAACTAGTAAATGCAACATTCTTATCTGTCTTGGACTATGGATATATTTTATACATGAATTCAACCTCTCAATGTCTTCATGCTTTGGACACTGTGTTTTATGGAGCCTTGAGATTCATCACAAATTTAAAATCTCTCACTCATCACTGTTTATTGTATTCTCGGGTAGGTGGTTTTCCCTCTCCATTCGGCGTTGGGTGCATTGGCATCTTTTTATTTATAAGGCAGTATTAGAACTCCTTCCTTCTTATCTGAATATTTAAATTATCCCAAGGTCTACATGGACATATCACCTGCCCTCACAGAATTAGTTTTTATTGACAGTCCCTAAAGCCTGCACTGTTTTTGGTAAAAAGGCTTTTAATTGTGCTGCACCATCTGCATGGAATCTGATACAGAATGAGCTACAGTTGAAGGAGTTGATTTTATTTTATTATTTTAAAGGCTTTTTAAAGGATCTTGCAGAAAGGCAGTCTGTCTGTTACTTTACTTAAATTAAATTGATTTAGGACTTAAGTTTTTTTATGATGATATTGTTGTTTGAATATGAAGAGTGAAAGTGTGTCTTTGTATTTATCTGTAAGTGTTTCTGTAAATATTTGAACGAGCATTGCTGCCACTTGCCAGGACACTCTTGTAAAAGAGATTTTTAATCTCAAGGAGTTTTTATCCTGGTTAAATAAAGGTTTGAATGAATGAACGTTTTTAATTCCAGTGGTGGTAGTTGATTTCCATGGAAAATTCGAGCATGTCTTTGCGTCATTACGTCACATCTGTACAAAGAAGGTGTCATAAAGAAGTTTCATAAAACAATTACAAGTGACAACTAGAGATTCACCCGTTGTGAAAATGCAAAAGACTTTGGGCTTCGGAGTGGCTACAGAAAAAAAGAGACTGCAACCGGGCCCATGCGAAAACAAGGATAAATATCGGAAGGGCATTAAATGTAGTCACGCAATGCTGATGTTGTTAACATTAACAATTTGAGAACAAAGTATAATTTGCACAGTTTGATGTGATATGATAAGCGATCGTTAGATTTAATCAGCGTGATTTACTGCAATGCTTTTTTTCCCTTATGTGGTCAGAACAAAAGTGGATGTTAGTTGTTCAGATGACATTTTCCGGTGAAAATTCTTATGTTGGTCATACTTCCAAAAAGTAGAATCTGTGATTCCGAATGACAGTATCCACACCGGCGCGGTGACTGACAGCCGCACATTCTCCTCAAAACATTGGATTCATCCGCACAGTGCCGTGCCGTTGATAATAAATAAAGTTGATAATTCCGTGAATAACCGCAATTGCAGGTTTCAAACAGAGATGGTACAAAGAGGAAAAACTATGGACTGCAGCTTTAATGACATGTAATAAAAAAAAAATTAAGGTAAATCAATAACTTATTCAATGTGGTGTGAAACTCACGCTTAAGATTTAAACAACTTGTCCAAAACTAGTTTTAACACTAATGATCTGAAATCAATTGACACATTTTCGTTATTTAAACAATTATTAACTTTTATTTTTATTTTTTTATTTTTTTACATATTTTGTAAAAAACTTCACACTAGTGCTTAACCTTGGAAAACAAAATGAGCAAAATTTTAATAAATAACTGCAAATGTCATTAAAGTGGTAAATGAAAGTAGATTTTTTTTTTAATTTTTTTAAAATAGCATAGGCTCAAACCACTTCCATGTTATTTCATGTTAAATAGTGCCGTCTCTGCAGGAACAGAAACAAAAAAAACACCCCCATCATTTGTACAGACAATATTTAACTGCAAGTTACAAACATTATTTGCTGTTATTTTAGCGGTTTTTAGTATTACTGAAATTAATGTTGAGTGCATTCTATCTTTCTTTCCCTAATACAATTTTAGTGTGGATACCTGAGGTTTTCAAATGAAAGTCCAAATGCAAAGCCAGAACTGGAGAGCTAACAATTGATCTGAAAATTGACATGCTGTCTTCATGAGTGTCCTTCACTCACAGATAAACAATCTTGAGCTGTGGAGTGGAAAAGAAATCCATTTGAATTTGTTTTTTTTTTCTTGGCGAACCTACAACCCAGAAAAAGCTAAAGGGGAGGATTTGAACAAATGGACTTAAGTCATCCTGCGTGCCAACAAAAGTGATTTGACAATAGTGCAATGCTGCACAGCTGGAAACTTGAGACTTTATGTCTTTCTTGCATTTTTTGTGTGTGTATATTTAAGTATGGACTGACACCCAGGTGTCGCAGGTGTATGTGTTCTTTAGTACATTTAAAGTGTTTCATCTCTCTTTATTAATTCAATCATCAGTTACCAGCAAGGCTGTCTATAATGTGACTGTATGCAGCTTAGCTGATGTGAACCACTAGGTGCTGATGCATTTGTTCTATGCCCAGTAAACTATCAAGTGTTCACTAGTAGTTGGTCATATGCTAGACCAACATGTCTTAAAGTCCCAATGAAATCAAAATAGATTTTATTTTAGCATGAATGTGTTAGCCTTACTGTTATCTATAAGGTAGTGTGCTCAAAAGCAATGACAAAATTTGCATTTATAAGATATAAGCATTCAAAACTTACAGTCTCTAACTTCCGGCAGTATTGATCAATGATTTTGATGACATACCCTCATTTCAGATTTTCTGTCCAATCAAATGCTTTCTAGAGTCTGAAGCATCCCGTCCCCTACATTATAAATAGACGCTAAAGCTGCAGCTAAAATCGGTCATTTGTTCGCACATTCACCATTTTCTACATGGTGAATGGCATATGGTGCACTGTACAGGGGATAGGGACAATTCAGACAGTGTAAATGTGCTTTCCGTTGGGGCGAATGAAGTCTGGTTTCACATTAGTGTCATTCGATCGCCCCAGCGCACACACAGTCTGCTCCGGTCCAGAGACACGATAGCACAGAGTGGATCTTATGCGCGAGTCGGTGCAGACTAGAAATGGTATTGGATCCTTTGAATTCTGCACAGAATGCTATATTTTAAAGTGATGCATAGGAGATTATGAGGAGAAACGGATGGAGATTAAGAGAAACTGCGGCTTTATCGAGCTCAACGGCTTTGGCTGAGCTGTGAAATAAACAAAACGTTATTGGCTATTTTAAAAAAGGGGAGGAGCTGTCCTATATGTCCCGCCCTGTCTGCCGGTTTCAGTGGAAATTACATCAACACATTGAATTATGCTGCGCATTTCAAGGCACTTCAGTGGGCCTTTATGCTTTACACTACACTCGAGTGCTTGTGTTATGTTTATATTTTTAGAGCCTCAAGATGTTGACTTTTATAAATTTTTATAAAGTTATAAAGTTAAAAATAAAAGTTTTTACTTCTAGATAGAAAGATAGATCCAAAATCTCTCTAGCAAGCTATGTCCTTGTCTGTCAATGAAGAGAAAGATTGAAAAACCCAGAACTTCACAGCACATTGCAAGGACTATTAGCGAGAGGCAAATGTCAAGTCAACATATTGTTCTCCTTGAAACAGAAATACTCCAGGTCTGACTCACATCTATAAATCACAATTTCGGTTTCATGTGTGTGTGTGTTTGTGTGCGTTTTTAAATATCGTCTCAATAATTTTCTCAGATTTCATACAAATGGTATAGTATGGAACCGCATATCTTTGTGTCAATCATGGATGGTATCTTTCTTATACTTGTCTATAGTGTCAAAAAGATTGATTGCTCTGGTGAGATAGTAAAAAAGGCTATATATTCGGCAGTTGGTATTTCAAAAATGGCGGGGGGAAAAGACTGAAATAAACCCGAGAGGCTGAAATAAACAGATTTGCAGGCATTCTTGCAGAAAAAGCAGGCTGTGTGTGTACGTGTGTCAGCGAGACACTACTCCATCACTCTACCTCCCAAGTCATTCTCTCTCTCTCTCTCTCTCTCTCTCTCTCTCTCTCTCTCTCTCTCTCTCTCTCTCTCTCTCGTCTGTCTGAACGCTTGCAAGAATATGGACAGCTGCCATATTTTTTCGCTGGAAAAATTGAACCATCACAAATTCAAGGTAAATCAAGCACCTAATTACGGGCAAATTCCATTGATAAAGCCTCTGGAATAATGCGCACGCATCATTTTTTAGATTCAGTCTGGAATTTAAATCTAAAATCCCTGCCATTTGCCTGCATGACTGCTGGTGTCCTCTCTGAATTTCAAATGTGAATGCATATCCCTGTCAAAGTGAACTCTCAAGGTTCAAACGTATGCCGCTTTTAAAGCAGTGGCATAACAAGGCTACTGTGACATATTAAATGCATTTTCCTCTTATTTTCTGATGGTACAACCTTTGGGATTGTCTGAAAAATAAGTGCTCCATCTTAAGAAAAATAAACTATCCAGTAATAAATGTGAATTTAAGGATAGAATGTTTTCCATTCTATTCCATTTCTGGGAAAGAAAATCTGATTAATTGTAGAACTCCATTTTCAAAAGTATTATCGAAATATTTCAGCATATAGACATTATATCCCGTAATTGAGGAAAACTGTCATCCTAGAAAGCGCAAAATGTTGATATCATACTGTTTTACATTTTTGGAACTGCTGTACACTGTAACTGGTTTCTGTAATTTGAACAGTATTTTACTGTAATATGTTTATACAGTATGTTACTGTAAACAGCAAAGGATTATGGAAAATATATGGTCACTACTGTAATTCTTCTCTACTGTAAATCAATTTACAGTAGTGAACTTGCCCGCGAAAAACTGACCAATGGCAAGAGAGATTTCTTTTGAATTTTTTTGACTGTATTGTTGAAGTGGCAGTTAATGTGGACAAAAGATGTACCGGTAACTCCAAAAAGGTTAGTATATTATTTATATTTTATGTAAAACAAACATTTGCAAATGTTTTCATTTATGTTAACAGCAAACTAACATGATTTGTCTTTTTGTTTTCGTCGGAATGGTTTTGGTGCCTTTTTTTTCCTGACAGTCGGCCGGATCTCCGTCACGGTGATAATATTAACTGGTAAGTAAGCTAAGTTCACCTATATTATCCGAAATATTCTTTAGTTAAAACGATAACAATAACGTTTGTGTATATCTCTGCCTCTTTAACGTAAGCTCGCCAGGCGGAGTCGTCAGGCTATACGTTAACCGCAACAAACTAACGTGTCGTGAAATACTGAGGTAAAGCGAGATAGACGAACCCCTTGTTTAAGTGAGGTTTTTAAACAATATTTTCAAGTATATGCTTTGATTTATTTTCAGGTTTGTGATCTGTATAATGTCTGCAGTCTGCAACGATGGAGGTGTGTGAGCCTTTTCATTGCCGTCATAACGGTAATAACATCAACTGGTAGGTTAACTTCACCTAAATAAGCCGAAATAAACTTATTAAACTGAGAAAAATAATAACATATGTATGTTCCGTGAACTTCCGTCCCCTATTTATCACAACTTAGTTAGCCAGATGTAACAACATTAACAGTGAGCTAACGTGAAAAAAATAAGTAAAAGGAATAGTGCACCTCAAAAAGAAATTCTGTCATAATTTACTTGCCCACAAGTTGTTCTAAACCTGCATGAAGTTCTTTCTTCTGAACATAAAAGAAGATATTTTGAAGAATGTTGGTAATGGAACAGTTTGCTGTTCCCCATTGACATCTATAATAAAAAAATATATGTCAATGGGGCCCAGAAAATTGTTTGGTTACTCAAGTTTTTTTAAATATCTTCTTTTGTATACAGCACAAGAAATAAATTAATACAGGTTATGAACAAGTTGAGGCTGAGTAAATGGTGACATAATTTTCATTTTTTAAGTAAACTAACCCTTTAAGCGACACCATTGTTAATTACATCTTTTGTTTTAATTATTTTCAAGTTTGTGGCCTGAATCATGTCTGCAATGTCGGAGGTGTGTTTTGGAGTCTTTTCTTGTGATTGCCGTCGTAATGGTGATGACATCTACCAGTGAGTAAGATGACATCAACTAAATTAGCTGAAGTATGCGTTAGTTTAGCAGGCAAACATAATATAATGTAACTGCCGATGAAACCAACGGAAGGGGAGAAAACAGGTTTACCAGGCAGCAGTGTTAAAGTGCTTTTAAATAATCATCCATCAGTTTCTGTTCTTTATTTTGGATTTGCAGAAGCCATTCCCTCCGGACTGTACATCACTGCTGACGCTCTCCACTAATACACAGAACAGGTTGACGTTTGAGGAGGAGGAGGAGGAGGAAAGGGTTAGCAATATACCATTATCAATATAGCAAAATTTTGCTAACTAATATTTAAAATGTTGTTTCATTTATTAAAAAACTATAAACACCATACAACAGCATAACTTACATCATCTTTACCCCTCATGTCGTTGTTGTTAGTAATAAGTTCTGTTATTGTATTTTATTTCTGTGAACTATAATAACACTAAAAGGCTGCTGTGACTTTGTCTGTTTCAGGAGAGTCTGTTCTCTAAGCAAAAACATGGATGCTGACTATGAAGAATCATCATCCAGTTACAACAGCTAACAGACTCTTCTTCAGTATTACTGTCCATTTTGTCAAATGTAGAATTAGGTAACCCAAAATATATATATTTTTTACATTACATTTACATTCATGCATTTGGCAAACACTTTTATTCAAAGCAACTTACATTGTATTTAAGTTTAAAGGAACACGCTACCGTTTTTTGGAATAGGGTTTTTTCACTGTCTCCTCTGTATTTAGATAAGTGGGCAAACGTATTTTTGTCTCAGTGCATGCATTGTCTTATGGTGCGTTCACACCAAACGCGAATAGAACGTCTGGTGCGAGTGATTTAAATGTTAAGTCAATGTAAAGACGCAATTACGCACCTCTAGAGGTCAATCAACATCAGCCATCTTGCAAACAGACAACCGTCTAGCACTTGCCCCTCCCACAAGAAGCGGATTTCGCCTCGGACGCGCGTAAATTTCGCTTCAAACACTTGCTTTTTACGCGTCAATTTAGCTTTGGACACGCGAATGGATTAAAAATGTTCAAGCGTCCAACTAGACGCGGTAGACGAGAATTTTACGCTTTATTCGCGTTTGGCAGCGCCGCCGGATAGCATGTCCGCCCCCGACTTTTGGGGACTTTAGCTTATTCACCGTATCCCCCAGAGTGAGATACATACATAACTTTTTCATCTCAGTGCGTGCCGTAACTCTGTCTGACACACCCACCACTAGCCTACAGTAGCTTAGCCCAAAGACTGGAGGTAAACGGCTCCAGCTAGCATACTAATCCCAATAAGTGACAAAATAACACCAACATTTTCCTATTTACATGTTGTGATTTGTATTGTCACAGCGTGTACAAATAACAAGGTCATATGAGACAGCCATCTTTTAACCATATAAATACTGGGAACTATATTCTCAGAAGGCGAAGCACTGCTACTTCTGTGGAGTGATTAAAGCAGCTCTGAGCAAACTCTCTGCTCCTCACCACAGGGCTTCTCTGGTGCTGCGAGCAAATCACTCCACAGAAGTAGCAGTGCTTCGCCTTCTTAGAATATAGTTCCCAGTATTTATATGGTTAAAACACCTGAAACACCTGAAATCCCCCAACTTCCGTCAACATACCGGCGTGAATATTAGTTGGCTATTTTTCCTACAGTAGACATAGTGAATGGCGATGAATATGGCGTATTTTGTGAGAGACAAAGAGGATGACTTCTCAAAAAAGTCGAGGACTGCAGGATGGATCAATGCAGAGAAATCCTCGGTAGCTGAGACACAACTGCGGGCACCTCATCTTGATCTGACACGTTGAGCCTGGTCATCGATGGCAGTACCTTGTCCCACTAGCCACAGCACAGATACTCTATTTCAGTCAGCATAGGCTGGCATATTCCCACACTCACACCACCAGTTCGTGTCCTCACGTCCTCAGGCTGTTGAGCAATCGCAACCTCCTCCTTTTGTCTGTCTATTTCCAAAGCACACAGCTCCTCTTCTGAAAACTCTGGTTCGTAGAGTTATGGTTCTGGATCTTGACTGTCTGAAAAGTCACCCTCTTCGTCTCTTACAAAATCCGCCATGTTTATCGCCATTCACTATGTCTACTGTAGGAAAAATAGCCAGCTAATATTCATGCCGGTATGTTGACGGAAATTGGGGGATTTCAGGTGTTGCGTGATATCTCTGTGCCCAAGTAGCAGTGCTTCGCCTGTGCTTCGTCCCAAGTCAATCTCTCCCTAGGAAATCGCCTAGTCTTAAACTGCATTGCTATTTGTACTCGTTGTGAATACGCAGGCCACAAGAAGTAATTGAGTTTTTTTTATCACTTTTACTCCCAACCAGAGTATGTGAGCGGTGCGGAGCGGAAAGAATTTGCGCTCCACGCTCAAAATATTTCATAATTACTCCGCTCAAGCTCCGCTCTGGGTATTCAAATTTCCGCTCCTCGCTCACTCCCCCACTCCGTCCTTAATACGTCTCGCTCCGTTTTCGCTCCATGGTAAAACAAGTTTTTTTTTCTTTTTTAAATAACACCAACCTCTGGCTCTGATCAGAAGATGCATGTAAGTAAACGAATACGCATTACTAAGAGAAGAACATCCACAGACTTTATTGGAATTTTGAACACGCCCAAAGTCAAACCAATAAATTAGGCTATCCTTTAGCTCACTTTTAAATAAAGCAAAATAAAAAATAAGTTTGGAATGAGGCTAAATAAAATAAATTATCAAATGAAAAACATTAAATAAAAAATATAAAATGCAAAACATTACATTAAATAAATAAAATAAATCCCAAACGAAAATATAAAGTAAAACAAATTTCCAAAACAAAAAAATATAGATATCTTTAAGCCAACTTTTATATTAGGCTATGCTAATATTGAGAAATAGCCTAATATGAACAGGAAAAAAATGCTGGCTGGTTGAACATTTTTTTTATTAGCAAAGCTATATCTTCTCCAGTGCTGCGTTAACTTTAAAAAAACGAGCTTTTGCAGAGTTGCAGGTGCCAAGCACATGCGATTATTGCTGGACATCAGACCAGCAATAGAAAACACCCTTTCCACGCTGGCCGAGCCGCTGGGAATGCTAAATATGCGTCTTGCAATTTGTGAAAGTTGTGGGAGTACATTAGAATTTTCTTTCCAGAAGCGAAGGACGTCGTCAACTTCGGTGTTCAATCTTGGCATTCCAAGGTATTGCTCGACTTCTCCTTTTACGTCTAGTGTTGTAGAAGACGAACAGGTCGCAGTTGCGTATGACTGGAACATTGACTTGACTTTTTTTTGCGCTCGATGGCTCAGGGTCAGGGACAGTCACAGGGTCAGCGTCAGCGACAAGGGAAGGGGATGTTACTCTTTTATTTACGCTGCAGAGAAATTCTGTTTGACGAACTAACAACTCCCGGATCTCAATCTGTTTGCCTTGAACCTACAAGAACAATACAATTATTATTATTTTGCCCTTCTGTATTAGCCTATTATTATTATTTATAATAATATTAATAATAATGAGTTTTCATACAGGCCTACTGTATTATTTTATCATTATTGTTAATTTGCTACTACTCTTTTCTTTTAATAAACCATGGTTCATTTCTGAATTCTATGCCTTTGTGTGAATTACTTGCCTTTTCATCTCTTGCAATCCACTCGTTCTTGAAGCGTGGATCTAATATTGCAGCCAGAATAACGTGGGTGTCGTCATAAAACCTTTGATAACGAGTCGAAAGGTTCTCAGCTAGAGTTTCTGCGAATGCGGCTATTTCCAGTGGAGTGTCACTGGAAATATCAGACATCACTCTGTGTATTTCCGCAACTGCCGGTAGGATCATGCCCAGGTTTCCCAGTTCCTTTTGTAAACTGTCTGTCAGTTCAGCAAATGGTGTGAGTATTCTCACTAAGCTTTGAAGAATCAGGACATCATTGCATGTGAGTTTCCCATCATCTGTGATTGACGTCACCTGTTTTGCCACAGCGTGTCCTTCTCAAACATTTTCAGCACCGACTCGATCATCCGCAACTGACTGTTCCATCTGGTTGCGCATGCAGTTGTGGGACGAACACCTAATTTGTCGATTTCCTCTGTGTTCAGTGTGCTTTTTCTAACTGTTTTAACTACTTTTCCAACCTTGTTGATTATTGAATTGATTGCATTGTGCTTCGCGATTGCGTCTTTAATTGCCAGTTGGAGTAAGTGGATCGGACATCTCAAGTGAAGATTTGATTTTGTGACGTAGTGATCTACCATCATGTTCAATTGGATGGCCAGCTGGTCTGCATGGAGCTGCAGGAGTGCAACATCTGGATCATCACCCTCACAAACTGTCTCCCTGTCCCCGACATCTTGGTCCAGCTGATCCCCGAATTCGCAAACCCGGCAGATTGAAGGCTTTTACCATATTGCTGGCACTATCAGTTACTACTCTGATCACACCACGCTGCTGAATATTCCAGCGTCTCAGGACGTCTTCATATATGGCATAAATGTGATTCGCTGTGTGGTGTCCCTGAATGTGTTCACAACTCAGCAGAACAGTGTGGCCTTGAAAGTTTTCATCTAAAAAACTGCCCACGATACCCAGAAAACTGTGACCTCGTCGGCTCGTCCAAATATCAAGGGCCAATGAGAGTCCATTGCAGTTCTCTAGCAGAATGCGCAATTTATTCTCCAACTCTAATAAAGCATGTGGCATGAGTGTGTCACGGACCGTGCTGTAGCAAGTTGGGGTGTAGCCAGGCTGTGCAATGTTCGCAAAATAGCGCATCCCTTCTCTTTCTCCTTTGGTGAGTGGCTCATAGTCCATGTAGATCATTTTAAAGAAAGCCTGGTCTAGTTCACTCTTTCTCTCCTGTGAAATATGCGCTTTTGTCGTTCTTTGTTGAAAGAAGCCTTTAAATGTACTGCTCTGTGTCTCTTTACATGTTTGCTGTAATTTTTTCTCTGCAAATAAATGTAAATTGAACATATTATGGCGCTAAAATTAAATGCAAATAATAAGTACATAAATGCTGCAAAATATTTACAAATGTATTCATTCTGCCTGGGTGGTTTAGGTTGTTCAAGCTGAATAATACCGACCTTCAGATTTTTTTTCCACGTGTGAGCGAAAAACGTGATCGTGTTTCCTTGACACATGCCTTTTAAGATTCCACAAGGAATCTTTTGACGTTGTAATCACCTCCCCGCACTCACGTTCTCCTTTGTCATCATCACTACCTTTTACAATACATTTATATTTTTCCCCCCTTCTTCACGGTAATATTTCAGAAACTCCATCTTTCTGTTTTTCTTTAACTGTGTTTAACAAATTATACAATCGTCCGTCATATGGAGTTGCACAGGTGGAAATCGCGAGGGGTTCAGTGAAAATATCATTAACAGCATGGGTAAAATTAAGTACATGATATATACTTCATATAAATGTTTGTGAAAGTACTAGTAAATCAATTCAAATGCAAACAAATGCAAAATATGATTAGAAACATTTTGAGCACCCCTCCGTCACCGCCTCACAGTGGTTTGGTCCTGTCTCGTGATTCCTAATTGAGCGATAGTGGAGCGTTTTCGGAGCGGGAGAAAATCACAACGCTCCGACATTTAAAAAATCCGCTTTTCGCTCCTGGCAAAATCACGCAACTCCGCTCCTCGCTCCGCTCCCACTCCGCACCGCTCACATACTCTGCTCCCAACATGCTATTCGGCAACAAAGGGTTCCATTTATTATGCTAAGCTAAGCTAGCAGCGGCACTGCCAGACTAAGACAATGCATGCACTGAGACAAAAATGCGTTTGCCCACCTATCTAAATATAGGGGAGACGGTGAAAACCCCCTATTTCAAAAAATGGTGCCGTGTTCCTATTATTAAGTTATCCATTCCCTGGAAATCAAACTCATTGTTTCAGCATTCTTGCATCTTTCTCTACTGTTTAAGCTACACAGGAATGTATTGTGAAAGAATGAAGCTTAAATGATTTGAATGTAATGGATTATGAGGTAATTATGTACCATCCCTGTAGGTGCATTCAGAATCAGATGTTTTGCTTTTATCAACATAAAAGTACATGCAGCTTAAAGTTTGAGAGTTAGGGCAAATTCTGACAACACCGATCTCAAAATTAATGTATTTTTTCCCCCTTTGTGCTTGCAGGTTCATTTTGAGAATCAACTCTGATGGCACCAAACACTAAAGGCACAGAGCAGATGGAAATCTGGAAAGATCCACACAAAAAAAAAGCATCAGCCTAAACCCCTCAGTGTTTCTAATCAGAGAGCTTGTCAACTTTGACTGGCAAAATTACTGAAATGTAACAACATTTGCAACAACAAACTGACTTTTACGGTGTTTTTTTAAGGCCTGTTTTGGTTTTCAGTGTGTGTACGTTTTTGCCATGCTACAGATACAAATGGTCCCCAGGAGATTAGTTCTATGGACTTTGGTGATTTTTGCCTTTTTTTTTTCTTCAGCTATTGAGGTCAAGATTTGTAATTTGTACTTCTAAAAACAAAATGTTCAACGATTAAAAAGAATATTTAAAGGACAAATGTTCATGAGTTGTTGTAATTTTTGGGGGTGGGGTAAACATGTAAAAAAAAAAACCTCAATACTAATACTGTAAATGACAATGCGGTAAAAGACAAAATACAGTAAATGTACAGTATACTGTAAGTAAAAATACAGTAAAGGTACAGTATACTGTAAGTGAAAATACAGTAAAGGTACAGTATACTGTAAGTGAAAATACAGTAATAATACTGTAAAACATTTTACAGTAAATTACTGGCATCCAGCTGCCAGTAAGTTACTGTAAAATTTACAGCAATCTCTTTACAGTGTACTTTTGTACACGTTTAGCATGCGACCCTTGATTATTCAGTGCAAGCCATTTTTGGCCATCCCTAAAAGATCAATAAAATTACAAATGAAACACATTTGAATCCTGCATATACAGTAATTCCACCAAAACATATGCTTGACTCGCCGTTCCCTTCTCACATTAAAGCTTCTGTATTGCTCAGTTGTTGCATCAGAAATCAGGATCTTGGAGAATGATATTTTATCCCTGTGGGGCTATTTCTCCCTCAACCTCTTAAATGATTACTTTAAAAAAATATATACACTGCTCTCCAGCTGACTTTTTAGTCTGTCTCTGGGATTCAAAATCTAATTTAAACCTGGAAATAAAGAAAATGTCTATTTGAAAAGGCTTAAACATAAAACGCTCAATAAATATTTAAGATTCTGCCTTATTTCTAGCTCACTAATCAAATTTAGTATATCCCTTTCATGCTAGTCTGTTTTACTTTGCCAAGAGAAACTAAAGTTATTTTACCTGCTCTGAAATATCAGTGCTATGAGATGAAATGGCTTCAGAACAGTTTGATGCAACTTTGGTGGTGTGAAATTGACATCCTTGCATCCCTCAAAGCGCTGACTTTGCTCACTCATCCATGAAGCAAACTATCTTTTGGCAAAGACATTGAGAATCAAAGCACACGGTACTCTCCAGATGCTAATATCTGTCAACACTGTTGTCCTAACTGGAAGCAAACAATCTGGTGTAGGCCAATGTACATTTATGTTTACAGAACAGGAGCATCTGCAACCATCCACAATAATTATGTGTGGCGAGCAAATCGCAGACTCCTCGCTTTATCTTCCCCCTCCCCTTTTGGAAGTAAGAAAAAAGTGCAGTGGGCCTTCGGAAAAACCTGCATTAATATTATCAGACAAGCCTGGGCTCTTGGACAGATGGATCGCACCCAAACCGGCAGCTAAGCATCTGGTGTGGTTAAGATCGCCCCCTCTGCTGACTCTCCCCAAGGCAAGCAGAGGAAGCATAAAGCGGTCGAGACACGGACTGTCCGTCGCACCGGATAGAAGCATTAGGGAAATGCCGCAATGAAAAAGAACAAGGCTAAAGAAAAGACAGATGTGTTTTGTAATGCATGGTGTGGATTATGTGATTTACAGGCGGTATTAAGCTCTGTTCTGAAGGTACGAACGCTGCTCGTATAACATCCTGCCAATAACATTTCCAATGAACAGTTTCGCAGCACATCGAATCAGTTCACGGGTGTGGAAGTCAAAATTATCTGTGATGAATATAAACAGGTGTGCTTCACTCTGCGTCTGTGATGTTTACAACAATGGATTTGCATGTTTAGTCATGTATAGTCATCAGCAGCCAGTTTTTGCAAACCTGCAAAGAGAGGTGAAAAAATAACTGACCTCACTCAGTAGTGTTTTGCTAATTAATAAGGTTTTACATATTTTAGAAATAGGCCTATGATGTTCAAAAGTTTGGGGGCATTACTTTTGAATTAATACTTTCATTCAGCAAAGATGCATTAAAGGGTTAGTTTACCCAAAAATGTAAATATCTTTTACTCACCAAACCCGTACAACTTTCGTTCATCTTCGAAACACAAATTAAGATATTTTAATGAAATCTGAGAGATTTATGTCCCTCCATTGACAGTCAACACCGCAACCACCTTGACACTTGTGAAGAGATATTAAAATAAATTGAATGGTTTAGTCCCAATTTTCTGAAGAGAGTGATTTTCTAAAGATCACTTTATATGATGAACAGATTTATTTTAGGCTTTTATTCCTTTTATTTAGGCTGTATAGGCTATATAAAATTAAAGGGCAGTGGGCCTGTCCTAACACCCACACTTGCAGTCTTTGCATAAGACTACTTATTTATTTCCGAAGATTGGTCGAAGTGTCCAAGTTGGTGTGAAGTCTTCAAGTATTTTAAGACTTTTGTTTACTAATGGGACACACTTCTAACCAGTGTGTGATTGTGATGCTTAATTTGCAAATGTTTTACAAATACATGTAATCTTTGCAGTCTCTACAACAATACAATTTTATGCAAAATCGAATAAATTTAACCTACACTGAAAAGTTTTCCAAGACATCAGGGCACGTACGTTCCTGAATGTTATAAATGATAGGATGTGTTTAGCCTCAAGTACCACTCCAAAGTGGTAGATAGTGTGATAGATAGAGATAGTGAGGATTCAGTTAAGTGTGGGTTACTGTGCTGTAGGGCTGTGTATCACCAACAACGTCACGATATGAAACGCATCACGATACTAAAGCCACGATACGCTACGTATCACGATATGGATCAATTTGGAATTGAAATTTCTTTTGAGCAGAGTTTAATAACAGTAATATCTGTTTATTGAATAACCAGTGTTATAACAGTTGTGATAACTGAAAAACTATTTAGTTTTTGTCATTAAAAAACAATGAGTTAAACGAAATAAAACAATTGTCACAAAAAAGCTTAGAATGGCTCTTCCTTCTGCTTTTATAGTCTCTGCCTCAATAACTGAAATGACAATTATAGTGTCAATTATAGTGACACTGAAGCGTGTCAACAATGCTCAATGACTAAACAAAACTTAAAACATATTACATAAAAGTAAAAACTGTAACAACTTAAATTTAACTTAGTTTTCTCAAACTCTTTTAAACACCTATTATTTAACAATTTATTCTTAAGTGTTGGAATGTGCACCAAACAAAGTCATTTCTTCACATTACTGTACGTCTCGCCTAACTTCATCATACAACCGGGGAATTGCCGTTTCTGTTAAAAACTGACGTGTTGGTATTGACTCACACTTGTGAAGCAATTGTCTGAAGCCGTTATTCTCGACAACGCTGTATGGCCGTAAATCCTGACATATGAAGCACATTAATGCATTTGTAATCTTTTGAGATTGATTTCAATCTTTGAATTAAGATAAAAGTTTTTGAATAGTTGGTAACACTTTATTTTGATGGTCCCTGTTGAACATTCTGTTAACTATAAGTAACTTTGCAACTACGTCAACTAACTCTCATTAGAGTATTAGTGTACAGTCTGCTTGATATCTGCAAACTCTTTATCGTGATGGTCCTCCAACAGACACTCTACTGACTAAGTAACTTTGCAACTACATGTCAACTTATTCTAACCCTAAACCCTACCAGTCTACTAATACTCTACTAATACTCTAATGAGAGTTAGTAGACATGAAGGTGCAATGCTACTTATAGACAACAGAATGTGTTAAAGGTACCATAAAAATAAAGTGAAACCGAATAGGGTAGTATTCAGAAATAATACAGAAACTGAATAAAGTAATCAAATGTAAAATAACACTGGGTAGTATATATGTCCTGACTAAATTAGAGTCTAGTATCGTCGCCTGCAGCCCGCTTGACACTTGACTTCTGCAACACATTTGAGAGACGAGAGAGAGAAGATGCAGCACCGCTGAACACTGATGCTTTTAAAATGACTGATCTGATTTTATAATCTGTGTGGATTAATTTACAAATAAAACCTACATGCTAAAGTGAATCAATGTTTGCGGCAATTTCCCGCATTATAAGTGGGATACCAGCGGGAATTATTAAAATTATGCCCAATACCCACAATCCCACGCCGAAATTCGAGCCCTGAATTGGCTACATTCAAAAGCACAACAGTATCGATATGGCAGCTGCTGTTTAGATTTCATTTTTTCATTTCATTTTATTAGAGGATAACCCCTTGAGATGGAACATCTCATTTTCGAGGGGGTCCTCAAGATAACACCAAACACTTACACATTCGCACATACTAAAGCTCTTCCTCACAACCAACCACCCCAACCTGTCCCACCTCTGTCCGGAGCATTTTCACATAAACAATATAGTATGACATTAAGATATTACAGGAGAGAACCATATTTGACGAAACCACAAAAACAAACAAATATAACCTACATATACATAGCAATACAAAAATACATACCTATATACACATATGCACACAAACGTGCATGCACATACATAATTTCTTACTAAGGGCATTAAAGACAAAAAAAAAAAAAAAAAAAACCTCATATACCAGGAAAACATATACATTGGTCACAAGATTGCAAATAAGTTAAAAGGGCTGACTTAAAGAGTGGAAAGGAAAAGATGGACCTTAATAACTAGATAAGCGCATCGTCAGGAGTTCATGACAATGTATCATTGTATCGATATTCTGAGCACAGCCCTACTGTGCTGTGGCATTTTTCCAACATTCCAAAGCGTACATTCGCTTTCAAGAGATCAAAAATGCAAGGGTGAGTATTGGGACAGGCCTGGTCCAGACTCACGCAACAATGTTAATGCTAACATTACAAAACCACTATATGATTTAAAATGCATTACAACTACTGCGCTGCTCAATGTCATCACAAAAAGATTCTTGTCCAAATAACCCAGAAGCGTGATTGCTTACGGCATGCCACGATGATTTATCCCATGCAGTTTCAGCATGTGACTGTTACATACAGTTCCAAGGTAATTGAATCAAGGAGAGCTAAAATTGACTACAAGAACAGCCTCATTAAAGTAAAACTCTATGAGGCTAAAGGAGTGTGTTGTCTTAAGTTGATCTGGATGGCACTGCAGTATTCCACTTGGCCTTCAGTCTCCATGGGAGCTAACAAAGCTTTTGATGTAGCATGCGAACATGCAGTTAATAGCAAAGCCATTATAATAGCAAAGCCATGCTATTATGCTTGCTTATAATAGCAAAGCCATTACTAGAAACAATATTGAGATTCAGGTCTCATCAATGCCGGGGAATCCTGGCACGGCTGAGCAAAGGGGAATCAAATTGACAGCAGCGATGACAGATGAAGGAACCTAATCAAATTATGGTGACCATTTCACCTTGAGTTTATTCCAATTGAAGGGCACATCAGCACATCCTTTTACAAGACAAAAAAAGTGACAATGATGGAAGTGATGATTTCTTGAGTTATTTAATTAAACGGATCTTTGATATCAGAGTCCTTTGCCTCATTCATGTGAATTACTTATTTCTTTTTGATTTAACACTCTGACACGAGAGAACTCAACTACCGACATAATGTGTAGACCAGATTTTCCTTTAGCTAACAAACCGCTTAAGCTCGAAGCCCGGCGCGCTCACCTGGGGAGGAAGTCATTATTTCTTAGCCAATTAACCTTTTTTGCTCTCTCTTTCAGTTTTCCTTTCGTTTTTAAGGAGTCGTCAGGCAAAAGAGCTCATTAAGAATTACTTAGCCCAGTCAAAAGCATTCTCGTAAGCTTGACGTTTGTCTCTCTGCCTCGTTAAGAGCCTCCCGAACGGTTCAGGTTTAAAATCCCTTCGAGCTCTTTCCCGTTCGGTCATTAAAGTTCAACCGTGGCCTCAGGGGAAATCAACAGAGGTGAGGTCCATGAAACTCCAGCCTAATGCCATCGTGTCGGCGATGAGTAATCCAAGCAGCACGACATTATGAGCAATAAAGAGAGGAAATATTTAGCTGACTCACGGAGAGCTTCAGCTGGCGAGGAAGAAATGAATGCAAATTGACAGATCCATCCCAGAGGTTTGTTTCCTGGCAATTGCATTTTGCGGTATGACTCGTGTGTTTGTTGTGGGCGTAAGTGAAACTCAAAGGGCAGATACTTAATGGGAGATAAATTTCTCTATTGACCGGCTCTATCTTCCGATAGGTTACGGAATCTCTTCCAAACTCATTATCTGAAACATCCATTATCAGATTAGAAGCCTATTTCATGCATATTTGGTTTTGTGGCACTTAACTTCAAAGAAAATTGATTTGGAAAGCAAATAACCAGAAAATGATAGCTACACATCTTTACACTGTCTGTCGTGCAGTGTAGTTTTTTTTAAGCAGCCGGTCCTTACCTATAATGTGCTCTCCCACCATGCAATAGCAGCTCCTCACACCATTTCTCAGAGAAAAAAGCTTTTTCATTTCATTTGGTGCAGGCGTCTTTAATAAGCCATGAAACTGCACACTCTGCTGCATTACCTTCTCCACATGTTGCTTAAAGATACTCAGTGTGGAGCAAAGAGGAAACTGTTTCAGCACCGGGTGAGGATGGAAATGCTTCTAAAACTGAGCAATGAGGAGTACTGCATGTCTCCTGTACACTTATATGTGCTATTGATGGCTGTAACAGTCTTCACTATTGCATTTATAAAATGTGCCAAAAATAAAAACTGAAATGGCAAAGCAATACTGTGAATATTTATCATAGTTAAATTTTTGTGTGTGTGTGTGTGTGTGTGTGTGTGTGTGTGTGTGTGTGTGTGTGTGTGTGTCAATCTTTGACCTTGTGGGGACATTTTCCTCTCCCCATGAGGAAAACAGCTTATAAATCATATTACGTGACCCTTTTTTTGGAAAAACTAACAATTCAGAAAGTTGTGTCACTGGAAATATGTTAAAATATTTATTGATTAAGTACACAAAGGACAAGGATGACAACATGACTAATTAAACACGAAGAAAAAGAAAAAAAAACACTGCAAGATGCACTGCAATTAAATTGTACTACATGATATTAAACAATACAATACAATGTTTTTTTTTTTTTTAAAAGAACAAAAATGTACAAATAACTGATTTAAATAATCTAATCCTACCCACTTGGAAAGGCTAGGTTTAGGGTAGCAGGGTAGTTAGCTCAAACGAATCCTATATATTGTGGCATGTATAGAGGTAATACATGCCACAATATATATGCAATACATATAATATACACCTCTCAATGTGGCGGCAGCAGGTGACTACAAAACAAAATACTGAATGAAATGGACTACAATTCATGAATATACAGTGAGATATTGACTAATTTCAAATTACATTTTTGTTAAGATGCAAAAACTACAATCGGCAAACAAATTAAATTAAAAAAAAAAAAAAAAAAAAAAAAACACGGGATTGGTCTTGGATCACATATGCAGATTTAATGACCCAAAGAATTTTTTCCTCAAGGTCACGGAGCAATTTCAATTTTAGTGCTCTTTCAGGCTGGCTAGTTAAATGTAAAATTGAGGGGATAGATAGATGTTTGACCGAGACAGGGAAAGGTTGTACAAATGCTGGTAATATGATTGCTTTGGCCCACATGTGATACTATAAAAAAAAAAAAAACACTTACTCCACATATGGTGCATAATTTAATGTAACAAAAAAGCAACTCCTTGACATTAATAAAATGAGAAAACACTCTATTTGCTTTATGTACATGAGTTTGAAAGACTTCCAACGACTGGTCATGAAGAAAATGTTAATGACCTTCCTATACAACTCATCCTTTTATGCGCAGTCCATTTGGAAAGTCAGTTTTAACATTCAAATAGTTAAACTATGCATTGTCAATTTAATTTGCCTCCAGGCTCCACGATTATGAGGGGAATTGCTTCAAGGCGAAGAAATGTCTCTTCAGCGCCTTTACAGTGAGCGTTTTTGACTTTTTATCAGTATTCTACTCATAAAGCCACTGGCTTTCTTTTATTCTATGTTAGACTCAATGCTAATTATCACACTATAAAATTTTTGTCCGGGATTGGATTATTAATTATATGCATATTTGAATTTAACTAAGTATTTTCCCAAGGTCGGCTGAGATATTTTAGCCATATTCTTCATCATTATGTTTAAAGGCTTTTATTTGATTGCAATTTTTCAGTCACTTCTCACACAAAGTGACTTGCAGTACTATAATTAGTTGTACTCGTTATTGCTAGCATCACGATTACTATTTTAATTTAGAGATTTCCCAAATGGCCTAATATAAATGCAAAATGAATGTCGGTGAAAGGAGCTGCAGACTGCAGTAACAAGAGTTAAATTGATAGCAGATTACTTTTACTTGAAGAGGCAGGTGATAGCACCATTAGGTGAACTGTACAATGCAGCATTCTCCATTTCAAGGTCCAAAAACCACTGAGGTGGAAAACTAAATCTGTCACCCTCCTTTTTCACTCTAATCGAGCTTAAAGGTGATCAATGACACACCAGGCAGTGGTATCTGATGCTCTTTCTCTTTTAAGAGCATGAAAGAAATGTGCATCAAACTTCCAACAACCACCCAGGCCTCCTGAAAAGCTACAGGTAGAAGACTTTCTGTCTTAAAACAGGTGACAAAAGGTAAGAATACTAACTAAGAGTGGAAAGCATAACATGGAAGTCTGTTGACCATAAAAAAATACAAGATATGAAATAAAAATAAAATAAAAGCTTTGGTAATGTAACAATCTCAGATCAAAGATGATGAAGGCGGCAGAAGAAGTGTTTCCCAATAGCAGCTAGATGTATTCAACAGAACATGAAACAATACCGGATAATGAGTGATACAAACAGAGGAACTTAAATAGACAGAGATAATTAACTAAATGATAAGCAGATGTGATGATTAATCTGTGTGTAATGATTCCTGTCTGTGTTTCCCTTGTCTTGTGTGAACCTTAGTTATTTCCTGTTCTGTGTCATGTTTTGTAGTCCTTTGTAGTTTTTCTAGTTTATTAGTTTCCCCAGGTGTTTCTGATTAACCACGCCCCCTTGTTATCTTGTTTAGCTTGTTTGTCTGTGTATTTAAACCCCTGTGTTTCAGTTGTTGGCTGTCGGTTGTTGTTTAATGTTTGATGGTGTGTTATTCCCAGTTCCTTGTACCTTGTTTCTGAGTTTAGAGTTTTCTGGATTACTTGTCTGTTAGATAATTAAAGTGCTTGCTTTTGCATTCGCTCTCTGCTTCATTCCTCCTGCCAGCGTTACAGAACAACCGACCAACATGAATCCAGCAGCAAAACTTGTATGTCTCCGTCAAGGGGATTGACCAATTGAGGACTACGTGAGGGACTTTTTGGAGCTGGCTCATCTGTCTCGTATGGACGATTTATGTCTAATGATATTTTTTCGGGGAGGCCTATCTGAACCGCTCGGTTCATTCATGCCCCTGCATGACTTTAACGGGACCCTTGAGCAGTATATCGAACTGGCCCTTTTGTTGAGCGGCTCAACTTTTACTGTGGGCTTGGTGGAGGAGGAGCTCCGCAACCCCACAGTACCCGATCCAGAGACCGTCCAGCCAGAGACCGTCCAGCCAGAGACCGTCCAGCCAGAGACCGTCCAGCCAGAGACCGTCCAGCCAGAGACCGTCCAGCCAGAGACCGTCCAGCCAGAGACCGTCCAGCCAGAGCTTCACGTCAGCCACGTCCAGCCAGAGCTTCACGTCAGCCACGTCCAGCCAGAGCTTCACGTCAGCCACGTCCAGCCAGAGCTTCACGTCAGCCACGTCCAGCCAGAGCTTCACGTCAGCCACGTCCAGCCAGAGCTTCACGTCAGCCACGTCCAGCCAGAGCTTCACGTCAGCCACGTCCAGCCAGAGCCAGTCCTCGAGCAAGAGCCAGTGCCAGTCTTCGAGCAAAAGCCAGAGCTTCCTTCGCCGCTGACGCCGTCCAGCACAGAGCCCTCACCGCTGGTCCCGTCCAGCCCAGCGCCCTCACCGCTGGTCCCATCCAGCCCAGCGCCCTCTTGCTCTCGGAGACGGAGGAGGAAGAGGACTTCCCGCGTCCCGCAATACCTGGAAGTCCTCCCTGTACTTCCTGTCAGCCCAGAGTCCTCGCCGCTGGTCCCGGCCGATCCAGAGACTGTTCGAGTCACGTCTGCCGATCCAGAGACTGTTCGAGTCACGTCTGCCGATCCAGAGACTGTTCGAGTCACGTCTGCCGATCCAGAGACTGTTCGAGTCACGTCTGCCGATCCAGAGACTGTTCGAGTCACGTCTGCCGATCCAGAGACTGTTCACGTCACTTCCTCCGAGCCAGTGTCTACGGACAAGATGGCCGAACCAGAGACTGTTCACGTCACTTCTGCTGATCCAGAGACTGTTCACGTCACTTCCCCTGAGCCAGTGTCTACGGACAAGATGGCCACCTCCGAGCCAGTGTCTACGGACAAGATGGCCGCCTCCGAGTCAGTGTCTACGGACAAGATGGCCGCCTCCGAGTCAGTGTCTACGGACAAGATGGCCGCCTCCGAGTCAGTGTCTACGGACAAGATGGCCGCCTCCGAGTCAGTGTCTACGGACAAGATGGCCTGCCCAGAGTCTGTTCCTGTTCCCGAGCCGGAGTCTGTTCCTGTTCCCGAGCCGGAGTCTGTTCCTGTTCCCGAGCCGGAGTCTGTTCCTGTTCCCGAGCCGGAGTCTGTTCCTGTTCCCGAGCCGGAGTCTGTTCCTGTTCCCGAGCCGGAGTCTGTTCCGTCTGTTCCCGAGCCGGAGTCTGTTCCGTCTGTTCCCGAGCCGGTGTGTGTGACGTCTGTTCCCGAGCCGGTGTGTGTGACGTCTGTTCCCGAGCCGGTGTGTGTGTCGTCTGTTCCCGAGCCGGTGTGTGTGTCGTCTGTTCCCGAGCCAGTGTGTGTGTCTTCTGCTCCCGAGCCAGTGTGTGTGTTTTCTGCTCCCGAGCCAGAGTCTGTGTCGTCTGTTCCCGAGTCAGTGTGTGTGTTGTCTGCTGTTCCTGAGCCGGTGTCTGCTGTTCCTGAGCCGGTGTCTGCTGTTCCTGAGCCGGTGTCTGCTGTTCCTGAGCTGGTGTCTGTTCCTGAGCCACCGCCCTGGCCGCCCGAGTGGTCTTCACCGCCCTGGTCGCCCGAGGGGTCTTGGCCGCCCGAGGGGTCTTCACCGCCCTGGCCGCCCGAGGGGTCTTCACCGCCCTGGCCGCCCGAGGGGTCTTCACCGCCCTGGCCGCCCGAGGGGCCTTCACCGCCCTGGCCGCCCGAGGGGCCTTCACCGCCCTGGCCGCCCGAGGGGCCTTCACCGCCCTGGCCGCCCGAAGGGTCTTCACTGCCCTGGCCGCCCGATGGACTGTCGTCTGCTCCGCCCTGGCCGCCTGAAGGGTCGTCTCCGCCCTGGCCGCCTGAAGGGTCATCTCCGCCCTGGTCGCCTGCACAGCCTGCTCCGCCCTGGCCTCTCGTCCTGTCGCAGTCTCCAGGCCCTCTTCCGTTCCACGGGCCTGGCCCTCCATCCCACCCCGGGATCCGCCTCCGACCCACCACCCTCCTGGACTATTGTTTTCTGAGGAGTGTCTGGAATCCACTCCTTAAGTGGGGGGCTATGTAATGATTCCTGTCTGTGTTTCCCTTGTCTTGTGTGAACCTTAGTTATTTCCTGTTCTGTGTCATGTTTTGTAGTTTTTCTAGTTTATTAGTTTCCCCAGGTGTTTCTGATTAACCACGCCCCCTTGTTATCTTGTTTAGCTTGTTTGTCTGTGTATTTAAACCCCTGTGTTTCAGTTGTTGGCTGTCGGTTGTTGTTTAATGTTTGATGGTGTGTTATTCCCAGTTCCTTGTACCTTGTTTCTGAGTTTAGAGTTTTCTGGATTACTTGTCTGTTAGATAATTAAAGTGCTTGCTTTTGGATTCGCTCTCTGCTTCATTCCTCCTGCCAGCGTTACACTGTGTCCATAGAAACTAATGATTGGCGGGAAACTGAGACAAAGGAGAACATGTGACTGAAAATAACAAACTAAAAGTCCATGAAAATGAAACTAAGATGAAAACAGCATCCAAACAGAACAGAACTGTGACAGGTTATATACGATGACAACATACACATAGGCTATTAGTGAGGAGCAAAATATGGAATCCATAAAACAATGTCTATTGATGTGGAGCATACTATGGAAATCTATTTTGCATAAAAATAAAATAAAATAGCATATGACAACTTTGTTAACACATTTACATTTATTCATTTAGCTTACGCTTTTATCCAAAGCGACTTACAATTGCTATATATTTCAGAGGTCGCACGCCTCTGGAGCAACTAGGGGTTAAGTGTCTTGCTCAGGGACACACTGGTGTCTCACAGTGGATTCGAACCCAGGTCTCTCACACCAAAGGCATGTGTCTTATCCACTGCGCCATCACAAAATGGCAACAAAAACAGACAATGACCTCATTAGGTGTGCATCACTCTGTATAAATACAGTCAAACTGATTTGTGCTTGAGCTTGAAAAAAAAGAAAAAAGAGACATATAGCTTGAGTCGCTGACAACCTGGGGCTTTTCTCACATTTTAGTCCAAACTCAAAACTGTATTAATGATTAAACACACTAAGCCAAACATTTGTAAAACTAATAAATAGTTACTCAATTCACTTCATCTACACAACACCAAACAAATAAAACATAGACATAGATAGCAATATCGACCCCCAAGTTTGTCTGTGCTTTCAGCAAAATGTCACAGCATTGATTCATTTTGTGAATTATTGTAACTGAATGCTGAACTTTTAGCTTACTTTCGGTTTTCACTGAAGAAGAGTTTTGTGTAGGAAACATTAATCAGAATGCACAAGCTCTGATCATGTATATTTATACCCTGCTCAATTTTGAAAACAAAACATCTACGAGTTCAGCGCAGACAGTTTGTCGCTGTGTGATTTAAAACACAGTGGCACATTATTAGACAAAACTCCAGCAGGTAATTACCAAAATTTGTCCTTTTTGTGGAGTTTTATTCCTAATGATAAGTCAGTTTGGTGTCAGTCGCAATGAATGCTGGGTAACCTTTCCATTCACAAACTCCTCAGCAATTCTACAGTGTTTGATGTAACATATCATATTGCAACTTTGATGTAATGAACCGATTTCAACATTAGTGACAGAAGAAAGAATCCCAAAGCATTCCAAAGATAACTTCATAAATAATGAGGATCCTTTAATCCAAAAAACAACTGATCTCTTCTAAAAAACTCAACATTCAATGATGCTGCTATATTAAACGGTGTGTTCAGAATACAAAGCAGCCATTGCTTCATGGGAGTTACATAATCAGTCACACGTTCTGACATCATTCAGTCCAATGTGTGAAAATGTGTCTTCTGACTCTCAAAATCCAACCCCTAAAATGCTGAATGAATTATTTCTGACGCTGGTAAATTATGAATGTGTGTTTGCTCCCTCTCCTACAAGAAACGTATGCATTATGGATCCGGCCGACGTGGTCAGAGGAAAGTCCATATGTTTTCACAGATAATAAAGCAGACTAACAGAACAGGTTAATAATAGGTAACACCTCCGGTCTGGCCAGGATATACAGTATACAGTACTGTATGGAACATGTCAATGTCCTGTTTGCCATATAAAATGATAAACACGGTATCCTCCTGCTGATCCTATTTTATTGTGAAAGTTTTGTATTTTGGTAGAAAGGACCCGAAAAGTACTAAATACACATTATAAATCAGTTTTAAATGTCTTGATGCCATGGATACACTCTCAGGAGAAGCCATTTAAAACCTTAAAAACTAAACTCTCCAGAAATGTCAATCCCTCCAAAATGTATTATAAAACTTTAATAATTAGGAATAACACATGCATCAGCTAAGATAAAAATGATGTTGTTTTTTGTCGTGTGTCTTTCAGAGACAACTTTTACTGAATGAGGCATATATTAGGTTTTTTTTTTTTTTTTTCGAGCGGGTTGACCATCCCCCTAAGTATGATTTCAACGCTCCAACACCCCAAAACACGTACAAATTCAGTGGAGAGTTCGGCAGCTTGATGGTGAAAATCGCATTGGGATATTTTTGGGCTACTTTAGACTGGCCATTGGGCTACTTTTGTTGCACAGATCTGGCCTCCCTGCCATCTGAACCACCCTGGTACCCTCTTCGACTAACTGTTATGACTCTCCCTCATGAAATGACTATTTCCTCTCTTCTTTCGTGGCGTCAGGAGCTGGCTTTTGGATGGGGGGAATTCTGTCACGTTTAGTTAGTATTTATTTTATTTTCGTTTGTTGTTGTTCTAATTTACTGCCACTATCAGTTGTCATGGATATTAATTTAACAAACATATGTTTGTAATTAAATTTGTTATCTTAAGTCCCTCTGTTTTTCACGGTCATTGTCCGGTATTGTTTGTGCATGGCACACTGTTTCTCTTGTGTTTGCTGTTGGTGGATTGCCTGAGTTTTCTTAATGTTAATAAATCAAGTTATATTTGAGTCCATTTCGCCAACCTTCTTCATCCCTGGGATAAAACATGATATATATTGGCTTTCAGCAATGTTACATCACATAAATAATATTCATTATGATAATATTGATTAAGTGTGATTTTGCTTTTATAACTCAATAAACAAGGAGTTAATTAGTACTTACATAAAGACACAACATTACCAGAAACTTTGTCTATTTTTGCTCCATCGGTGGAAATGATGCATCATTTTTCATTCCATTTCAGTCTTTCATTCCATGGAATGAAAATAAATCACAGCAATATGAACCAGAGCTTCAAAATAAACAGATAAACGGCCAAGCGGAGTGATGCAAACTGAACAACTGTTGTATAATGGTTGTTATGCCTGGTGTTTTACCTTGCATTCATATTTTTCTGTTGAAATGGAGAACCCTGGGTTGATGGCCAGCACTTTCTGTAGTTGGGCTGTAAATCTAGTCTAGAAAACATCCCAATTTCAGCTAATTATAGCGTATTAATCAAGCTACTATTAATTTTATCTTGATTAGTTGGTGTTCATTCCAACGTTCTTTATGTTCCTGCTGTTGGCTGAAGAGCTAAATTAAAGCCCCATGGCTGCAAATGACTTGGCAGGAACACTGACCAGTGCTTCTCGCCGAGGGGAGGGGAGAGGAGGCTGGTATAACCTAATTACATGGACACAGCTTAGTTCAGGCTCAACAAAGGGCCAATCGATGGTAAGAAAGTAGCCGAGAGTGGCTTTGACACCAGTCAATTGGTTATGTCAGTGTCCAGCCCAGATGGTGCACACTGGCACGAAGTCAATTGAATTAACCGCACCCCTTCTGCACAATGGAGAGCCGTCTCCCTCCTCATTTTTATGCACTCAAACCCCACAACATTCCACTAGAGAGACAATCTAACGCCATGCACTATTCACAGCCCGGCAGTCAGACGACTCATCACAAAATCAATAACCTTGTAAGGGGCTCTGATGCTTGTTATACACACCTTTACTGGGAGGTAGTGGTAAGATGAGGTTCACATCAATGCAATATTAGTCTATTAAATTAGAGAAGGGTTGGCAGGCAGGAAATCGTATTTAGTTACTAAAGGAAAAAAGTTTCAGCACTTGGGTAGCAGAGGCCAAGACGAAAACAGAGAGGCAGACAAGATTAGATCATGATCCTTAGACGGACTGATTTATATGCACCATTATGGTAGAAAGAAAGAACAAAAGAAAGAAATGTCTGCACTGAAAACTTTAAATGCATGTAGGCCCATTTATCATTTATTACGTATGGGTCCGTTTATAAATATTTATTTTCAAATATGTAAACATTCTTGTTTTGTTTTTAAGTAAATTTGATATTGATAAAAATATGCATTAATAAACAGTAAATTTACTTGAGAAAGAAAAGTGCAAAAAAGTGCAAGAAAACAAACCTTTTTTAAGCATAAATCTAACAAAATTTATGAAACTTAAAACAAGAAAAATACAATTTGCCAATGGAGTAAGTATAATAATGAATAATAATTAAATAATAATATAATTATTATTAAATAATAATAATAAAATGAATTATAATAATAATTCAAGATGAATCCTCTGAAAACAAGTCTAATGCAGTTTTGCTGAAGGAAATGTATAGTTTTATGAAGTATCTCTTTTTTTTTTACTGGGAAACGAGACAAATTAACGAATTAACGAATTAAAGACACATACACGTTATAAAAATGTCATAACACTTTACAATAAGGTTTCATAAGTTAACATTAGTAAACTACTAAAGGTAACATGAACTAACAATGAACTCAACTACAGCATTTGTTAAATGTAGTTAATGTTCATTTCAACATTTACTGAAACATTAAAATCAAAAGTTGTATTTGTTAACATTAGTAAATGCAGTGTGAACTAACATGAACAAGCAATGAATGACTGTATTTTTATTAATTAACATTAACAAAGATGTCAATGTCACTTTTATTTATATAGCACTATTAAAACAACACTTGTTGACCAATGTGCTTTACATCATCGCAGTAAAAAAGACATAATAATACAATAATAAAAATGATCATCAAAAAGAAGAATATGCCATGGCAAACAAATGTGTCTTAAGATTAATAAATATTGCAACAAATCTATTGCTCATTGTTAGTTTGTTAGTTAATACATTTACCAATGTTAACTAATGAGACCTTAGTGTAAAGTGTTCCAAAAAAGTCACAATGAATGTTTTCATGATTGATCATCACTCTCACTAAGGAGCACTTGGGTGCCTGATTGTAATGTGTACCTGTAATATGCCTGTCTTTTCTTCATTTTCTCTTGAAGTGTGTTCAAACTGTCCTCAGTGCATTCCAGAGTACCAGGCAATTAAGTGCCCACAATATTCCCTCTCCAGATTAGCATGCTTAACATGTTTTTGCTGAAGTCGATGAGGAGAGTTAATACAGCTTTAATGGTATTTGAAATGTAGCTCATCTGCACTTGTCCTCTTATCATGGCAATAGACCCACCTGAATTTGACGGGACGTATTTTGGACTCCAATAACCCCACTGCATGCTAAGCTTGCCCCATTTTAAGTGTGCACACAGTAATTAAGAACTTCGTTTTCCGAGCCTTAAGGTTGCAGTTAAACCCGTAATGCCATTTCTGATGTGCTGTGTGTGGAATATTCACAATTAGATGCAGTCAGGTTAGGGTCAGACAAGCATTCAGCTCATCTGGCAACACTCAAGCAGCCGTGTTTAGTGGTCCTCTTATGTGTCTTGGTGTGCATTTACACATATATCTAGAGAATAACTTCATATGAATGAAAGTATTGGAAATGGCTCTGGTTGCTTTGAAAGATCTTTCACGTAGGCTACTAAATCATGTATTGAATTACAACGGCACAATTGCGAGTGAGATATTGCTTTTATACATCAGAGATGTAATAATATCGAGAAACTTAAATTTTTAGACACAATAATAGCTGCTCCCCAATTCTGAGGCTGGATCCTTCGAAGGCTGCATTCAAGGGCCGAATGTGTCACAGCGCGGCGACGAAGGCTGTTCCAATTCTAAGTTTCCTTCGAATGCAGACTAGAAATGTGGCCTTCTTTTCCTAGGCTGCGATGGATAGAACGAGTGGATCTTTCGCAGCCTAGCCTATCCCAAGATTTATTGCACACAATGCCGGATTACACTTTTAAATAAAGTATTGTTGGGTTTCAACTTATCTAACGATACAAACGTTAAAAAAAAAACTTTGAAGCTCTTCAAATGTTGACATATCTTTCCAATTTGCAATTTTAAAGAAAGATTATATGCTTAATTATGTACATAAATGGACCTACAGAACATATTAAGACAGGTTGTGAACCCTGTTTTGTTTTCAGACAGTTGGGTTACACTTCATTTTAAGGTGTCCGTGTTTCAATGTAAGTATACATTTAAGTTCTGAGTAATAATAATTAACTACATGTACTTACTATAGGGTTAGGGTTAGAATTAAGGTTTGGTTTAGGGTTAGTCACATGTAATTATGTGTAATTTATAGTTATTACTACAGTTACTACATGTAACATGTAACAAGGACACTGTAAAATTGAGTGTTACCGACAGTTGTATACAACTTTTTTTTTATACAAAGTCCAGTACACACACTATACTGACGCTTTTCAACGGCACCTGTCACAGTTTCTAGGCGACAAGAACAATCCTCCGTAGGCTAGAAAGTCCCATTTAACAACGCTCAGTCTGACCTTCCTTTGAAGGAGGCAGCCTCTCAACTGACACAACTACTGGCAGTCAAGTAGGTATCAAGTAGGAGCTCCAAGTGGGAGGGGGCGGGGCATATGCTCCAAGTGGGAGGGACTTACGCTCCAACTGGAACTGGCACTGACTTCTGTTTACATCTCCTGGCAGTTACGTAGTAACGAAAATGGTTCCAAACTGAGCCACAGTGGAATGAACCACAGCTTGTCTCCAAGCAACACATATCCGTGGTGTTCCTGAATGAATCAGTGTTTTTGAACAAATCTAATGAGTTAATGAATCAGTGACTTGCTCATAAAGACAGACTGGTTTCGTTCTTGAACGAATCACTTTTTGAATGAATCGGTTGAGTCACTTGTTTGCATTCCTGTATGAATCAGTGTTTTGAATCACGCACCTAAACCGATTCATTCAATGACTTACTTATAAAGACAGTCTAATGTCGCCATCTACTGGCGTTATGTTCATTTGTTCTTTTTTCTCGCAACATTTTCCTCAGGGCATTATATTTATTGTGACAAGTGTTATACAAATACATTTGAATTGAATCTAACGATAATCTAATAGTGAATAGAAAATAGATATAATTTTATGACAATATTGTACAATATTTTATTACTTTGCTTTGGCCTAAGTATAGCCAATTATTTAATTTGGAAACAGCATGTTGTCTTTATAATATCACACTTAATGATCTGACACAGACTTTTTGTAACAGTGTGACTCTGTGTTTACCCCTTTTTTCTAGTATTTTGGTTTAGTCCTGTTCAGTTTTGTCTCCAGTTGTTTCACTTGTGTTGAGTTAATTATCTTCATCCGTGTCACCTGTCTCCTATTCATTATACTCATCAGTCTCTGTATTTAGTTTCCCTCAGTTCTTTCAGTCTTGGTCCGTTCTCGTTTATAGTATGACGTGTGTTGTGACTCCTGAGTTTAGTTTGAATAAATTCCTGTTTCCAGTTCCTCATCGTCTTCCTCGCGATTCCTTCAACAACTACGTTACCTAACACGTTTAATATTCATATAAATACTCATGTTAATAAATAAATAAATTAGATTAAAATGCATTAACATATTTTATAGCCTTTATATTTTAGGAGGAATCATCATATTCGAGGGTCCTTGGCATAAAATGGTTTAAAATTCTCTCTTCTGAGTACAAAGCAACAAGAAACATTTAAAAATTGTCACAGTTTTAGAAGAGATATTTAAAGCCTCAAAATGTATTTCTATTTTTTTTAAGTCATGCTGCCTCAGTACTTAAATTCATAATGAACTTCATGAGACAGTGAAATTGCATTAACCCACATTCAGTGAGGCCAGAGATGTATCAAACTCATCGCCAGGAGCCTTTTCTAAGCTCAAATTCATGTTTTTACTGTGTTCGGTACATTTACTGCTTTCTTGCTGCCTAGAAACCTTGTAAAATAAGACTTACATGACACTGCCTGCAATTTTTTTTCACGTGGAGGTCAAAGCAACGCATAACACTTTCGTTGAAGCCTTGACGCAACCCATGTGGCAGGGCCTTTAGAAGGTCATGTGATTGGCCAGGGCTGGTTTGATCCCTGCAGTGAACTATGAGGCCATCATCACTGTGCCCTTGAGTAAGACACTTAACCCCAGGTTGCTCCAGAGGGACTGTTCCGTATAATAGCCAAAATTCATGGTGCTTTTCTCTGTTGGGGTGGTGTTAAAGTAACAGACACAAATTCTACCAGCTCTGGTTGTGCAGTGGTGATAAATAAAGATTATTCTTCTTCTTTTTTTGGAGTATTGCATGGCAACAACATAAAGATTGAAGACTTAAAGGTGCAGTAAGCTATTTTTTGGAATACCATACATAAAGTGTCCCTACTGCCAGACAGATATCTATAACTGAAATGTGTTTCTCTGGGACAGCCATCAGCTCTGAAAAAATAAAAAAAAGAGTCCGATTGCTTGCAGGGGGCTGGCCAGCAGGTTACACACATATATATATATATATTTTTTTTAATACCTTTTAAAAAATGTTTATAAAAAAGCTGAATAATATGTTTTTACATTATTTTATTATAACTAACTAACTAGCTAACTAAATCAATAGATATAATAATAGTGATTTTTCAAAAATGCATGGAGAAAGTTTGACCATCATGTGCTAAAAAAGAAGAAAATCACTTAAAAAAAAAAAACCCTCAGACCGATTACAGAATCCATTAAAAGTGGAGAAAATTGCAGTCGCTCCACTCAGCTCACATACTACACACTTTAGCCTGGTCTTCTTGGAGAGAGGGACATTGAAGCGAACAAAATGGCGATGAGCACAACAGCTGAAATCAATTTGACCGTCTTTACAGGTTTGATGGTAAACCACCACATAAGAGAAGTATTGGCAGAGCAGGTCTGCCCTGATCCAACTTGTGTGAAAAAAAAAAAATAAAATCAATAAACTGCCCACCCAAATTAACTCAAGCTCCAGCTTTCTAGACAAAGAACAGCCATATCATGTTTTTATGGTCTCAGGGCTGTTGCTCCCCCTCTGTGGGATCATCTGAGCACCATATTCAGTTCTTAACACAGACATATTACCACAAGTCAGCAAATATCAGCAAGACCAACTGTGAACAACTGATTCAGCAATATCATGATCATAAATTCCCCAACCAGCAGAAGTCTTCCTTGCAACATTTCAAGCGCACTAAAGTCATATAAAAGAGAAATTTTAAATTTATGCAGCAGGAGCTTTACTGCACTAGGTCAGCACATGTTCTTTGAGCTGTATTATGATTATGGTTTTCTCACATCTTGGTACTTCACAAGCTATTTTAAAGAATTCCATATAATTTATAAACAAAACACGTGGTATGTATAGCACATCTTTTTTTTAAAATCCAGATAAATACCGTGGCAGTGTTGGATACCAAATCCGACTAAACTTGAGCTGATTGTTCAATGACGCTAGGTTTACTACTACTACTACTACTACTACTAATACTAATAATAATTAATATAATCACTATCATTTCACTATAATATATTGTGATGTAAATGTTTCCATTGTTGAGTTCTATAAACCCAGAATTGCAGTGCTGCTTTGCTACTAAAGCTCATAATTATTGGATCTGGTATTGTTGCATTATTTGCAAATTAATTTTATGTTTGTAATGTAATATAAATAAAATTAAACTTTTTGGATTGCTGGTCAACATGTAGTCAGTTACTATATCATACTCATTCCTTTGTCTGACAAAAAATATTAGAGATGCATGATATATTGACCAATTCGGTATCCGGTGATATATGTCTATTTTTAATGTTATCGTTATCGGCCCAATAAGAAAGTTTGACCGATATACTAAAGCCGATAAATAATGGACTGAATGGCTTCAGATGGCATACTGTTTGCCATTACTAATGGCTTCAGATGTACACTGTTTGGCAAAATGGTTTTGAATTGCTTGAAATATTTTCAATTGATTATTAAATTGATTAAATCACTTCGAAAAGTGCAACGTGCAGCCCAAGTCTGTCTGTCTGTCTATCTATCTATCTATCTATCTATCTATCTATCTATCTATCTATCTATCTATCTATCTATCTATCTATCTATCTATCTGTCTTAAAAGCCATCTCCTAAGCACACAATTATAATGTTCTCATTATAATTGCATGTATCCTATATATATATATATATATAGGATACATGCAATTATAATGAGAACATTATAATTGTGTGCTTAGGAGATGGCTTTTAATGTAATGTTTTTTAATATATATAATCTCAAAAATTATATATAAAGTTGGATTTAGATTAATCTGTCAATATATCGGTTATCGGCCCTCAAATATAAAGAATTATCGGTTTCGGCCAAAATGTTTATATCGCTGCATCTCTAGAAAAACGTAAATGAGAGCAGCTTTATTGGACTTTTGTCTATATATTATATTGAAGTTACTGTATATGCGAATATATTAGGAGAGAAAACAGATGTAAACTGCCGGCACTGCATTGCATCATCTAGCGACATTTAGCAACTTTTTGAGTAGACTTTAGGTACTTTCGATTGAAAATAATTGGCAACACTGCTAAACACAACCAGCTGGGTTGAACAATACATTACTGATGAATAAAAATTAAATATTATTTGACTTCTATGATTCTTATTTTTAGGACATTAAATAAAAAGATAATCAAATTCAAAAAAAGTCTCTGTTTAAACGCTGAATCAAATGAAAAATATGCTTCGCAAAATAATGCACTGTTTATATGCATTCCAATCCAGTCATTCTAAAACAAGATATTCGCAAATGAAAAAAACATTTGAGAAGTGCCCATCATGCATGCAAAACAAAAGCATGACAAGTTTGACGTCAGTGCGAAAAGTAAACAAATTATAAAACAAACACAATTTTATTTAAATGCTAATTGGATGAGCCACAATCAAAGTTGTACAAAATATCCAAACACCTGTGACCGTAAAAGTTCTGAAGGATCATGTAACACTGAAGACTGGAGTAATGATGCTGAAAATGTAGCATTGTCATCACAGGGATAAATTACATTTTATAATATATATTTAAATAAAACAGTTCTTTTAAATGTATAAATTATATAAATAATATATCACTTTTTTTGTAGGTTAATCACATGCCTTTGGGGAAACTAATTTGTACATCCATAAAGGTGCTATGCAAACATTGACGCATTATATTCACGTATACAAGAGTGCAGTCTGACAGCTGCAGGCTTTACATTCTCTCCTGAGCACAAAGAATAAACAAACGCTTGTCAAACAAACTGTCTCTTATTTATTGCTAAAGGCAAACTAATTCTTCTTCTTTCCAATTGATTCAGCTGCATGCAATGCACGAGCAGGAGCCACCCGTTGAGTTTGACAGAACAACTTGTTATGAGAGACTTCAGGATTGGTGTCTGACTGTGTGTCTGTGAAATGAAGCTGCTCCTCTCGACTAGTTTCTAAAGACAGCTATGAAGTGCGATAAGGGTGTGATGAAGTAACTGCGGCACATTGAGAAATGACATTATATAATGAAAGGCTAGAGTGACAAACACATAAAAACACTACTTACACCTGTGTTTACTGTGTACACACACATATGAATAGTATATGTTTGTGAGATCAACCATAACTACTCTATATGTGTATTCATAGAGAGGACTAACCCTAACCTTGCTCTAACCGAAATTAATTATTGGTGGTATTGACTAGTTGTGAACCACAGATGATTTATAATTATTTCAATTATTATTCAATTGTTAGCACAAGGCATTCTCAAGACATTATGCCAAAAACATTCTTATCCCACAAATCTTGCTCCGAAACATCCAGTGTTATCATCTAAAAGTTTGATTTTTTTTTTCATTTTATCAATGAAATTAAAGATTAAAAACATGCATCATGAAGATTATTAAATGGATTTCAGTCAAACATACTGTAGATAAACATTATACATTGCTAGCACCTTATCTCAGTCAAACATCCATATGAGACTAATTAAGTATATCCACAACATAATAATATATCTTACATTTGCAGTGAAGTGCACGCACAGGTGAACTTGAACTATATGTGCTAGTCAAAATATGCAAGTAACATGGATATGCCACACCAAAATATTATAAACACTTAGTCTCTAAAGTTGTTCAGGCATTCAGGTTGTATGTATGTTGATCATATCAATGTGATTATACATTTTTCATAGTACTTGACTTGTTACACATTTTCATAATTTTGCACTTTACCATTCACTAAAATGATTTAACATTTCAGCAATATGGACTAAATTATAATGAAATTTCGGAAGCTTTAAGTGAACAGTTCTTAAAATAACCATTATCAGTATGGAGAACATAAAAAAAAATGTAAAGAACCTATATATAAATCCACTATAAAGAACCTTTTGTGGAATGGAAAGGTTCAATGGATGTTAAAGGTTCTTTATGGAATCAATTAAGTCAATTTAATGGATTTTTTTATTTTTTTTTACAAAAGACAGAAAACATGAGGCAAGACATGACAGAGTTGTTCTTAAAATCTGGCATACATGTTCAGGATGACCAGTAGTTAAAACTAACCCTAACACAATGTACTTATAGTGTGGGTAGGTCCTATTTTCAGAATAACACATAATCAAAAATAGAGAGCTCCCTTAAAGGGATATTGACACTAAAATTAAAATCTGTCATCATTAACTCACCCTCAAGACATTTTTTCTTCTGTAAAACAACACTGAACCCTTCTGATTTTCAAAATATATTATTTTGCGTTCAAAAATTAAGTCATATTGGTTTGCAATGACGTGAGACAAGAGTGAATAAATTCTGACAGAATTTTCTATTTTGGGTGAATTATTCCTTTAATGTTCTGCTTCTAGACTGTTGCAGGTAAATTTGTGTTCAAGAATTGTTTGCAACACTTTGAGAGTTTATACATTCAGTGCACTTCTGCCATTTGAATAAAACACATCAAATAAAATGCCACAAATCAAATTTTTGACATGCCACTTAAAATATGTTCTTGTTGTCTGTCACTTTGCACTCTATGAAGTGTCAAACCACTAGAGGTTCCTCCTAGAAGCTAAATGAGAAGAAAGACATGTTTTTCGGGTTTAAACACAATACTACAAAAAGAAAACCGTTTCTTGGCAAACAGATATTTCCTGAACAGCATAAAACCATGTACATGTAAGTTTTTAGCATGAACTCAAAATTGAACTTATTTTCTTGGTAAATGCACGCCGTTTCATGCTCTGTGCTAATGCATGTTGAAACATTTGAGCGAACTGCTGGTGTCAATTGCAGTGATTGGGTCATGTCACGTATCTGCTTTCGCTCAAGCTAAATGAGTTTATTTGGCTCTGAAAGCATCAGTGTGAAATCTTGCCTCGAGTTTTGCATGTTAATGAGTTTTTGTGAATCTAAAAGATGGCCCACATTTCTTCTCACTGAATATGTGTCATGCAAAAACCATTTCAGGGGCAACTATCTATGCAAACAATGAGGCACCCATGGAATTTGAATCACACCAAATGGCTAGCTATGTTTCCCAGCGCTGGGTTGCTTCCATGTTGCAATACCATTGCAAAAATCCCACCCACGTTTCCTTAGCTCCCCATGGCTAGGTCACTTAAAGTCTTTGAGGAAGCTGTCCTCCATAAAGGATATGTTAGTTGAGGAGATAAATGTGGTAAGATGCTCTAGGCCATAAGAGCACATTCCTTCACCTGCTAATAATGACCATTAATCACTCTGACTGGCTCTCTCTTTCCCATAGGCCACAGGCACACAGGTCAGGGCCAACGTCTGCAGCTTGCTGTAGGTGCGCAGGTTAATGTGGATGCTGCTCGGCAAGGTAGTGTAAAGTTTAACATGGTTTCATAGTGTTCTCTCATCAGAAACTGCTGTAGTTAAATGACACTATTCAATGCACTTCGATTTAAAAAAAAAATTATATATATATATATATATATTTGCAACTTGTTTATACTTAAAACAAGTGAAACAAATCTAAGAGCGTACATAAAAACAATATACACTTGTATTAAAGATACTGTCTTTCAACAATGCATAGGTCTATCTTTTTTCAAGGATTAGATATTTAAATTTGAAAATTTAGACAAAAATACTGAAGGAAGGAAGGAAGGAAGGAAGGAAGGAAGGAAGGAAGGAAGGAAGGAAGGAAGGAAGGAAGGAAGGAAGGAAGGAAGGAAGGAAGGAAGGAAGGAAGGAAGGAAGGAACGATAGATAGATAGATAGATAGATAGATAGATAGATAGATAGATAGATAGAAAGAACGATAGATAGATAGAAAGAACGATAGATAGATAGATAGATAGATAGAAAGAACGATATACGATAGATAGATAGATAGATA
>JAPDVR010000017.1:37646698-37931698 GCA_026230005.1 Gila orcuttii | reverse complement strand
TAAATGTGACTGAAATTAAACAGTTCAACAAATACCCTAATTAAACTATAGCATGTATTTATTTTTGCTTAGTTATATTGATATATTGCAGAGCAAATAACAGTCATGAAACTTTTGTGGAAAAACAAATCTAATGCCACTGAACTGCCAACACTGGTGCCAACCAATACCATCAACTGTGCCTCAGCTATATTATGAATACCAATTTATCAATATTTATGAATGCAGACTGTTATTGCATATTAAGGTGTCATCAAAACACATTAAAGGAGCACTATGTAACTTTTTTTGTTTAAAATGTACAATATTTCAATAATCAATACACCATCAATCATTCTTCCAAAACATGTTTATGTCTTACCCTGATTCACTATGGTAAGCCTGTAATAAGTGTTTATATTTTAGACCTAATAAGATGATTTTCAAAGGAAATTGCCTACTTGCGTCACTCGTCCATGTGTGTCTGGTCATATCCGCATATAGAGGGAAGTTGCTCCAGTTACTTTGACGTGTGTATGGTGTTGCAGTGGCATAGGTTAGCTGTCACAACAAGCTGAGAAAGGTTGACATGGAGCTGCTAAATCTCCAAACTCAGGGATCACCTGTTTAAAAAAAAAACGGTGAATTGAGAACGGTCTAGTGGCAACTGAGCTTGTAATAAAACGAGAACCAACATTGGCTTGGTTTTCAGAGATGACGAGAACTGAGGCATTTGAAATGTTGTAAAAGTGACAAAGAGATGGTGTTTTTATTACTCAACAGGCGGTAGTAAGTTATGATATTGAACAGATAAACTGCCATGTGTAGCTCTCTAACAGAGTTTATTGTTCAGCACTATCTATTGTGAAGGGTCATTTCATTATGGTTGTTGTAGCGCTGTGCTGAAATTTATTTTCAAGGACACAGTGTCTATTAATGATAAAGCTACAGTAATGTCTTCAGCTAGTCAGCTACCTGAGATCCTTTTCATCTTTGTTATATCTCTTAAACCTAGCAGTGAATGTTTTATGAACAGTATGATGCTCGCTCAAAGACAAATGGATGTATGTTATTTGAAAACTATTCAGTAACTACATCATTTGCACCTGAACACATAAGAGTAAAGAGCAGCACACTCAAATAGCCTTATAGCAGCACACTCAAATAGTTTCGGTTCTGCCTAGTTTAATCCATCTCTCTCTCTCTCTCTCTCTCTCTCTCTCTCTCTCTCTCTCTCTCTCTCTCTCTCTCTCTCTCTCTCTCTCTCTCTCTCTCTCTCTCTCTCTCTCTCTCTCACTCACTCACTCACTCACTCCAAGTCATCCAAAGTCGCGACCAAAGCCGATTCGAAAGACCACTGTCCGCCAGCAGCATCTTCTTTGTTTTCAAGTAGCAGGGAAATCACCTATGGAAATCACGCGGAACCGTCCCATTCTGCCATCATTATGTTAAGCCCGTCCACCAACTCTATACACGATGTGATTGGCCTGACCTGAGTTTGTTTTTTCCAGCTCGAATGCCAACGGAGAGTTGCTAGACCACACTGGCTGCAAAATAATTTTGCTGCCGCTAGGGTGCGTCTAGATTTCTTGGCTAGTTTGCCACGGCTCACGGCTAGCTGTCATTACTCTGGATTAGGCCTGTCGCAATAGTCAATAAATCAATTTTTCCGGACGCGATAATTTCCATTTGCATGCTTGTTTGTTTTCCTCCTCTTTCTCTCTCTCTCTCTCTCTCTCTCTCTCTCTCTCTCTCTCTCTCTCTCTCTCTCTCTCTCTCTCTCTCTCTCTCTCTCTCTCTCTCTCTCTCTACCAAAGTGACTGGATGACAACTCTGTTTAAGATATAACCGACATATTTTATGTGAATACTCTCCAAAACGGACATTTAAACATAATGTTGTGTGTATTTGTCCATTCAGACACGAAACAGAGCTCAATGGATTACTCGCGTGCTGTATAGGGGTCTATGGCTGCACGAAAGATGAGACATGATACAATATGAGACGTGGGTGTCCAATGATCTCTTCGAATGACAGCTAACCACTTCTTTCTTCTATCCTTTTCTTTTGGTATAGAATAAAATACCAGTTCGGGGTTCCTCTTTTGGCTGTTGTTGCAGCCAACTGCACAACATATTGCAGGCATTACTGAGACCGTCGGTCGTAAAGATGGCGGCGCAAAGCTACAGTGACGTCATGTGACCCGAACAAATAATTAAGTCTCATCCTACATTTTTTTTCCTCATTGGATATCCAGTTTCACCCGGAAATGCACCAGATTACAAGAGTAAGATGGGTTGCTAACAACTTTAAACTTTGCGTCTGAGGAAATGCCTTTAGTTAGCATAGCTTTCTCTTTCTGTTTTCATGGGTTGAAATTGTAGCAGCTGCATAATCACAGCCTGCATGCTAGAGGCATTTTAATCAACAAGAGTGATTCATGAGCCTAGAGCTGACAAATAAAATAGTGTGGGTCAGCATGTCACACACACACACACACACACACACACACACACACACACACACACACACACACACACACACACACACACACACACACAAAAACACCATTACATGCTAAATCATTAACGTCGTTAATGCCTACTCTTAACTTGAGGCGTTTTAAAAGCAAGTTTCTTCCCCTTGAAACCAGAAAGCACTCAAGATAGTCAGACAGAAAAGCAATCTTTTCCTTCTCTTTCTCTTTTCCAAGAGACAGTTCACATTCTTGACAGATGCTTCTGTCTCTGTTTTTCTCTCAGACAATACCACAGCCTTTTCTGATCCTTCTGAAGGCTTTTCGGCTCCCAAAGTGCAGCAGATAACTTCAATATTAGAGCAGAAATGTGAGGAATGAATCCAGCATGTTAAACACCATCTGACTCGTGTGTTGTTCTCTGTGTTGGGGAAGCAATACTTTAAAACAGCTTGCCAAAATCATGATTTAAAGTCAACTGCAGTCAAGGTACTCTTTTGACAACGAAGTTAACTACACTAAAAGTTACAAAAAATGTAGGTAATACACTGCAGAAACTTAAGTTAACTTTAAACAAATTGCTGCAATTAGAGCATTTATCTGCATGGCACAAATACATCTAAATTATGGTGACAGCACTACATTTAAAAAAAAAAAATTATCATAAATAAAAAAAAAATGGTTCCCTTTAGCTAAAATAGTCAACAACAGTACCAAATTACAACTACAACAAGTATCAAATTAGATATTAAAAGGAGAATATATTTATAAATATCTATATTTGCAAACAGAAAGATTTATCTGGCACAAAAAAAACAAAAACATTTTGCATTATATAAAACACAAGATAATTAAGCTAGAAACACACCAATGTGCTGGTAGAAAACCTCGTAAAGAACAGCAGCATTTAAATAAATATTTTGTTCAGAAAATATTGCGTAAGCTAAGCTCTAAAATGATTGAGTCAATCCTTTGTTTGTTTGATTAGTGAATCGGTTCAAATGAAGTGTGGGAATGAACCAACTGAATGAATCAAACTTCAGGACAAAGCTTGTTTGACTGCTGTCACAAGTTCACAAGCAGTGTTGTCAACTATGTTTAACACTGTGTGCACTACAAACCAGTGTATTTCTGACAATACGTTAAAGAAATACCAGTTTGCATTATCAAGCAGAATAATTATATGCCCATGTAATGTCAACATGAAAATGTGTCATATGCAGTATTTACTTTCTTGATGCACATACCTGGTTTTAATCGTGTGCCATTCACTAGTGCAAATCATTCCAAAGAAAAAAAAAAATATCCTTAATCTTTTAAAATCATTTCAGACATTCTCAAGAGTTCAGTTTTATTAGTCAGATGTTGTTCATTCAGAGGTCATTAGAGCTGAACATGTTTCTTCACACATAAAATAAGACCAAAATCAGACAACTGTTGCATACAGTAAGTATATATAGAGCTATAAAAGACTTCAGCAGAATCGTTTTTTGACCTTGTAAGAGCTAGATTGGTATCATGGCGAATCTGAGCACAATTTAATACATTGTTGAGACTAGACACGTGAGATTACTAGGGTCTTTTTCTCAGCAGAAAAGCAGATGATTCAGAAGAGTTTCTATTTGATCTCATAGCTGTTTAGAAGAACATCTTAGATATCACACACACACACACACACACACACACACACACACACACACACACACACACACACACACACACACACACACACACACACACACACACACATATATATATATATATATATATATATGTGTAAATATACACACACACACACTGTATCACATGTACTCAACACATGACAGCAACACACCCATTTGCCATAATAATGCATTATTTTATGCTTGTGTGTTGGTCTCAACAAAAGCCCATCAGCAAATGTGTTACATCCACAAGTAACTGCATTATTGAGCTGTTCCCATAAACGCGTGCACACACACACACACATACACACTTTAGCTGAACAAGGCGCAACAGCCCATGAATACAGTATGAGAGCCTTCACTGGCATTTGAGGATGAATAAACAGTCATATGGCAACGAGCAGCGATGCGCACACACACGCACACACACCCACCCCCACACACACACAAACTAAAGAGGAACGATATAACTTTCCCAGAGAGTGGCTCTAATTGCTCGATGCATCACATGCAAGACAACATCAAGCACCACCCATCCTTTACCATCAAATTACCCACACAATCTCTTTTTCACTTTCAATCACTCAACCACTCCTAATCTCATTCCCTCTCATGCCTTTCTGTCTGTATTTTCCTCTAACTTCAGACATCCATAATCCACAACCCAATCCATCAATATTCATTTCTCTTCTGAAATGGAGAACTTTCCTGAGAAAGCAAGGGATTTCTCTCTTACCTGTGTGCTTTCATAGATCCCCCATACGGTGCAATCTTTTACCTGATGCATCGACAGCTGCACAATACACAGGCAGTGTGTGAGAGGATGGAGATGCACAGAGAGAGAGAGAGAGAGAGAGAGAGAGAGAGAGAGAGAGAGAGAGAGAGAGAGAGAGAGAGAGAGAGAGAGAGAGAGAGAGAGAGAGAGAGAGGTTTAACAATCCCTTTATTTATACATTTTTACTCCACAATTATGAACAATATCACCACTACTATAAATACATTTGTACTCTTATTATTATAAAGCCTCCTTTAAATTTTTTCAAATTTTAAAACAAACTGATCCTCATGTAACATACATAACACTTCATCAACACACCATATATCACAAAAACCAATAAATTATTTGTCAACCTATAATATGCAAATTCAATCTTAAGCCTCCCTGCTACAAGTCGCTTGCACATTTCTTCAGGATCTATAGTTGCCAATTGTAAACCTTTATTTTTTCGTGTTTTCCACACTGCCAGTTTAGCCTTTCCAATCAGGTAATTTAATAAACACATTTTTTTCCTTTTTGAAAATGTATATTTGATTCCTCCAATAAACACCCTATCCGAAAACTTCTCATCAAATTTCCTAAACCAGCTCCCAAGCAGTTTAAAACACCTTTTAATCTCTCACACTTTAAAAACAAATGCTCCAAATCCTCTTTTTCCCCACAGAATCGACATTCCCCCTTTACCGCTGTATTCAGGTGTGCCACATGTCCGTCTGTTGCTATCGCCCCATAAATAATCCTCCACTGCAGATCGCCGGACCGCTTCTCTACAGGAGGCTTATATAGGGCTCTCCACCTGTCTCGTATCCGGAAGTCTGGCCTCAACAAATCTGGCCACTTTGAAGCCTTCTGTTTTCTCAAAGAGTCCTGGTGGATTGCCTTTACTATAATGTTGTACATTTCCTTCTTTGACATGCTTTTAAAGGAACAAAACTGTGGATTCCCAAAGGATAAAATGGCGTCCACCACTTCTTCTTCGTCCTCCTTTATTGCTGGAGAAATTACCAGTTCTGGAAATTGCACATTATTCCCCATGTCCTGGATATTCGCATGTCTTTGTGCAATAAATGTCCTGTATCCACTTGGTAATGCGTTGTAAATTTCTTCCTTTAGTTTTGACACCAGGCGTGAAGATCTCAAACCCATTGCTTCTTGAACTTCATCAATTGATTTCCATCCTTCGTCATTCAATGAATGATCCAGCTTTACAATTCCATTCCTTAATAAACATTGCCGTACAGTCACAGAAGACAGTATTCTAATTTGAATCAATGGATTAAAAAAAAGTGGTTCCTCTGGTGCCCAAAGTTCTAGATTGTCCATATTCCGTTCAGTTCTTATAACAGTTTTCCATGTTTGCAACATAGCTTTATAAAAAACAGTGAGATCAGACAAGTTCATCTCTTCAAGCTTCATTAAAAATAGTTGTTTATCAAGTCCAAAGCCACCAACTCTCCTCATGATCGCACTTGCACTTTTTCCCCAAAGCACATCTTCATCATACAGAAATCTCTGTGCAGCTTGTATCCTGAAAGCACGGATTCTGTTTCTCACATCCACCAGTCCTTGGCCGCCTTCTTGTAGTAGGTATAATACTGCAGCACGCAACCAATGTTGTCCATCCCAGAAAAAGTTCACTATTGTCCTTTGTATATTGGAGATCAACTCCTCTGGTGGCTCCATGACCATAGTCATATGCCTAGAAGTAATGTCTAGAGTCCTAGAAGCAGACAGATTGTTTACTACCAGAACTCTTCCTCGATATGACAACTGTGGTAATAGCCATCGCCATTTCGACAATCGGGCAGACACCTTTTCTATTAACCCTCCCAGTTCTTTTTTTGAAATTGTTCATTTCCTAAAAAAACACCTAAAATCTTTAGTCCATCTTTTCTCCATTGCAACCCTCCTGGAAGTTGTGGAAAATTTTCCAAATTACCAATCATAAAACCTTCACTTTTTGTCCAATTGACCTTAGCAGAGGAGGCTTTTTCATATAATTCAATATTTTTTGTTAAAATTTCAATATCTTTTTTTTTGTCTGTAATAAAAACTGTAATGTCATCTGCATAGGCTGATAAAACCACCTTAGAATGACCATTAACATGAGGGATTAAAGTTCGATTTAAATTCCTCCTCAACCGACATAATAAAGTTTCAATAATTAGACTATATAGTTGTCCAGAAATTGGACAGCCTTGCCTTATGCCTCTTGTCACTGGTATTGGAGCACTTAAACCACCCCCTACTTTCAGCATCACAAAAACATTAGAATACAACAATTTAATATTTGAAATAAAAACATCACCAAATCCATAACCTTTTAACACTTTAAATAGATATTCATGATCAACGCGATCAAACGCTTTTTCTTGATCCAATGACAACACTCCTAAATCATTCTTATTTTTCTGATTGAAATCAATTATATCTCTTACTAGGAAAAGACTATCTATAATAGATCTCTTAGGAATGCAATATGTTTGATCATTTTTGATCAACAAATCTAGACAGTGCTTGAGTCTATTTGCTAAACACTTCGAAAAAATCTTATAGTCCAGACACAACAGAGATACTGGTCTCCAGTTTTTTAGCAGTCCAAGTTCTCCTTTTTTTGGAAGCAGTGACAAAACTGCTCGACGACAACTTATTGGAAGTGAATCATTTTTTATGCACTCTAAAATTACTTAATATAAATCTGGTCCTATTAGGCCCCAGAATTGTTGATAAAACTCCGCCGGTAGTCCATCGATCCCAAGAGATCTACCTTTAGATAGTTGCCTCATAGCCTCTGTGAACTCTTGAAAGGTGATTAAATCGTCCAGCTCTTGTTTCTGTTTCTCTCCAAGCTGAGGTAACTCTTTAAGCAAGTCTTCAGCACAGTCAATGTCACAAACCTCAGCTGTATATAATTGTTTATAAAAGTCTCCTGCCAGTCTCCTCATTTCTGTAGGATCTGATGTAACTGATCCGTCCGAACGACGAAGATGACACATCAACTTTTGTTGGACATGTTTTCTTTCAAGGTTAAAAAAGAAAGCACTTGGAGCATCCATTTCTTTTATAGAACAGTATATTGATCTTATCAATGCTCCTTTTGCTTGCTTATGTAAGTAAGAGAAAGCTCAGCTCTTGTCTTTTCTTACTTAACCCATTACACTGTACATCTTCATTATTATTTACAACTTGTCTTTCAATAAACTCCATGTCCCTTTGTAAAGCTTTAACTGTTGCTTTCAATATAGTTGATGAGTGGAAAGCATAATTTTGACAAAACATTTTTATATTTGTCTTGCCCACATCCTACCATTGACTTAGGTTTTGAAATGAATTTTTTTAAAATTTCCAAATATCCCAGAACAATTTAAATTTTTCACAAAAAGAGACATCCTGTAATAACTTAATGTTAAAAATCCAGTAATAATTAGATCTGGGTGTCTTCTTCAAATTAACATCTAATATGACCATATGATGGTCTGAAAAACCATTAGGTCTAATAAAAGTATTCATCACCTTATTATTCCATGTCTTTTTTAAATAAAACCTATCCAGTCTTGCTCCACTAATTCTATTATCAACCACTCTTAACCATGTATACTGCTTTACTCCTTCATTTCTCATTCTCCATACATCTGTTAACTGAAATTATTTCATTGATAACTTTTTTAATGCATCACTTGACTTACTATGAGGCTCTTCTCCATTTCTATCAACAACAAAGTCTTTTGTACAATTCCAATCACCTCCAAGTATTAGACAAACATTATCATCATATTTTTCAATCACATTTTTTTTTAATTCCATAAAAAATATCAGCCTCTCTGGACCATTATTAGGAGCATAAACATTAACAAATACAAAATCTATTCCTTTATACTCAATTTGTGTTAATAATAATCTTCCTTTAACAATTTTTTTTACCTTTACAATATTCACACTTTTAGAAAATAAAATAGCTACCCCAGCACTATTTATTGTGTCATGACTCAAGGCAAAATTCCCTAGTTTCCACCATAACCCCCATTCAACTTTGTTATCAGTGTCTGTATGCGTTTCTTGTAAAAAACAAACATTAACCTTTTCAATTCTTAAAAACTCTGAAATCTGTGCTAATTTATTCTTGTCCCTACCCCCATTAATATTTAATGATCCCACTCTCCACACATCCATATAGAGAAATAAGAAATAGACAGAAACTAAAAAGAAAAGGTACAGAGTAAAGAACACCACTTGTGATTTATTCATTCATATTTTTTTAAAACTTTCACTTTCTTTCTCCTCAACTTTGTTACCATCTTTTTCAGCCGGAATCTTTTCTTTTTATCCAAAACTTCATAGCTCACTTTTTTTTGCAGAAACAACACTGACATTATAAATTTGTCCACATCTGGAAAAAAATCTTCTACTTCTACAACTCTACCAAATGTTGTATCCAAAAAGTCATTAATTTCCTCTAAAGAGTATGTGTCTTCCATCACTTGTGACCCAATGTCTGAAAACTCAGAAAGTGCATCTTCATCTCTCATTTCTGCATCATCAATGTTCTCACTTCCTACACCATTTTCTCCACTACTTGCAACATTTTACATGTCTTCACTCCTTACATTGTATACCACCGTTTCTATTATTTCATTATTCACAATCCCACTTTCCTCAATTCGGTTGTCATTTTCTTCATTTACTTCAACAGCTTCCTCAGCTCCCTGAGGCTCATTCTCTTCCACATCTACAGACTGCACATTTTCAGGATCATTCACAGTCTCAACCTCATCCGTGTGTCTAGCGGCTTCTTCAGCAGCTTGAGCTTTATGTGGGCATGCTACACGCTTATGCCCAACATCTCCACACTCAAAACATTTCATATTTCCAGTATTTGCGTAAACCATGTACGCTCTCCCCTCATGCCAAACTTTAAAAGACACATCCAACTCCTGTTCATTCAGGAACATAAAAACCTGTCTTCTAAACGACATTACGTGCTTTAGCGCTTCATTCTACATCCGAGAGGATCGGTTTTTATAGCGCTAGCTAACTTTCCAAATCGCAAAAGTTCTATTTCATTACTCTGGATCAAAGGCGGCACATTTGAAACGGTTACCTTAATAGTTGGAGCAACCAGCGGCAAAACAGTAATAAAGTCTCCACTTACCACTATTCCGCTGCTTATAAAATGATTCACTTGTGGCGCTTTTCCACTGCATGGTACGGTACGGTTCGGTACGGCACGCTTTGGCGCTTTTCCACTGCATGGTACGGTACGGTTCGGTTCGGTACGGCTCACTTGTGGTGCTTTTCCACTGCATGGTACGGTACGGTACGGCTCGCTTACGGTACGGTTCGGTTCGGTATGGCGCGCTTTGGCGCGGAACGGTTCGGCTCGCTTCGCTTTTCCACTGCGTGGTACGACTCGACTCGGTACGGCACGGTTCGGTTCGCTTTAGCTCGGTTGCTTTTCCACCGCAGTTAGTACCCCTTCAAAGTGGGTGGGACTGATCGTTATTTGCGCCGCCTCTACTGCCATGACATCATCGTAAACGCGCCACATTTCAAACGCACAACTCAGGAACAATGGAGCCTATCGAGGGGATGGTGTTCCTGATTCTCGGCATGTGGATGTTTTGTGTCTCGTGTCGCAAATCCAATGACTCTGGTAGTGACGATTCTGTCTGACCAATCAGTGATCTGCAGTGTTTTTACGTCACATTTTAGTGCCGGTACGGTACGCTTGGAACCTCAACAGACCAGGTACCATTTAAAGCGAGCCGAAGCGAGCCGTACCGTACCGTACCATGCAGTGGAAAAGCACCACAAGTGAGCCGTACCGAACCGAACCGTACCATACCATGCAGTGGAAAAGCGCCAAAGCGTGCCGTACCGAACCAAACCGTACCGTACCATGCAGTGGAAAAGCGCCACAAGTGAGCCGTACCGAACCGAACCGTACCGTACCATGCAGTGGAAAAACGCCACAAGTGTACCGTACCGGTACTAAAATGTGATGTAAAAACACTGCAGATCACTGATTGGTCAGACAGAATCGTCACTACCAGAGTCATTGGATTTGCGACACGAGACACTAAACCCGCTAGATTTAAATAGCCAGCAGTATTTTGTTTTCCTGCCATCAGCCAAATTTTAAACACATTTCTCCGTCTTGCAGTTAAAAACATCCACATGCCGAGAATCAGGAACACCATCCCCTCGATAGGCTCCATTGTTCCTGTGTTGTGCGTTTCAAATGTGGCGCGTTTACGATGATGTCATGGCAGTAGAGGCGGCGCAAATAACGATCAGTCCCACCCACTTTGAAGGGGTACTAACTGCGGTGGAAAAGCAACCGAGCTAAAGCGAACCGAACCGTGCCGTACCGAGTCGAGTCGTACCACGCAGTGGAAAAGCGAAGCGAGTCGAACCGTTCCGCGCCAAAGCGTGCCATACCAAACCGTACCGTACCATGCAGTGGAAAAGCGCCATTGGTTCTCTTCTTTTACAAACACAACCACCGCTTTATTCATTCGCGAGGCAGATGAAATATTCTGATAGCCGATCTCCTGTCCAACTGCAAGTAAAACTTCTTCCACATTCACCCCGTTCACCGTCACACACCTGACTCCATGGCGGAGGGAGACAGGTGGCTTAAGGGACGCCATCCCGCTCCCAATCTGATCCTCAAAACAAATACGCTTATCACTGTAAAAAATCATTTAATCAGGAAAATTGAACAAAAGTTTTAGAAAAGTTTGAAACAAGCACACGATCACCCTCCCCTCGTGAGAACCCTCAACACGCACCCAAACGCTCCCAGTCCCAGCATGCACCGAGAGAGAGAGAGAGAGAGAGAGAGAGGTCTGAATTATGGATGGAGAGTGGGGGTTCCCTCATGCTGGATATGGTCGAGTGTGAATCATCTCTGGCATGAATCAAACATAGTCCAGCAGAGAACGAGAGGTAGAGGGAAGGCAGCAGATGAATAGATGACAGCAAAGGAATGGTGGTGAGAGGGCAGACGAGTGAGTCGTCTGAGGTAGCATTTTCACACTCACTCCTTCTCTCTCTCTCAGTCCAGACATCTTTACTCTTCATATCCCATTGTTAAATCAGTCTGACAGAGGGTAATAGTTGTGTATTAAACTGGTCAGTAAATAACATATATTGCAAATGCTTTCTTCTACCTTCGGAGAGAGGCTGTTAGTACTCCTAAAGGCACGGTTAAAACAAAACAACACAATAGATAATCAGCGGCTTATTCTTTGCGTAAATTTCCTCATTAGACAGACTGCAACAGTTTAAAAGTGTCTGGATTGGTCCGACTGTCATTATACCCAAACATACTCTATGCCAGTACATGAATGTGGATGGTAATAGATAAGCAAGAAAAAAATGTGTCAGACTGCAATTTGCAAGGCACACATTATGCCCAGAGTTCTCTTTCAATTCAAAAGAATCATGCAGAGTAAGATTTATATATTTAGTTAGCTAGCTGTATACTAACACATCTGGTTAAATGACCCACCCCAAATCCACTTTTTATTTTTAGAATATATTTTATATTCATTAGGGTGACATCACAAACTTAAACATATTAATTCAAACTGTGCACAACTAAAATGCCATCATTTATGCAAATTAATGGAAAACATAGTGATAAACAGAAATATTTCACTACATATTAATTTAGCAAGAATAAAATAAGACATCAAATCCAACGTCTGTGAGTCCAAATCAGTGAATCAATAGATTATTTTGAGATGCCAATGCCCTCGTTATGAATGTAGACGAGAGTAGCAAACACAGTGTACTGTAAATCCACTTAATTGAAGTGCTAATGAAGTTTATGTATTTTAAATATTGCCGATTTTGTACCTGTTATTAAATCCCCCCAAATTCTGTCTTTCCATCCATTTTGAGAAAAACATGTGATTTCAGAAATTTGATTAACGCCACATAATCTATATTGTGATCTCATTGTCATATTGAGTATAAGGAGTGTTCACACACACACACACACACACACACACACACACACACACACACACACACACACACACACACACACACATACACACACACACACACACACACACAGACTAACATTTCAGAGCAAAACATCATGGTTGTTACACGCAAAGAGCAATGAGCTGATCTTTTCAACCTGGCTTTATAAGATGCGGCAGCATGGTGACTATTTTGTCACATGCATGTCTTGAACAAGATTTCTATTATTGGTTCTGCATGAAATGTGCTCATTTCAAACAAGGCCTATTGTTTTTAACCATTTAAAGGAATGATTCTAAAATGAATTAGACTTACCAAAGGTACTTGAGAGAGAGAGATGACATTGGGTCAGCATAAATCCGGTTCTGCATGCAACACACTAAACAGGGCCTTTCATAAGTGGTGTAAGTTTGAGACGGGATACATTTTTTTTGGTGGGATACATGGCTGAAAACAGTCATTATTGTGCACGTATCATCGGTGACACTAGGCGGTGCTAATAAATAACACTTAAAGGATTAGTTCACCTCAAATGAAAATTTCTGAATAATTTACTCAATGCCATCCAAGATATTCTTGTCTTTCTTTCCTCAGTGGAAGAGAAATTAAGTTTTTTTGAGGAAAACATTTCTGGATTTTTCTTCGAATGAAGGACTTCAATTACAAGCAGCGTTTGGAAGTCCAAATCAATGCAGTTTCAAAGGTCTTTGAAGTGCTTCAACGGACTGTGCACACTCACAGCTGAGGAGGGGGGTCTTATCTCGCAAAACAATAGGTCATTTAAAAACAAACAAAAAAAATCTATATATATATATACTTTTTAACTACAATTGTTCGGATTGAGGTGATCTGCAACGCGCCGGGAACTACGTCATCAAGTTCCAGAAATGTTGTCCTCAAAAAAATTATTTTCTCTTCCACTGTGGAAAGAAAGACATGGATATCTTGGATGGCATTGGGGTGAGTGCATTATTAGGAAATTTTAATTTTGAGGTGAACTAATCCTTTAAGACTCTATTATACACCCGGCGCAATGCGGCACCATGCGCCACCATGCACGCACGATGCAAGTGTTTTTTGCTAGTTTCAGCCTGACGCAGTTATCATTTTTACGTACTGTGCCACGTTGTTTAAATAGCAAATGCATTGGAGTCCATTTGTGCGCCCATTTGCATGCTGGTCTGAAAACGAGGTGTCTTCAGGCGCATTGTTGGTGCGTTACTATTTTGAGGCAACTGAAATAGACTGCTAGACTGTGCCATTGACCAACAAATACAGCACAAACATGCCAAATATTAAAAATAAAAGGATTACAATGTAAAATATTAATAGTGTGTACATAAAGATATGGTTGAGTCCGACTTGACCCGTAGATGGTCTGTTTGCGCTGTAACCTCGCGCACGAGCAGATCCGTTTCCTCTCTGGAGAAGCGTTCAGTCTTTCTGCTTGCAAATTCCGCCATATAAATAGCAAAGCCGCCACGGCGTGAGCGCAACTGACTTTTAAAGGGAATGGGAGATGAGACTTTGATTGGTTTATTGCACGTTACGCCCAAAATACACAATACTCATTAAGAGAATAGGGAAAACCCTTTTAGACCATGCACAATGCGCTCCGACCATTTTTCCAGTCTCTAAACTAGCAAAAGTGGATTCGGACACGTCCTAAGTGCACTTGCACCGTGCGCTTTAGACCATAAGCTTAGATTGTTAAATTAGGGCTCTTTAGCTTTAAGTTAGTAGCGTTCTCAACTTTTAGTCAACACTGTACAATAAAGAGTTTCCAGAGAATGTAGGGCAGATTATTTTGGGGTTCATATTTAAAGACTTTTGTGGTTTCTGTGTTTTTGTGACTCTTGTAAAGCAAGGCTGTTTTAATTAGGGCTACAAAGAAAACAGTCCATTTTTTAATGATGCATCTCTCATAAATAGGTATCAAGGCTGTTTACTTTTGTGTCCACGCTCTGGAATGAATTCCACACTCTTATAGGAACAGTTCGCCCTCAAAATAAAAATTTACTCACCGTAATGTTCCAACTTTCTTTCATCCGCAAAACACAAAAGATGATATTAGACAGAATGACTCAGCTCTTTACTATACAATGAAAGTACCAAAATGTGCCATTAAAACACAATAAAAGCAGTCCATGACTAAACCTGATATATTCCTAAATGTCCGAAGCCTTATGCCAGTTTTATATGAGGAGCAGACAACAACAGTCCTGTGGGTGAACTTGAGCAATATATGGCAGCCTAGTTATATACTGGCTAAGTCTGGAGTTATATAGTGGCTAAGTCTGGAGGAAAGAATGTTCCACAAACACTGGAAACAATAAATTTGTATTTTAGTTGTCATGGTAGCTTTAGACTATTGGAGAGACTATGTAAACAGTTGTTCTATAGCCTAGTCTCAGTGGATATGCTGCATCTATCAATACATAATTCAATAACCTCTGTAAATATAAACAAGGCCTGTGGTGTCAAGACATTATTTATAAACATGGTATGAACTGTAATATGGGAGAAATAGTGTATTTAATGCCAGATCTGAATTGTGAGAAACGTGAAATCATCAGGACCAACATGGCTATTAATTAATTACATAAAACAAATGAGTCCAGACTAATATTGCAACTCTTCTTCTATTGGATTCTCTGTTTTCTTCTCCTTGCTGGATGTGATATGGCTCTGCTGAAGGATCTGAGAGAATTAGAGAGATTCAGACCATCCACTTCAAACGCTGGAGAGGAATGAGTGTTAGAGAGAATGGGAGAGAGAACTTTCTCAGCACCTGGTCGAAAGGTCAGACAGTCTGAAAGACTGAAAGTCTGCTGCTCTTTTAGACGAGTTTCTCCTCTCTTCAGAAGCATTCTTCCTTGCTGAAACTCTATTTTCACAAAACTTTCATACGCAAGTGATTAACAAACTTTATATAATGCCCAACAGATCAGTAGTTCATTTTTTGTCAAAAGCAAAAACGTCTCGGTTACGTATGTAACCTTAGTTCCCTGATAGGGAACGAGACGCTGCGTCAAGCTGTGGGAACGCCTCTGCGTTGTGCGTCCTGAAGCACGTATGGAATCAGCCCAATGGAGAGATGGAACGTCATAGGCGGGTGACGTCATCGACCAGGAAACTATAAAGCACCCCATAAACACAAGCGCAATAGCTTCTGATAGGCCTGAAGGAAGCGCTAGCGGGAATGCCGGGAGTATGGTGGAATGACGCAGCGTCTCGTTCCCTATCAGGGAACTAAGGTTACATACGTAACCGAGACGTTCCCTTTCAAGGGAACTCGAGCTGCGTCAAGCTGTGGGAACGCTAATACCCACGTCGCCATAGGACCAAGTGACCGCCATGTGAGAACTAGCGCACAGAGGGCGAGAGCACCTGTGCCCCAGGGGAAGGAATTAAGTCTAGGTCATAGATCTTAATGAAAGTATGCGGTGAAGACCATCCAGCCGCATCACAAACGTCACTGAGGGAAACTCCTGACAATAAGGCTTTAGAAGCCGCCATACTCCTGATAGAGTGGGCTCGTACAGCCAAGGTGAAGGCTGACCAGCCGACTCATAGGCAAGTGAGATAGCCTCGACCACACACTTGCTTATTCTCTGTTTAGACACGGGACACCCCTTCTTGGGTGGCCCAAAACATGCAAATAGTTGTTCTGACTTCCTCACAGGGCAGTTCTGTGGATATAGGCGTCTAACGCCCTAGCAGGGCAGAGTAAATTAAGTTTCTCCTGGTCAGACGACAGAAATGGAGGAGGACAGAAGGCCTGCAGAACTGTAGGTCTAACAACATTAGTAGGGACCTAGGGAACTTAACCTGGTCTAGGACGCAACCAAGCCAGGCGAAAATTCCAGGCACAAGGGTGAAACCGACAGAGCCTGCAAATCACCGATTCTCTTTAGAGAGGAGATAGCAAGAAGAAAGATAGTCTTAAACGTGAGAAACTTCTCAGGAACTTCTTCGATAGGTTCAAGAGGAGCTTGGGAAAGACCTTCTAATACGATGGCCACATCCCACGCCGGCACCCTCGTACGAACTGCTGGCCTCAGCCTCAATGTGCCACGAAGGAAACGAGTTATAAGCGGGTGTCTCCCCAGAGAAACTCCACTGAAAGGGACGTGGTGAGCAGCCAGTGCCGCCACATACACCTTTAGTGTGGAGGGGGATAGCCCTGTGGAGAAGCGCTCCTGCAGGAATTCCAGCACTGCACCCACTGGGCCGTTAACCGGGTCCTGCAGGTGTCCTCCACACCAAGAAGTGAAAAGTTTTCACTTCAAGGCATAAAGCTTCCTCGCGGATGGAGCTCTGGAGTGAAGAATGGTCTCAACAACCTCGGTTGAGAGACCAGAGTTCATGAGCTGGGCCCCCTCGGAGGCCAAGCCCACAGTACTGGGCGGGGATGAAATATCATGCTGCCCGCCTGAGAGAGTAGATCCCTCCTGACAGGGGGCTCCAAAGGAGAACCGTCCAGGAGAGAAATCAGGTCCGCAAACCATACTCGGGCCGGCCAGAACGGGGCTACTAGTAGTAGGCTGACCCCGTCCCGGCGAACCCTCTCCAGAACTCCAGGTAGCAGAGCAATCGGGGGAAAGGTGAACAGACGTGACCTCGGCCACGGCTGCCCCATAGCGTCCAACCTCAGAGGGGCTGGATGGCTGATGGAAACCACAGATGACAGTGCGTGGTCACCTTGGAAGTGAATAGGTCCACCTCGGCGCGACCGAAACACACCAAAGGAGCTCCACCACCTCGGGGTGGAGACTCCAACCCCCCGGCCTCGGCCCCTGCCTCGACAGGGAGTCTGCTACCACATTCAAATACCCAGGAAGATACATTGCTCTCAGAGATAGTAACCTCCCTTGGGACCACAGGAGGATCTGACGGGCCAACTTGTAAAGCCGGCGAAACCGCAGGCTCCCCTGATGATTTATATAAGAGACCACCGACGTGTTGTCTGACTGAACTAACACATGATGACCTCTCAGGTCTGCTAGGAAGTGTTTCAGAGCCTGGAACACCGCCAACATCTCCAGACAATTTATAAGCCATGATAGATGATGGTCCTGAGACAGACCTTGGGCTGGACGACCACTCGTGACCGCCCCCCACCCTGTGAGGGAAGCATCCGCCATTAGCGCCACGCGACCCAGCACAGGACCTTTGAATAGGAACCAAGTTTCTTTCCACATGACCAGAGCACGAAGGCAGCGCCACGTGACTTTGACCGTGCGGAGCGGATTTCCCCTCGGGGAAAATCCCTTGGTCCTGAGCCACCACTGCAGCGGTCTCATGTACAACAGGCCGCAAGGTATAACGTTGGACGCTGCTGCCATCAGACCCGACAGTCTCTAAAACTGTATTACAGTAAGTAGCTGGCCTAGCTTTACTTGTTTCACAGCTGAGAGAATCGAAGCGATGCGGGTCGGAGCGAGTCGCGCCTGCATCGAAACCGAAACCCAAACGACACCCAGAAAAGTGGTCTTCTGAGAAGGAGATAATACACTTTTCTTTGCGTTCAGCCTCAACCCCAACTTCCTGATATGAACGAGAACGACATCTCGATGCCGAACCACCATCGTGAAAGTGCGGGGAGATAAAGCTAGGTCAAACGGAAGAACCCTGTGCTGGTACACCTCGCCCCCAAAGGCGAACCTCAGGAACTTCCTGTGTTGTGGAAGGATGGAAATGTGGAAGTACGCGTCCCTTAGATCTATCGTGACAGACCAGTCCTCGGATCTGATCTGTGACACGATCTGCTTGATAGAGAGCAACCTGAATTTTGGCTTCCCTACCGAGCGATTCAATAGGCGCAGGTCTAAAATTGGACGCAACCCCCCATCCTACTTTGGAACGATGAAATATCGGCCGTAATAGCCTGACTCCACACTGGGAGGAGGAACCCGTTCTATAGCCTCCTTTTGAAGGAGTGCTTTCACCTTTTGTTCCATAACCAGAGCCTGCTCGGGGCCCACCACTGTAGGCAGAACCCCACTGAATCTTGGTGGACGACACCTGAATTGGATAGCATAATCCTTTTCTATTGTCTGCAGGACCCAATGAGATATTTTTGGAAGGCTTTTCCCCTCTGCCAGAAATTCTACTAAGGGTACCAGTCTCTCGAGACTGGCCTCTGGTGTAACTTGAGCAGCAAACGCAGCGCCCTGTAACGGCACACCGGCAGGGAACAACTGGTTTAACCGCTCTGAAACCCTCCTCAGAGGGAGCGAGCGTCCCTCGGGAAATCGCTCGCTGGGACCGTCTGTGCCCCGGCATTAAGGCGGGGTTGGCAGAACGGGCCCCTGAGGGCACCGAGGAGGAATGGGCACCGTAGAAAGAGGTGAACACCTTTCCGCCTCGGTGGGAACCACCCTCAGTGTCCTGCGCGCCGTGGCGCCAGGACTTCTTCTCAGCCGAAGCCTTCTTAGCTAATATAACTGTCCTCAGATCAGTTCTATTACTGGGAGATTTCGGCTGAGAGTGCCGCGGCTGAGCCCACTGTCCAGCAGGGGGAGCACGAGACGCGACACTCTGCTTCAGCGCCTATGTGATGAGCTCGCAGACGGCCGGGGCTGCTCCCGCCCAGCAGTCCCAGGGACATGAATTTTTAAAAGGGAGAAATTTGTTAAAAGCTGTTGTTTGCTTTTCCTTCTCCTGGAATTTATTGATGACAGAATTTACAGCATCGCCAAATAAACCCAGGGAGGGAGAGAGGAGTGTCTAAAAGGAAAGCTTTTCCTTTCCCCTTTATATTTGTCTGATTTAACCACAGATGTCTTTCTACGGCCACGCAGGGAAAAATCAGCCGCCTGACGCAGTTCGCGAACCACGTCAGCACTGACCTCCTCACTCTCACTCACGTCCCTCAGCAGGTCAGCCTGGTATGCCCGTATATTTTTTTTTTTCATAATAGACATAGCAGCAGACATGACCTGCTGCCGAATACGCTTTACCCACAAAAAATGAAATATTCATAAGAGGCTTGGTGGGTAATGCCGGTGCCTTAACAGATGACGCAGCCTCGAGGGAGAGAAAACTCGCAAGCGTCTCTACCACGCGAGGCATAGCCGAACAACCATATGATTTATCCCCCACCATATTTAAATATGTTGAAGTCTGGGGACTAAACATTTTCTCTATATGACACCGGTTTTTCCCACGATTTCGACACCTCAGTGTGGAGATCGGGAAAAAAAAGACGGCACGCACCGGCGTGGAGGTTGCACTCGTGACGGCGAAATCTCTCATCTAATTTTAATTTAGAAACAGACTCCTGTCTAGTCACTGGCCATACAATGCTGAGTTTTTCTACAGCTCTTGTTAATACCTCCACTAGCTCATCGCTTTCGGGAGTGTAAGGTGGCGAATCCTCCACATCTCCCTTATATATACTAGCAACATCCAGCTCCTCAGAACTGGATAGAAGCAACACTGGTGCCTCAGCCCGAGCGGAAGAAACCGCAGCGCGTGCTTCCGAATACGGGACTGAGGCACTGGATCTCACAGGTGAAGGGAGAGATAAGGCAGAGCCCGTCTCTAACCCCGCTGAGAGATCCATATGCGATCCCCACGATACGCGTCGTCGCTCTGCCTCGGCAAGAGCGGGACCCGAACCGCGGGGAGCGCGCCCCGAACCGCTCTCCTCGAAGAGCGCCCGGCGGGAGCGGAGCGTCCTTAATGGCAGACGCTCGCAATGCTCACAATCAGCTCCCTCGAGAGCTGACTGGGCATGCTACACTCCCAAACAAACAACACAAAGAACGTGTGTATCCCCACTCGTTAAATAACGCGAGCAGGGAGGGACACACTCCCTAAACTGCTGTTTGTTCGCCATATCTCTCTTAATATATATATATATATATATAAATTGTTTGTGTGGTGCAGAGTATGTAAGGACAGACAATATTCACACAGGGACAGATTCACATATAGCGCGACTGAAGGCACAGAAGCTATTGCGCTTGTGTTTATGGGGTGCTTTATAGTTTCCTGGTCGATGACGTCACCCGCCTATGACGTTCCATCTCTCCATTGGGCTGATTCCATACGTGCTTCAGGACGCACAACGCAGAGGCGTTCCCACAGCTTGACGCAGCTCGAGTTCCCTTGAAAGGGAACTTTGATAAAGCCTTTTAGATTAACAATATGAATGGATGGATGTTCCTAATATAGATAGCAATCACATATTGTAAATGTATTTATTATACCTGCTTTCCATTCAAGGTATACATTTATCAGCTCATATAGCCTATCTCCTTCATGGGAAAACGGAAAATGGAAAGCACAAGACAAATAGAAGTATGTTATTTGAAAACTATTTAGTAACTACATCATTTGCACCTGAACACATAAGAGTAAAGAGCAGCACACTCAAATAGCCTGCTGTCTTCAAACTGGCAGGTGTGTTGATGGGGGGATGTTTGTCTTCTTCCTCTGAGCTCAAGGGCTGCTGATTAAGCTCTCTACCCCTGTTTCGGTTCTGCCTAGTTTAATCCGTCTCTCTCTCTCTCTCTCTCTCTCTCTCTCTCTCTCTCTCTCTCTCTCTCTCTCTCTCTCTCTCTCGTGCAAGTGAGAAAAGGGAATGTTCAACTATGTCAAAGAACAGAACATTCTTATCAGTTTTCTTAAGCAGTTTCCATATCAGAATTGCCAATTTTCCTTTATTTAAAAATGTTTGTTCTCTCTTCGACTTAGAATCCATATATGTTTTGAGATTTTTATTGAGAGGTACACTTTAGTCTACTGACCGAATGCCTCACGTCTGATCAACATTCATACTTCAGTTTTATGTCTTCAAGACATCCATTCATAAACGGCATTGTTCAGTATTCACAACCAACACATATTTAGAAAAAAATTGATTCAAGTTCTATTAACTGGTTGGGAAAATACAGCAATGCTAAATGCAAATATGCAATCATAGCAAAATAGATATCGAATTGTGAAATAAATACATTTTAACATTCTTTTGTTGTTTATGTCAAATGCATCAGACTCTGCAGAACTTATAACAAATGAGGGCATGTTGCAAGCTGTTGTCTTCCAATAAATAAAAATAAATAAACAAAACATTGCAAAGTGAAATAAAATATGCCACAGACTACATTAAATACTGGTTCACTCACAAACAAAATATAAACTAGTTTTGTGTGCAGGCCAAGGACCCCTTAGTAGATAGAATATATCAGTGACCCATTTTAAATCTGACCCAACAACATGCATATATTAAATATTAATGTATACATTAATACAAGTTATTTTTGTATACTTATATATTAGTTTAATTTTACATAATACAATTTTATATACTGTAGCAGTTATGTTTAAGTCATTTTATTTTATTGTATTTAATACATTTATTTTGATTGTTTTCACATAATGAACACTTTTACAAAGAACCATTTTATGAACTTTAGCTTTGGTTGACGTACATTTTATTTTATTGTATATTGTATATAATATGTTATATTGTATTTTCTTTTCTTTCTTTCTTTCTTTCTTTCTTTCTTTCTTTCTTTCTTTCTTTCTTTCTTTCTTTCATTTTATTTTACCACAAACATTTTCTTTAGAATGAATGAAGTAATGAATGAATGAGGCATTTATATAGCGCTTTCATACAGTATGTTCTACTGTACACCCAAAGCGCTTTACAATAATCTCTCCTCAACCACCACTTGGATGATGCGACGGTAGCCACAGTACAACAACGTCAGTGCGCTCACCACACATCAGCATCCTCTTTTCCCCCCAAAATAGTTTGAGATCAAATTTTACTGCCAAACCCTGTTAAGTACCACCAAGAACACATCATGCCCCTTTTTGTAGATGCCTGTGATAAATAGTTTTAGTATTGTTTTGGGTCGCCACTTGATGTCCAATGAAAAAAACTGGATCCTGAAGCAATCCTGATCCACTGATACTCAAGGAACAAACATATTGCCATTGGACTCATTTCTGTAACAAAATGATGTCATTACATGAAGTGGAACACAGTGGACTCAAATGATGTGACCAGACCACCATTAAAAGCCTCTTTATATAGAGAGTGATTCTGTGAACCCATCCAAATCACTGTCTTGACTGTCTGTTCTCTGAGATTACAGGCCTTGGGTTTTGATTATATACCACCAAGCACAAGCCGCCAACACACAGCCCCACAAAAATACTCTCAACTAAATTACAGGTGCAAATTGTGATAAATCCACAAGGTTTCCTTATGAAAACCTGTAATAATTGAGATGTTCACATCTTTTAGATCAAGTTTAGCAGAAAGGCAAACTTGGGAGGGAGCTTTGTGTTGTATTAGCACATGTCTACACGGCAGATCAAAATCTTTCATTTCAAACGAGAACGGAATCCTGTTTTCCCATGATAGGTCTCTTTTCATTTATTAAAAGGCAGCTGACATTTTATGTCCATGCAGTGGTGCAAAATAAACCTGCTGTTAAAATTGCACTCATAATGTCAAAACTCTTTCATCCCTTTCTTTTTTCTTTCTTTTTTTTGTTGCTATGGCCGATTTTGTTCCCAGCACTTTTTTGAAAGCTCGCAGGATGACTGTATCTAATACAGAGCAAGCACATGTAACTATTCATCATTTTGTTTATAGCAAATTAGCTCAAAATAAATATTGATAATCAATCATAACTTATTAATGAATTACAATTAATTATTTAGATCAGTTAATAGCATTCATTTAATGTTGTAAAATTAATATTACAATCAATCAACCTGTTTGTCCCGTGAACACTCAGTGATAATTGTTTATTAATTCTAAGAAATTTTCATTTCCAGGTGAGGGAAGTGTCTTTCTTACTTTACAATACTACAAAGAGCCTGTAGTCAAAATCTAAATCGTAAAATAAACTCTGTCGCAAGCAGAGAATCAGAACCAAATACCTATTGTGCACAAGTTTTATTAACTAAATCACAAGCATAACTATATCTAAACACAACATACAATCACACATACTTGGGTAAAATGGTAAGTGACAGAATGAAACCGGAAGCAGGAAATGGAACTATGGAAAAGATCCATTTAACTATGAAAATAACCATCAGCTTATCATTTTCAGAGCACCTTATTAAATGTATACTTGCAGTGAACACATTTTGTGAAGTTCCTGAAGAAGGATTTTGATGGTTCCATGAGTCTTAATCAATTTCTTCAGTGTTGAATGAAGAAATTTTGATGAACTTGAATGGTTTGTTTGACTCTGTTCTGGTTGAAGGTTTTCTCTATCTTCATGAGTACATGGCTGGAGCGCACATGGTGGCTTGCCGGTCCTGGGCCGGAGAGGCCACACAGAGCCACCAGGAGAAGGGAGGAAGCTGGAAGAGCTGATGGTTGGAGTTGTGATAGACTTCTTCTGCACTGAATGAAGAAGTTGTGCCAAACTCCTGATGTTGTCCTTGATTATGTTGTGGTTGAGAGAGTTCTCTCTCTCCTGAATGAGCACATGGCTGGTTGTGAGTCCTGCTGCCCTGGGGTCTGGTGCGGCCCCGCCGGACAGCAACCCTAACGTACAAGAGAAGGCCAAGAGAGGGAAGGGCTTGTGTAGTGGCCATTTAAAGCCTGAGAAAGGTCCCACCTTTCCGGGTTGGCTCAACCAATAAGAAAGGGTGAATTTCCAAGCGGGAAATTCCTCTGTTGGGAGGATTTATGACTCTGTCTCAAGTGTGGGCCTTGCCATTTGTGTCCATTTATACTCGGATAGATATCACAAACACACACTGCATTCTATGAGAAGACGATGTACACTAATGAGTGAGTCATTAAATGAGGATTAATTAGATAGGAGACACGATATTGGTGGGGTTACATTAACTAGTAGTACTCTCATAAAATACATAGTATCAAAGACATAATAGTATCAAAAGACACTACACAAGACAGTAAATCATTCACACAGTGTCCTGGGGTGCATGTTAATTTATAGATCAGTTTGTCCATAAATTAATGCAGGAAAGTCTCTTTTCTATGGCCTCTGCTTTTTCCACGTGTCCACATTTTTAGCAGCAATAAAAACCAACTTATCTGATCGTAGTCATGGTAACTGTAACGTCACCAGCTGGAGTGCCCTTGAGAGCCACCAGAGTGCACTCCACATCAGACTATTGTCATTCCCTCACAAACTACATCTACCATAACTCACTGCCCGGACTCTTCATCCATTATCACATTCACCTGTGTCTCATTATCTTGTTTTGCTCACCCCATATAAGCCTGTTTTTCTCATTCACTCACTGCAAAGTTTTGTATATTGTTGCGCTGCATTTCTGAGCATTCTCCCTGGTTTCATTGTCTCTTGGATTTTTGACTGTTTCGTGGATTCCCTTTTTGACCTGAGCAGACTTTTGATGTCCGTATAACCCCCCACCCCCCACCCACCACCCCCCATTCTGTTTTATTTATTTTCTTCTCACTGTTAATGTCTGTAACCTTTCATTTGCAATAATAAAAACACATATAAAAAAAAATACAAAATAAAATATGTATATTTCTCTGTCTGAATTTACTTGTGCAGAGACAACTGTTACACACACACAGTTAATTAATTATTCATAAATGGTTTGGATAGTGACAGTATGAACAACAAAAGTGACACTGTGTTGAGTGCAGTGCTTATGGTAATAAAGTAAACTGCAACAGAATAGTCTGGGGTGGAAAAAGTTAAGAATTGTTTCTTAATGGGGGTGTGCAGTGAACTGTTACTAGTTTTAGTGAAGTGTGGTGCTTATGGGACTGGGGATATAGAAGAGCAAACTGCAACACTGCAGTTTGGGGTGAGTGAAGGAAGGATTACAATAGACTTTTATTGAGAAACAGAATTTTTTCAAGTGTGTTGGGGTTTTGACGATTCCTCTTCTTGGACAAAACCTCTCCAGCCTTGGAAAATATCCTTTCACAAGGAACAGAGGATGCAGGGGAACATAAAAATGCCAGTGCCAGTTGGTATAAATGAGGATACTGATGCTTCTGTTGAGGCCAGACAGGGGAGGCTTTCTTCTTTCTTGCTGGCTCCATTACCAGGAAAAAGGAAGAGTCACAAAAAGCAAACAAATCCAAAAGGGCAATCCAAAACAAAAAGCAGTCCAGTCCAGATCCAAAAATCCAAAGCAATCCAAATAATCTTATCTAATTAATACAACAAGACTATAATATAGCTACTATAATTACTAATAACAATATACTATAACTATTCTAACCTGATATAATTTACAGCCAAATGCATTCCCCTAAAACATATATGACACAATAACAACAATGACTATGAGAGTTCTCTAACTCTCTGACACTACTACAACTGCATCTACTACTCCTGAAAACAGCCACAAGGTGGCGTGAGTTTCGAACCTCCTTTATCCGGAAGCGACACTCAGACGAAACCAATGACGTATCCACACAAACCGAGGCCTCGTTTGTCATTTGTCACGTGATTTTCACGTTAACAACACAAGCCTCGAATCGCGGCTTCATCTGGCACGCCCATTTTTTTTCGACACAAGCTCTGACGCCTCGGTTCAAATGTCACATCACTACCTTCCTCTGCTTGACCCTTTGCCTGTGTTTGATTACGATTCTGGATTACTCTAATGAACTGCATTTGGATCCTCAACATTGTCTCAGAGCAGTTCGTAACAGTAACCAAGACCCTTCTTGCCCTTTTTGGGGGGATGGGACCATAGATCCCAGAGTGAGTTTTAAAGATTATTTGTTAAATATACCAAATAATTGTGTCTGATATGTCTCAGTTGTTACACGTTAGTATGTGCTTTATTGAGTGGCGATACGGTGCAGGAATTTGTTAATTTTTAATTAATTGTTAATTTGATGAAAGCAATGGCAACAATATGCTCTCTATCACATTTTTACAGCTGTTCTTAAATCACAAATCAAAATGCAAAATATCTCCCAATTCTGATATACGGTACATTACAGTACAAAAGTTTGAAGTCAATGAGATTTTTTTTTTAATCAGCAATGATGAATTATATTGTGAGTTTAAAGACATTTATCATGTATAAAAGTTTCAATTTCAAATGCATGCTGTCCTTTTGAACTTTCAATTCATCAAAGAATCCCGAAAAGAACAATGTATCATTGTATCATAAATGTTAAGCAGCACAACTGTTTTTAACATTGATGATAATAAGAAATGTAGCCAGAGCAACTTTTTTCTATTTATGAATCTGATGAGACTAGTGACAAATGTATGCAATTTCCCACAAAAACCATCCAGCTCAGTCTAAAATATAAACACTAGGCTTACCATAGTGAGTCATGGTAAGACAAAGACACGTTTTGGAAGAACTGACGATGTATTGACTTAAAATCCATGTAATTTACCACTGGCCTACAATATCCTGATATTATCCTGATATCTCAATAAGAAAGAGAACGGTAAATTCTCAATTTTTTCAGTAAAAAAGTCATTTGTAATTCGTTCATTGAAAGGCTCTAACCAAACAAACCGTTTCACTAAAACAAATCACTCAAGACAGGAGAGCATGTTTTGTGCACAGCAAATGTGACTGTAAAATAAGTACTGTTTTGAGAACAGCATTACTAAGAATATATTCTACATAAAATTAGATGTAGAGAGATCTATGGAAGATCCTGAATTCTGAAGGATCTGTTCACGCCTCCATTATTAGTAAGCTGGTATTTAGTCTCATCAGTGTACCTGTTGAGATGACTGGCATTTCTTCTGTACTGTTCTGTAAAGAGGCTTTGCTTAATGAATCACCCTGATTGTGTTGAGTGTTGGCAAGTCTCGTTAGCAAAATGACGGTGGGCCATTTATGGCTCTGTTTCCACGTCTGTTCCCCACGGTGACTCTTGGATAAAGGTCAGCATCTGTTCCTCATTGAGTAGGTGCTGAAAGACATCCCACCTCTTTACCTGCTTTGAGCTCTGCTGTCTGACGCTGGGACTTCATGCTTGTCTGGTTCTGATGCTTTGAATAGGCTTCAGAATTTCAGTTTTTGTTTGTTTTCCTTCTGGAAATATAGAGGCTTCCACATTCAATGTTAGTGCAATGCTAAATGCAAATGATCAAATGCAACTAACCATACAATTGTGCATAATTAGGTTAACAAAATAAATAAGCTTACTGTTTAAAAGAATGTTTGTCTTATATTTTGTTGGTGACGGTAAAGGTTAGACCCAGTGGCGGATTGAGTGATTTGACAGCCCATAGGCAAAAACAGGCCATTAAAATGATTTCAATGTGAGACAAATATCATCTCCATGATGACATTACACTGAAAGTGAATGGAATTTCTGTCATTAATTACTAACCCTCATGTCGTTCCAATCCCTTAAGACCTTCATTAATCTTTGGAACACAAATTAAGATATTCATTTTCTGGCTCATTATTGGCCAGCTCCTGTGTCAACATCACACGTATGCATCATGGTGCTCACGTGAACAGCGTCGGCCAATAGTGAGATGGCGTTCTAACTGGAAGAGCTTTCTAAGTGAACAGCGTAAGAAAATGTCGTTGAAGAGAAGATTGTTGTAGTATAAAGTTGTTATTTATTTATTTATTTTTACGTGCAAAAAGTATTATCATCGCTTCATAACATTAAGGTCGAATGACTGTTGTCTTTACTACCTTTCTGGGTCTTGAAAGTTGCAATGACGTTGCTTCCTATGGGTGGTTCAGAAACCTCTCGGAATCCATCAAAAATATCTTAATTTGTGTTATGACGATGAACGAAGGTGGAACAATGTGAGGGTGAGTAATTAAACAATTTTTGGGTGAACTATCCCTTTAATCCCAAAATATGAAATTTGCCTGACGTATAATGTTGCCCCTTTGAAAATTTTATGCATTTGTTTCAACGTTAAACAAATTAAATACATTTGTTTTTACTGGTGATTCAGCCAAAATTACCTTTTTTTTTTGTGACCAGAATTTGATTTAGTTGTGATTTTGTTGGTAACAACAAGAAGAAACATTTTACATCAAGTATGTGGAAACAATGAGTGTTTCTATCTGGCTTTCTGTGTTTGAGTTTGTGAAACCAATTAACACTTGTACATTTTGAAACAAATGCTCACAGGGCTAAAATATTTACCATGGCTGATACCCAAGATAAAGTCCCTTGCTTTTTACCACTGAACCTCCATAACTTCGAAGTCATCTGTGATTACTGGACATACGTTTTACTTTATTTTCCTTTTTTATAAAGACTGCACAAAAAAAAAAAAAAGGAATTTCTAGCCAATTAAATATTTTAGCACTGAGCTTTATTTATCCACCTTATTTTTCAAAAATGACTGTAATCAGATGAGACCGGAAGCCTCAATACAATCAAGTTACAAAGGCCGCTCTTATGTGAAAAATAAAGTGGATATTCACACTAGAAATCAAATTTCCTTGACTTTTTAAGATTTTAGACTGTCCAAATGACTAATTCCCATGTTTTCCCTGTAAAACAGGTAATTTCATTACACCAATAAAAATACTGCCAATTCTGCAGTCAAGCATTCTTCTCACATTATAAAATAACAGGGAATATTTATTGTTAATGACCAACAGCACATTGGGCTTCACTTAGGCTAATTGTTTAAATATGTCACCTATACTGTTGATGTCTAACTGTTGCAATGTCTAACACCAGGAGATATCAACGCTTGGAAACACTGCCGCTCCACCACTGCTGGTTTACAGCTGCTGTGCTGAAAATAGCTTCATGCAGTTCAATGCGAATGTTCGTTTAACAGACGTCATGTTCAGATCTTCGATGTTTCATTTGTGGTCCCACCAGAACCTTCATACAACAGTGTCAAAATGTTCAAAGCAACTCAGGTGAATGTTTTATTGTCTCTGAGACTAAGAGATTACAGAAAGATACTTCCTAGACAAGGACACACACACACACACACACACACACACACACACACACACACACACACACGTGTGTTTTATGGAGACTTTCCACAGACATAATGGTTTTTATGTTGTACAAACTGTATATTCTATCCCCTTACACTAACCCTACCCCTAAACCTACCCATTACAGAAAACGTATGCATTTTTACATTTTCAAAGAAACATCACCATTATCATTTTACAGTAGCTTCTTAATCTTCTTCATCATCTTGTTTCACAGTTCCATTTGCATGGACCCACAGCGCTTACTGTCTCAAGAAGAAAAACGAGCACAAGAAAAAGAGCAAGGTTCAAAAAGTCTTTGTAGGCTTTTCTTTGAAGAAATCAAAGCTCATTAAGGGTGAGAGGCCCAAGGCTAAGCAATTTACAGCCTGTGCTCAGTGTGTCCATACGAGCATCCATTACAATACCTGTGGGATAGCACGGCCCATTACCAAAATCTCATTAGCTACACTGAGGCATGTTAGCAACACAATAAAAAGATTTTGGCTCCTGGAATATGATTTTAATTATTCACTGTTTACAATAATAAGCCTTATTTCCCAGAGAGAAATGGCTCAGTGAAGTGAGCGGCTGCCTTTGTTGAGAGTGTGCCAAGCAAACAGTGGCACGCTACAAGTTTCCGTCAAGAGCAGGTGAAATAACGACAAGGTTCCTGAAGCCCCTACGGGATATAAACAAGGGTTAACTCAGATCTCCTCAGCGTCTGTCCCTTGGTATTCGCACACTCAACTAATGATACACGCGCATTATGGTTGAAGCCCTCGGGCGTATTTAAATATCCTTGGTATTCATAAGTTGCAGCTCCCAGAAGCTATACTAACAACAAGAGATACTGAGCGCACTGTCATGGGTTTCAGTTGGATAATTCAGTCTGTTTGATTGGATAGCTTCATAATGCCAAAACACTTTTCAGTCAAAGGTGGGTGCGGAGTAAGTGCTCACATTCATTTTTCATTCTTGAACAATAATACTGTTTAGAAAAGGGCGATTAGTGCATGATGAAATTCACTGCTTATTTACAAAATACCTCATGTATTTTCTTAAGCATCATAAAAAGTTCCAATTCGCCCAGCAGGCCTTTACAAGACCATCCAATACATCACACAAGTAAAACATGGATTTGCAGCCTTATTATTTCAGAAGACAAAGTGACATTACCACAATCAGCAGTCTACAATTTGTTCAGTTCTAAAATCCACCTCCTTTCCGAGCACATCCACTGTATTTATCAGCGTGCAATAGTTGTTAGAGGAACAAACAAAGAGTCCTTAGAGGCAGATTCACTTTGAAAAGCCAAATCGCCGCACGCTGTTATTCTGAAATGCATTGCTTCTGAGGTAAAAACTCAATTTCCTGTAGTTCCACAAATGGGGTCTTCAGTTTTTTTATTACAACAGGAAAATATTTTGAGATTCCTTTTGTGTAAAGCCAATTTCCCTATAAAAGCGATACATGCATAATCACCAATATAAACAAGTGAAGCATACATACTGTACATACATGTTTAAGCATAAAGGACATTCTAGTATACTAGTGAGAAACGCTACATATCTATCTGCCTCTTTTGGAATAATAAACATACACACTGTATTTACTAATAGTAATTGCATTACAATTTTTACATTGAGCAAACTGAAAAATTAATTTTAATAGTGATCGGAAGCAAACGTGTTATTTACCCACTGTATCTCAAATGCAGTGGATTTATTTAATGCTTATGAGTAATACTTAATAGTTTTCACCTTTAATATTATATCAATTCATGAAGTCTTGTCAGGAATGATATGTGATTCATGCAGTTATAATGATTTGAAATTATTTAAATCCTTTTGAACCACAACCTTCAGTAGATACTTTAATGAGATCATATTCATGACATATTTTAGATTCATGGCTTTGAATATCATTTTATTTAATCACAATTTCAGTCAGCTAAACTGAAACCATAGCCACGATCAAATATTTTATGGTAGCTGCCAGAGACAGCGTTTGCATCTGTTATAAAATTATATCTATGGGTTGTTGATTTTAAGGCAAAACAACTTTAGACAGTATAAGAAAAATACTTTGAAAAATCACTTTTATACACTGTAAAAAAAGTTGCTGCCTTGAATTTTTAAGTACAATCAACTTGGATTTTTAAGTAATTTCACTTTAATTTAAGTAATGCAACTTAAATGACATTAAACTGACTGAAAATTGCTTAACTTATTTTGATGAGTTAAAGCAATATAAAAACATACGTTGTTATAACTTTTTTACCGTGTACAAAATCAAGTGTTTTTTTTTTTTGTTGTTTGTTTTTTATTTTGTTAAAGTATATTTTGTAATGGGGTGGTGATGGCGCAGTGGATAAGACACATGCCTTTGGTGTGAGAGACCCGGGTTCGAATCCACTGTGAGACACCAATGTGTCCCTGAGCAAGACACTTAACCCCTAGTTGCTCCAGAGGCGTGCGACCTCTGAAATATAGCAATTGTAAGTCGCTTTGGATAAAAGCGTCAGCTAAATGAATAAATGTAAATGTAAATGTAAATGTAAAGTGAGTCTTAAGTGTTAGAGTATATTTTTTTCAGCGACAGAGTGAATATGTCACTCTAGCTCGTATGTAATCAAAGACATTTAGTGTCTCACAATAGAGAGCAACAGTGAGAGCATCAGGTTTATGTTCTGTTTTCATGTACTTTTAGGGGCCGTTTACTGTTATCGCCCCAGTGTAAACTACAAAAACGCGAATTTGTGAAAATGGTGACGTCATTCGCATGTGTATTACGTGTACAATATATAGGCGCGTAGTGTTCTGCTGCCAGGCCCGATGTCACTTTGTAAAGAAACACTACGTGCCTAAAGACACGGTGGCACGTAATGTGCATAGTATCACCATTTTAACAAATTTGTGTTTTTACAGTTTACACGGAGATGATCATGATTTAAAAAAACTTGCCCTTTGAAATCCGTTTTCAAAATTTTGTGTTTTCAGGCCCTCAAAACGCTGTTGTCGTGTAAATAAACAGCCATTTTTATAACGGTGTAAATGGACCCTTTATTTATGTGTGGTTTCCTTATCTCATGTGTACTTCAAAAAATCTCCTGCATTCTTGAGTTTATTATTAAAGACTATTGAAAGAGTATTCCCTCTTTATGTGTGTTGCATACCACAACTGTGACAATTGACTACACGCATTTTCTCTATATGGTTTTAAAATAATTGTATTTGAAAATCAGATGTTTTTGTTTTTTTTACTGAAGTTGAAATCACATACAATCTCTTCAAAAACCTCAGAGTTCCCGCTAGATCTGTCTTGAAGACTTATCATTAAATGTCATGTTCTCTATGGAGAAAAAAGAATGGGATTTTTTTCTTATGGAACCCTACTGTTATGCTCCGTTGACCCCGGTCTCCCTTACCTATCATGGATTTTGCAGGCTAGTCTTCATAACCCTTGGATCTCATCAAGAACCACAATCAGCCTGTTTAATTCTGACAGCTGAGTGCTGATGACTCGGGCTGGGCTTTGTGTTGAAAAGTGGAGGCCTGTTAATGCAAAACACTCATCTGTGCACAATCCTGCCCCAATCAATCTGGGGAAAATCAGCAGTAATGATTAATGCAGGCCTCTTCATGTAGAAAACAGGAATGTCAAAAGCTATCTCTTACCATCAAGCATCAGTGATTGCCGAAGAAACATTACTGCAAGACAAAAACAAAGAATTCAAGGATGGACCCAAGCAATATCTAGATTGCCCAACCACACACAAAACAAATTCTCAAATGCATAGCAACACCTTGATAACCATCCACATGCCATAAGATTTTGCATGGACACACAACACTCACTTTTCCTTCAGAAAATATAAAAATGTAGTTTTATTCTACTTGTATTGATAAACCACTAATATTGCAACTGATAGTGAAGACCAGCTAACCCAAGTCGAGACCAAGGCCAGAGTGTGTTGAGACCAAGACTTTGAGGGGTTGAGACAAGACAAGACAAGACCAAGACAAGACCGAGACCAAGGGAGGGCGAAACCGAGTCAAGACCAAGTCCAGACTAGCACACCTCAAACTAATCTGAAAGATCCACAAATAATGCTTGAGTCTTATTATGTAATCAATAAAAACAATTGGAATAATAAGACAGTATATAGAGCAGTTACCAATTAAATGAAATCACTAAAAACAATATTCCTTTTTTGATGGCGCACAGAAGTTGCATCTGAATCGTTACAATTACAACTGCATAAATATTTTTGAGATTAATGTTTTAAAAATAACATTTTGTATATAGAAATATGGAAAAATAAAACCCAGAGTTCTTTCAGTCTGAGACCGAGACAAGACCGAGAAGAAATGCTGTCGAGACTGAGACAAGACCTTCAAAAAAATAGTCTCAAGACCGTTCTCGAGCTATTGAGCTATACATTAGCTACGGAGTTAATAATTCTAGTTTGACTGATCTAACATATAATATGTAGCACACACATAATAAAAGCAAATAAAATATTAAATAAAATAATAGTTTTGTTTGATTACTGTGTATACATTTTCAGATGCATTTCTGTACACCTAGTGTTATAAATATTCTGTATATGTATATAGAATATTCTTGTCTTTTCATTTATCCACCACTATTCCTCATGTGTTACATTTGTCTTTTTTAAAACACAAAATTTTTTACTTCAGCTGCTTATTTTTCAGCCCTTAATTCATTTTTGTTTTCAGGTTTATTGCAGTGTTGATAATGCATTTATTTTTTTAGCTGACAGTTAAATTGCTTTTTTTACACATGTGATGAAAAAGAAGAGATAAATTATGATTATCTCCAAATCAAGAATTGGAAATGAGCTATTTCCTCTTACACAGAAGATGCTGTTAAGTATAATTGTTATGCTTCACTTAACTGTAATGTATGTCAAGTTAATGTGGCATTGCAAGGATTTGCTAAATACAATGTAGTGCATCTTGAATTGGTTTTTGCTGAATATTTTTTTATGCATGTTTCACTCACATATATCTGTGGGAGTATGACATTGATAGTTTGATGTCTTCAAAACAACATACAACAATATATTTCCCTGCAGGGAAAATTAACTTATTGCTCTTGTCAATTGGCTAAGTCTTGATTTGACGCTGCAGTCAACCTGGAATTAATATTGACCTTATTTACTTTCTTAATACCTGTTTCAGATATAATTGTGCAAACTACATTCAAACTACATTTCATATGAGAAAAAAAGAAAGAAAGAAAGAAAGAAAGAAAGAAAGAAAGAAAGAAAGAAAGAAAGAAAGAAAGAAAGAAAGAAAGAGAAAAAAAAGAAAGAAAGAAAGAAAGAAAGTAATCAGCAGACAGGGAAAATATACTGTAAGTCTATTTAACTGGTCCATTTAGAGATTTGGGCACTGGCAAAACATTCACTTTAATATAATGAAATCATAACACTATTTCACTGTCTGCATTGACCAGAAGGGGCTAATTTGACCATACTACCAAGTCAAACTTTGACCTCTGGATTGCACACAGATATATCTTCTAGTATTTTGACAGAAACCCCTCACAAAGCTTTGAAAATCTTTGATGGAAGTATAGAGGGTTAAAGGGGAATCGGAGGATCTCCAACACTTCAACTGCTGGTCATCTGTTTTGATTGGCACTTGTGTTGGAAGAGATTGTATTTTGTGCACTTTTTAGCTATTCCTTTCACTAATTTCAGTAGGATTACATGTGTAACATATCTTCTGGCAAGGAGTCTGGAGCGCCTCTGCAAAGGTCAGACTTGTGACACATAATACTGTAGGTCTCAGCAGATTTACATGGGTCAGGCTTCCCACTCTTACAGAGGGCTATTACACCAGCTATTAAACTTCTGCAATCAATGCAGGTGTTCTATGCATCTACTGCAGGTTTTGTAGACTTTATGCTAAAAAAAAAAAATCGGTAACACTTTATTTTACAGTGTCCTTGTTACATATGTTACATGTACTTACTATAGTAATAATAACAGTTAATTATGCATAGTTACATGCAACTAACCCTAAACCAAATCCTAATCCTACACAAACACTATAGTTAGTACATGTAGTTAATTAATATTACACTGTAACAATGACATATTAACAAATCTCCCATTAACTTACAATGATATAATGTTCAGCATTCAAAATCTAACCAGCAATGATGATGTCACAGTAATATTTGCATAATTGAATTACTTTCTTACATTTATTTGCATATATTTTAATGCATTTTCAGGAGTCACTACTTCAGTCTTTTGAGTCAAGCAGTCTTAAAGAAATCATTCCGATATGATGATTTTGTGCTCAATTATTAATTATCAATGTTGGAAACCGCTGTTGCTGCTAAATACTTTTTGTGTAAACTGTGATCATTTTTTCCCCAGGGTTCTTTGATGAATAGAAAGCTCAATGAGCAACACTTATTTGAAGTAGAATATATTTTTAACATTATGAATGGTTTTACTGTCACTTTTGATCAATTTAATTGGTCCTTGCTCAAGAAAATAATTCTTTTTTTTTTTTTATTTACCCCATACTTTTGCATCAGTTTCCACAAAAAATATGATGGAGCAAAGCAGTTTTCAACACTGACAATAATGTGAAATGTTTCTTGAGCATCAAAACAGCATATTAGAATGATTTCTGAAGGATTATGTGACACTGAATCCTGGAGTAATGATCCTAAAAATGTAGGAATCATCAAGAGATTAAATTACATTTTAATATTCAAACAGAAAATAGTTATTTTAAATTGTAATAATATTTCTCAGTATTATTATAAATGCAGCACTGGTGAGCAAAAGAGATTATTCCATAATTATTCCAGACTTTTGACCGATAGTGTATGTGACCATCTACAGTTGCAAAGCCAGTGTTGCAATGATTCCGAATGCAGAACTAAAGCCTGAAACAAACTTATCTTAAACTTAAAACATGATTCTTTTGCATGCACTGATAGTTCCTTCAGGAAATGCAATATGTTGTACAGTTTTTCTCACAGTAAAACTTCAAACTGATTGTGGAAATCTGCCCCATGCTGCTCCACGCAGTGTGGCGAAATTTAAAAGTGCTCACGCTCTAGTCTGTAATTATTCCTCCAGGAGTTTGTGCCAAATGCGAGCTTTCATGACACATAAGGAGCCTGCATTAGATGTAGTTCAGCCCCCGAAGAACCAGCTGAATAGAGAGCAAGGAAGCATGTGACAGACGCGAGGGCACAGCAGTGGTGTGGTGGTCGGGGGGGTTGGGGGGTTGGATTTGGTGGGTTATCATTTTATGAGTAATCAAATTCAAAAAAGTACTGGCTGCCTGCAATCTCAGATAAATTAGCTTAAAAGCAAAAATGGTTGCTCTCAAGACACAGGAGCTCCTTAGGCTAGAATACCTGGTCAAGTGTTCGTGGTACTGTCCAAATAATTGTAAGCATGGAGAAGATTCAGGAGACCTAATGAGGCAAATTAGATCTAATTCATGCTCACGCACCCGCAAAAACCTTTTACTCTTCCAGTGCAGTCTGTTCATGTAATCTGTGCAGATGGTGAGACGAACATAAATAATGGACTAACCTGAGAGGTTACAGACCGGTGTCCCGCAGGGAGGGTCATGTGACTGCTTTGTGATTCCAGTTTTCCCTGCAGGTACAAGCGAGTTGTTCTGCAGGTATCAGCAAGTTGTTCTGTTTAACCATTTACATTTACATTTACATTTATTCATTTAGCTGACGCTTTTATCCAAAGCGACTTACAATTGCTATATATGTCAGAGGTCGCACGCCTCTGGAGCAACTAGGGGTTAAGTGTCTTGCTCAGGGACACATTGGTCAACAAGGTCAACCACCGTCAACACCTAGAAGCAACCATATATGCTTTAACTGCCACTTAACCGCCATCTTACAAACCACATAGCAACATACTGGAAACTACCCGCAACACCCATGTATGTATTTCAAGTCAAGTCAAATATATTTATATAGCGCTTTTCACAATACAGATTGTATCAAAGCTGCTTCACAGTATCAATCAAAACAACTTAACAATGTTTGTTTATTACTGGAAAAAAGACATCCAAGTTTGGTAGAGCTGATCAATGGTATGATTGGTTAATTAATTGATATATGTATGTATGTATGTATGTATGTACGTATGTATGTAGGGTGGTAAGTGTTTTGTTAGTTAGCAGCAGATAGATAGATAGATAGATAGATAGATAGATAGATAGATAGATAGATAGATAGATAGATATTTTAATATATAAGATACATATATAAGATTTTAATCATTTTAATAATTAATACATACAATTTGAAATTAAATGCAACTCTGTCCAAACAGTGTGGCTTTTTAATCAATCTTGCATGTGAACCATTGAACAGTGTGGAGCGAAGCAGATACTTATAAGCGAATTAGGCTAATTTTTAAATTATGGTGCATTTTCACCAACTTCTGCTAGAAGCATTAAAACCAGGGCTTCACTGTGCAATAGTTTTTGCATTTGCTATTAAAACAATTACAATTTTGGGAGACTCATTTTAACCCATTGGCACATTTGCAATCGTTTTTTATTCCTGCCAAGCACCTACTAGCATTGCTTAAAACGCATGTGTGATGATGTCTACTTTGGTGGCTTTAGTGCACTCAAACTTAAGCCGAACAAAGACGACCATAAAAATAGTCCTCCAAACCACATCTTCTGAAAAAAATATATGACTCACACGATCTTAAAACATTAGGTTGAACCAACAAAGGTCAGATAAGGTGCACACTTTTACTTTTTACAGTGTGTCAACATGACTGTAACTCTGAGCTATTCGTTCAGTCACAGATGGGGAAACAAGACACTAAACACAAAGACAGTCCATCAAAGGAAATGCTCTTTTAATGGCAGCTAAAGTGTTGGGATTAATCGTCCAGAAGGAGATCAAGCTGAACTTCTATCCTCTGTCTGTTCACTCTGATCTTTGATCAATAAGGAAACCCTGCTGATCTCGTGCAATGCTGTGAACTGTGCTACCTATTCACATCGCCAAAGAAAGGATCAGCTCATTTAATGTGTTAAATACCCTACAGCAAACATAGGTGTTTTGATGTTAACCAAGGTGGTCTATAATACCTGGAGAAAGCTACTCATTACCATTCATCTCACTGAAAGCTGCTCAACAGGAGCAAGATGGCACATGAAGGAAATTACACAGTACCACATAAAAAGCTGACTAAAAAAAGCAGCAGACATTTTTTAAATGTGTAAAACTATTGGACGTATTTTAAAGAGTAAATGCCACTGTAACTATCACCAGTTTGAGTGGCCGGGATAACCGTAAGAGGGCACTCCAACCTGGACAATCACCACACATCCACAAACTACATTTCCCATAATCCTTTGCCCAGACTAATCAGCCATGATCACATCCACCTGTATGTCATTACCTTGTTTAGCTCACCCATATAAGCCTGGTTTTCACATTCATTCCCTGCAACGTCTTGTTTAGTGTTTGTACTGCAATTCTGAACGTGTTTGAGTCCTGTTTCCCCCGTGTTAGTTTGATTCTCTGCCTGTTCCCTCAGATTTCTCTCGTTGCCTCAGGCCTTTTCTGTTATTGTTTGGATTGCTTGTTTGTGTATGACCCTTGCCTGGATTTGGATTACGTCTTTGGATTACCCTGTTCAATAAATACTGCGTTTGGATCCTCAACCTTGTCTCAGTGCAGTTTGTGACAGCCGCAAACTTAACATACTTTTAAAAATCCAACATTTAGTTGATCATGATCAGTTTTGGGTAAAGTTACATTTAAAAGTAATGTGTTACAATATTGTGTTACTCTAAAGAAGTAACTAATGGCATTAGTTACTTTTTTGTGGTGCTATGCGTTTTATGCGTTAATTTTTCTAACTTGGGATTGCTTATTTGTTTGTTTTTTATAATAAAAAAGTTATATTTTTGGCAAATGTTAATGCCCTTTCACAACAAAAGTGAACTGAATAATACATGCAAATTCATGCCAGTACAAGTAGAGGGCGTAAACAAACTTTTCAGCTGTGTTGGCATTCTGGATTGCAGAAGAATAGGCTGAATGAGACTTAAAACACAAATGTAATGTTTATCTAAAATAATTGTTGCTTATTTGTATGGTCAACTTGTTTCATCAATGGTCGGGAGAAAAGACATTGGTTTATAAAGTGTAATTTAAAATTTGTAATTATTTGCGTAATATTCTTAGTTTGCATTTCACTTATTGTATTACTTTTGAGGAATACTGAATCTGTTTTTGTGCCAGTGAGTAAAGGCATGTTCACATTAGTTAGTTACATTTAAAAGTAATGCGCTACTTTACTAGTTACTTGAAAAAAGTGATCTGATTACAGTAAAACTTCAAATAATAGCCAGGCTTTTATTTTCCCAAATCGTCGAACTGCACCGGCTTGTATTTGAGACAGGCCTTTCTAATTTAGTGTTGAGATGTTGTTCCTAGAGTCTCCAATCTCTAAAAATCTCCAAATGCTCCACGTGAAACTACTGTCTTCCGACCTTTTACTATTGTGTCAATTGATTTTGATTAATATGCACGAGAAGAGAGAGCAAGACAGCGCTCGTATTGTTTGAAGACGTGAGAGTGCGCGCACGCGGCCGGGGCTTTCTTTCTGCTCGTTTGCGCCCTGTCAAGCGCAGCAGTCATTCTATTCTACATCACTCACCGATCAAAAAAAGGCTTTGGCGGGACACAAATTTGCTTTGGCGGCCGCCAAAAAGCAGACGATCTGACGGGTTTTAGAAGATTAAATACAACCCGAAACTAAAAAAAAACAGACCCGGCCTCTATTTGAGACCGGCCTTTATTTACCCAAACCTGTCGCCACACCAAGCGTGTAAAAGAGACAGGCGTCTATTTGGGACTCGGCTATTATTTGAAGTTTTACGGCACATACCTCACGTTAGTTGTAATGCATTACGCCCAACACTGATTGAGATAAGCGCTTATTGTCACAGTTGTAAACATGACCACTTTCTTCTTCCATGCTGGGGTTTGGCATCACAACGGCTTTGTTTCCAGGTGGACCATTAAATAACATGACACACACGTCTCCCAGAAATCCTGTAGAATTCAAGTAATCAGATTACGAAAGAACACTCCTGAAGTGTTTACAATTTTGTGTGCCTTATCCATCAGACGTTCAGCCAACGGTCCGTGTGCATGACGTCTGAGGCTGAGACTAATGTCTATGTATGTAGTTCATAACAGAGTTGGTATTCACTATTCACTATTGGTATTCATCTAGCAACAAATGCAAATTTTACTCATCAGGACGAGACCTCTGAATAAAGTAAGGAGGAAAGAAGTCCACTGTGGAAAAGAAAGTGCAGATATTTGCATAATGGGCAGCTCGCCATTTAAAAAGCAAACAATATTGGTTTGAATGTTTCAGGTTCAACCCACCGACTGAGGAAAAGGGCAGTTTGCAGCGTGCTAATGAGCATGCAGTTCACTGACGCAAATGTCCTTCTCACACCTTTAGACTTAGTCATATAAAACAGTCATTTGAATGTGCATGCAAGCCTATTTTACACATCCCAGTTAAATAGTACACCAACTCACAAGTATACTTCTTTGGGGTTCTGACTAAAAGCATAATTTCACAAGCCCCCTGGCAACCTGACATTTTACCTGTGAACTAATGGGTTTCTTCATGCAGGCAGGAGTCTGTTATTTCTCTTGATTTGAACGGACCAGCGCACATTCTGGACTCCCAAAAAGCTATTGATTGAATATACTAATACTGCACATCTACCTGAGGTAAATGCAGCAAATGGTTGCCTTTGAGAACTACTTCAGTTTCATCAATACATTTTTTTTTCTATATTTCATAATACATTGAGTCACTGGGACTATTTATGGGTTTCTATGTGGACTCAATTCTAACAAATGTTGAACAAATTTTTCATGCCTGATGAAGGTCGTGAGACCGAAACGTTGCTTATAAAATTGTTATACTCATTTGCAAGTACTGATAGTCTACGGGAGTTCCTTGTTTTTTGTAGATTTTTTTACCTACTTATTTGGTCTTGTTTTCCCACGCACCTTTCACCTGCAGGTGTGCGATGGTGTTTGCTAATTAACACATTTTTCTGTAAAATTGGATGGCTTGTTTTAGTGTCAGTATTAATTTTCTATTGATGATAGCTAAAATATGGGGTCAGTAATATTTTTTAAGGGGGTCACGACATGAGAAATCAAATTTGCCTATTGATCTATTTTACATATAAAAGGTATTTGTACCATAAAAACATCCTGCAAATATCATAACTTAAAGCGTTCTCCTCATTATGAACAAAGCATTTATTTAATCAAGCTCCAACGGCTTGTTTTTATATTATGGGATTTGTGAAGTCACACGGGCAAATACATTCACATATTACTGCCTCCAGAGCAAGACATCAACAAATAGTTATACATCATCGCAACATAGCCCCGCCCACTGGCGTTCAGTCGCTTAAAGGGATAGTTCACCCAAAAATGAAAATGAGCATGATTTACTCACCCTCAAGTGAATATTTTTCTTAAACAAACGCATCGCTTTGCTTCCGAAGGCCTTTATTAACCCACCAGAGCCGTGTGGAGCACTTTTATGATGGATAGATGCACTTTTATGAACTTAAAAACATAAACGGCCATTCACTGCCATTTTAAAGCTTGGACGAGCCAGGACCTTTTCTAATATATCTCTGATTGTATTCGTCTGAAAGAAGAATGTCATGCACCTAGGATGACTTGCACTGTAAAAAATTGTAAGCTTATACAAAAAATAAATACAAAAAAAAATCTTTGTACAAATTTCCCCTAGCTTATTCTTGTTGACTCACCTTTTGTAAATAACAGTTACATGAACTGAAAATAAGGTGTCTGTGACACACACACACACACACACACACACACACAAAAAAAAAAACTTTAGTTGAGTCAACTTGACATTATTTGTTTTCTGGAGAGGTGCAACTATTCTGTGACAAATCTTTTGTAGTTGAGCCAATTCAGCATTATTTTGTCTATTGGAAGAAGAAGTTCTTAAGAATTAACAGGTTTAGATGTTGATTTTTTTATTGAAAATCAATTGGTCACCATTTTCACCGTTTCCTTTGGTTGGTCAGTTTGACTCTTGGCTTTTTGTGTGAGTTTGTGGTCTTTGTAACAGTGTTTAGAAAAAACACATCATTTGTTGCTAAGAAAGAAAGAAACCAAGATGATCAAGTTTTCAGCCTCATAAACTAGAATAAATCCCTAATCTTATTTCCGAGCAAAAGTGATTTTTTCTTTATTATAATTTCACAAGCAAAACTTTCTTGCAGCGGATCAGACATTCTGAATTCTGATTTTAAAATACATAATGGGAAAAAAGTATTTTGACACACACACAGACATCAAGAATCAGCATATGATTCTCTACAATGGTGACATGCGTCATGCTGGGAGCCACCATAGTATTAAAATCATGGCTCCCAGCATGCATTGTGGCATGAAACATGTCAACATTATTGAGATTCATATGCTGATTCTTGATGTCTGCGTGTGTCTAAAACAATTACCCCAATGTATTTAAAAATCAAAATACAGAATGTCTGATCTGTTGTATAAAAGTTTTGTTGGTGAAACCTAATATATTATTCACAGTTAATATCTTTTGACTAGGAGTAAGAGCAGTGAACTATTCCCTTTATGATGTTGTTCGATCCCTTGATCATTCTTTTGTGTGGCTTTCTTTGCAACAAATTATGTGTTTTGCTAAACACTGTTACAAAGACCATAAACTCACATACAATGCCAAGAGTCAAACTGACCAACTCAAGGAAACGCTCATCACCAAAATGGTGACCAAACATTTTCAATAAAAAAAGCTTGTTTAAAGTTGTGTTTTTTACAGTGTGAGAGTGAGTAAATCTTGGGCTAATTTTCATTTTTGGGTGAACTTTCCTTTTAACGGCTGACACTGGATGCGAGCATCGCGTAAAAAAAAGCAAATAGAACCCATTATTATAATCACTGACACGGTCTACACACTGTATACAGATTCCCGTGCACTTTCTGAAGTTGAGTCAATAAGAGGACAAATGGAAGAGTAAATGGAAGCTGAAAGGAACGTTCACATTGACACATCCTTGTAAACAGCTCAATTGCTCAATTCTGAAGAGATTTCAGAAGGATACCAGCATCAGGAACAAGTATGGTTTATTTTTAACGGCGTCATGTATCGCATCAGAGGATTATATGTTTGTTCTGAGAATGTGGCTGCAGATTGTTTTGTAAATGAGACACAGTGGAGAGTTTGGAAAGAAACGTCTGATGGATAAGGCAGTCAGCTATATTGGATCACCCACACACACACAGATCCCCCCCCCCCACCCCTCACACACACACACACACGCAATTATTAGCATTACAAGTGAACCTCAAGGTACGTATTAAATAATATAAAATCCATTTCATCATGACCCCCTATAATGTTTTTGAAATTACTCATTCTTACCAAGGTTGCTTCTATTTGATCAAAAACTTATTTTGCTATATATTTCTGAGGGAACCTTAATACATTTTATTCTTCGTGATACTTAACACCAGATCAGAATGGTGTAAAGGGGAGTAAATGCTGATAAAAGTTTCATTTTTGGGTGATCTATTTCTTTAAATGTGCCAATGTTACTGGGAAATTTCAATTTAGGCTCAATCTTTCCTCTATGAATCCATTACAAAGTCTGGAGCAGATTCAAATATACATAAACCACCATGCATTTAGTTAATGAAACATTTGGAAGCCAAATGAGAAATGAATGTCATTTATTTGAATCGTCGTTGTCGACTACACATTCTCAGTTGAGTCAGATCTCCATGCCAGCACTGGCTTGTGTCACGTATGTAATACCAATTCCACCCAATTCCTTTTTTTCGTTTTGATTTAAACAGGCACTCGACTGTGAAGGTGACGAGAAATTACGTACAGTAAAAGACTGAGCTAATGTGCTGAGCTAAGGATAAGGAATAAGATTTTTTTTCTTAAGCTTGTCAAACATTGTATTGTTCAAAGTGACATCCTTGGCCATAAGGAAAGTATAATGAGAAAATAAAATAGGTCACTTCTAAGGGTTGTTGTTCAGTTTCATACAAACTATATCCCTAGAGAGTAACATTCGTAGTTATAAAAAGCATTTTTATCCCTCTGTGGATTTTATTACATCTTTGGTTCACAGACCCCCCACCCCCAGTTATATCAGAAGTCTTCGGTCTTCGAGAAAAGGCCTCAGAGCAAAAGAGGAACAGTGGGAGAAAACAAAAAACAAAACAACTGGCACATCATTTGGCCATCTTTCCTTATCAGGAGTCAATGTGCATTAGAGCTGTTATCTTTGTGAAGCTATTGTCACGGGTTATTATCTCCACACTAATCAGACACTACAGTAGTATCCCATTGCATCTTTATTGAGGAACAACACAATTGCAAAACCAGCAGCTCAAAAAATGAATGCAATTTGCATGAATCAAATGTATTATGTAAACATGTTTGTTAAAATCGTTGGAGTTTGAGACTATGAAGAATTTCAGCACTTTAAAGACAGATAAATAGATGTGAAAAATGTTAATACAAGATTCAACATTTCCATTTATTCATTTAACAAAAGCTTTTATCCAAAGTGACAAATGAGGAACATCATAAGCAATGTACATAAATGTACATAAAATAAACATTAAATACAATACAGTTCAGTAAGAGCATAGGTTACATAGAGCATAGACATGCATAACTTGTGCTCACCAAGGCTGCATTTATTTGATAAAAAATACAGCAAAAACAGTTATATTGTGAAATATTATTAAAATATAAAATAATTGTTTTCCATTTTAAAATGTATTTTTAAATGAATTTAAAATGTATTCCTGTGATGACAGAGCTGAATTGTCAGCATCATTACTCCAGTCTTCAGTCACATGATCATTCAGAAATCATTCTAATATGCTGATTTGTTGATGAAGAAACATTTCGTATTATCAATGTTGTGTTGATTCATATTTATGTCTTTAGCGAAGAGAAAGTTCAAAAGAACAGCATTTATCTGAAATTGACATTATAAATGTCTTTACTGTCACCTTTGATCAGTTTAATGCATCCTTGCAAAATAAACATTCTCATTTCTTTCAGAAAGTAAACAAACTGACGACCAACTTTTGAATGGCAGCTTATATTGTAAAATGCATGTCTGGTTTCTCGGATTGAAAAAAATTCAAGTAATTTTAGAGCAAATGCAAAAATTTTGAGATACACTGTATTGAAAATATGGGCATGCAATCATCAGGTGAAAGAAATCAAAAACAAATGAAAAACTACAGCTCGAACAGTGCAATACAAGTAAGTGTAATATCTAATGACTTGAGGAAGAGAGAAGGTTCACCTGGGGGACAACACATAATGATATGACTTTGGCTTTCATTATTTAACAGTTCAGAGATAGAACACATCCCACACAGACATACTAGATCCTCAGCGCTGTTAAAAACAGCATTATGTTCAACTAATGACAGAAAATCATACAGCATTCAAACAACATGATGGTGAGGTTTCATTTTAACCCAAAAGAGTTCAGGCTTGGGTAAAATAATCCATTCAAAATGAGCTAAGATCACACCACAGTGACATTTTGATGGATACAATCCAGCAGTGTGGCGATTCTTAATTTTTTGCAATTATGTCATAAAATAAACATTTGTGTTCTCTGGAGAACCTTTCAGTGAACAGTTCTTAAAATAACCTTTTTTTTTTTCTCTTTGTGTGAAGAACATTTAAAAAACAAATCTAAATAACCATTTTCAACTATAAAGAACCTTTTGTGAAATGGAAATGTTCTATGCATGTTAAAGGTTATTCTATGGAACTATCAATGTCATTAAAGAACCTTTCATTTTTAATAGTGTAGGCTGTAAACACAATAGCTGCTCAAAACAAAGGGACAAAACCAGCCACTGTGAGGGCTAAAATAATTCAAACATAGAGTTATAGAGAAGTATGAGGTCGGTATAACCTTCCCAATCTTGAGCCAGGCTATTTACCATCAGAATTAATGAGGAGGATAATGGCCAGACTCACAAACAAGTGTCCAGACAAACAAACAGCCGCTACCTGTCCGTTCTGACCTCCACAGCTCTTGTCCTTACAGGCCACCTTTCAGCACACCTGAAAACAAGGATTAGCATTTCACTAAACTTGTCCCTAAACAAATCATCTATGTGTAGCTGCAATACAAATGTGGGGAAATGCTAAAAGTTTAATCTGGGTGGAAATGTGAACTTCTCAATTTTGAAAACCTAATAATGAGACCTTAAAGTGAGCTGTTATTTAGGCCTCACGGCATCAGATCTGAAATGTGGGAAATAGAAATAGGAAATATGTCAGTACAGGAAAGAAAAGTGCCCATGACGGCACTGCATGAGGTCGTAAAGACTTCAGCTGATGTTGCCGCACTTTCGCTCTAGGCGTCCAATGAGATCATGGCGAGCGCTGGGACAGACTCTGAGATGGAATGACATGGCAGATTCTTCAAAGTGTGTATGTTTCCTGCCCTTGAGTGCAGACAAAAATGGAAGTAAAGGAGTCACACTGTCTCTCCAGAGAGGATGGAAGAGCAGGCTGCATCTGGCCCATAGAGTGATGGGAAATCGGGCGTTGAGGCAAGGTCAGCGTGAAGGACTCAAAGGGTGAAAGAGGAAAATAAAGGAAAATGGCAAAACGTAGAGAGAACGAGTTCACAAGGAAACATCCTGTGATGGAGTTCCTGTAGCTCAACTGATAAAGCATGCCGGTAGCAATTCCAGGATCATGAGTTTAGTTCCCAAAGGAATACACCTACAGATAAAATGTACATTACCATTCAAAAGTTTGGAGTTGTTAAATGTTTAAAATGTTTTTCAAATAAGTTATAAGTTATAACTTATAAGTTAAGTTATAAGTCAAATAAGTATTTTGATAAAAAAAAATAATAATAATAATAATAATATTGTGAAATATTATTACAATTTTAAATAACTTTTTTTCCATTTTAAAATACTCCAGTCTTCAGTGTCACGTGATCCTTCAGCAATCCTTTGAATATGCTGATTTGCTGCTCAAGAAACATTTACTATCAATTTTGAAATGATTTCTTTCCCCCAAAAAACCCTGACCTTACATATTGAGAATTCACTTTACATACAAACATTTACAACCCAACCCTGCGGCCATACACTGCCATTTAACAGAATAAAGCTGTACTCATTTCATCAGCATAACTTGACCAATATTAAGAGTGTAACGGTGGCGACCTTAACTTCAGGAATTTAATTGGAAATTAATTCCTTAAAATAACTTTTACAAATTCGGGTGCCAGGCAGAATTAAATCCACCAAAATAAAGTTAATAATTTAACCCAACCATAAAGTTAATAATTTAACCCAGAATAACTCAAACCACCAATTACACAAAATTAGATAAAGTAATGAAATTCATTCACAAAAAAAAAAAAATAATAATAATAATAATAAAAACACACACAAAAGATTCATACCAAATTGTAATATTCAAATATCAAAACAGAAAAAAACACAATTGTCACAAAGAGAATCAAATGCAAATACACAAATCAAACAAAGTCTTTTGATGTGGTGCATTGTATATTTACAGTTTTTTTTTTTTTTTTTTTGATTGCTAAACGAAACTGGAGCTACATGTGCAAAACTCTAACTACAGTCTGCACAGCAGCAGTTCATGTGGACCAAACTCTAGTTCGTTTTTCATTGTTTGAACACAGTTTTCAAAACTCTACACATGTATCCCATGACTTTAACCACAACCTGCACAACACTGTGGATTTACAGCACTTTGTTCAAATGCTAACACACTGCTGTCAAAACTGTGAACCACACATTCAAAACAGAATAGATTTCAGCCTTGTGCCTTTCAAACACTGCTGACTGCAATTTCAGCTGAAAGGCTAAGCAGGTCTTGTTTGTTATTTGTTCAAATTACAGTATGTACTTTTAGTTTCTACCTTTTTTTTCTCATTACTGTAATTCCGTAAATTACAGGGGTTTTTTTTCGATTGCTAAACGACAGTGAGCACAACTGGAGGTACATGTGCAAAACTCTAACTACAGTCTGCACTACCAACAGTCACCTGAGCTAAACAGTTCACATCACCTGCAAAACTCATTCCAAGCAACACAACTCTTAGTTCTCTTTCGAAGGGAACTCAACAATATGTCAACGACGTTATGGGGAACGCCTCAGGCGTGACATGTGTCTGAAATCACTATCAAATCACGTCAATCATATTGACCGGCGACAGCCCGTGAATCATTAGCGTGAATGATTACCGTGCGACCTGGAAGTATAAAGGGGCGCCTTGCACACATGACAAATCATCTCATCGTCTTCAGGGACTGTTTGTTTGAAACGCTATTCAAGTTACGAGGTAAGAGAAAGATGAAACGCACAGCTAAGGCAGATTGTTTTCGTAAGTGTGCGGACCCGTGTCCGAGGTTTCTGACACCGGCCGACACACACGAGCTGTGCGTTTTTTGCTTGGGTGAAGAGCACGCACGGGAGGTTCTCGAGGGAACCATCTGTGCGAACTGCGAGCGTTTTTCTCTTAAAACGCTCCGCTCTCGTCTGGCCCTCTTCTCGAGTGAAGGGGGTCCGGCGTCTGGACCTCGTGGTGCGGGTCCCGCTCGTGCTGAGGCCGATCGGCGACTTACATCATGGGGCTCCCAGATGGAGCTTGTCGATCGTCTCGAGAGGGCTGTTAACCTCTCAGATGATTCGACGGCTGACGAGGGCGAACTGCAGGTCGATGGGGAAGGTTACTCACCGATTGTACCTGCAGTTGATGCTCTTCAGGACGCGCAGGAGATGGCTGAGGAGGTTTATGATCAGGTATGCAAAGCTGGTGGATGTGATGGAGCGCGCTGCCAACAGGCTGCAGCTGCCTTGGCAGCGCGCTAGAGGAGAGGTCGCTCGCGGTAGGCTCGACGATCGGTTTCTCCCCGGCCATACACCACCAGCTCAGGTGAGACTTCCATTTCTTCCTGATCTTCATACGGAGATCGAGAGGGCATGGAAGAGCCCATACTCTGCCCGCATTCACCTACATCAGCGGGCCAGTTTCGCTGATGTGGAGGGGATCGGAGAGTATGGGTACGTGTCAATGCCGCCCATTGACGAGACGTTCGCAAACTATCTCGTGTCTGGGCGGGCAGCGACACTGAAAGCTCCAACCCTGCCATCCAAACCGCTGAAAACAACGGCTCGTTTGAATGGCAGAGCATACACGGCAGCAGGTCAGGCCGGTGCTGCACTGCATACCATGGCAGTGTTACAGGCGTACCAGGCCGACCTGCTGAGGGATCTCGACCAGGGGGCAGGGTTGTCCCCTGAGGCGGTCGCTGAGCTGCGCCGCACCACAGATCTGGCTCTCCGGGTTACCAAGCAAACCGCTGCCGTGATCGGACGGTCGATGGCGGCGATGGTGGCCACGGAGAGGCATCTGTGGTTAAATCTAGCCGACATCGCGGAGAAAGAAAAAGCCTTTCTCCTCGATTCGCCGGTTTCGCCTTCCGAACTCTTCGGCACCTCCGTAGAGGCACTGGTGGAGAAGTTCAGGGAGGCGAAGGCGCGCTCAGCAGCATTTAAAACTTGTATTACGCTGAGATCCGCGTCCGTACCCCGGCAGGCGGGAGGGCCTGGCCCGTCACGGTCTGAGGATCGTAGCCAGGGCCAACGAGCCAGTGTCGCCTCTCGTGCGCCCCCTCCCGCAAGGAGCAGGTCGCAGAGAAGGCGTGACTCCCGCAACAGGAGAGATCTGAGGGAGGTTATCCAGCGCAAACGCACACAGCGTCGGTGATGGATAGCCTCCCCGGAGGGTCATGACATCTGCCCTCTCCTCTCTCCTGACCCCCAGGCGTTCATTACATCAGGCCTGGGGATGGGCCTATGATGAGAACTATGTTCTGACAGCCCACCTAGGCTTGGTTTGTGGAAACGCCCCTTTCAGGCTCGTGAAGTGGCGGATCCCAGGTTCTTAAAATAACTATCTGGCTTTACTTCGCATGCCGCAGGTGAGCTGTCCGGTATTTGAGGGGTATTTTTTGTGATTAAAAAATAAAGTGTCTCTCTTTACAGACCGCGTTCCCTGTATAGAGTTATGGGGTCATGTCAAAGTACTAAGGTAAGAGAACTTTTTGGGATTATTAGGGCCCTGAAGTTCCCTGTTAGGTGGCGGTAACTGAGTTTGGCCTTCGGGCTGCTAGGCCACCTTAGGGTAGAGTAGTTGGTCTCTCTCTTTTAGAAATTTTTACTTAGAGTGTTGACTGACGCTTGTGCTTCAGTTAGATCTTATGTCCGGCCCACGGGGCCGTTTTGACTTCTCTGAGCGATTTTACAGCCCTTTTGTACGGAATAATACATACTATATTCTTTAGTGGCTGTGGCTCCTCCGAGCCCTCAGATAGATCTGTGCTTGCAGGCTGGCCCTCACCAGGGCCGCCTCTGTAGCTGGCCTAGGCTGTACCTGGGATATTGAGGCGCTCTGCTTGGTTTAGCATTTCTTCCTCTGACTCTTTACTTTGTGAATGTATGTTTCTAACATCCCTGTATAACAGAAGGTGAATTCCCACTTACGTTGGCTATCAGGTAGAAGGCCTCTCCGGGCCTCCCTGTAACGTTCCCTAGTGGTGCTGGGTTATGAAGCTAGTGGTCTCTTGCTATCAGTTTCAGCTAGCCTTAATAGGCAGCTGCTGAAGGCGAGCTTGCGCCCTGGCTCGCTAAAGTGTTCATTCTCTGCTATTGGTTCCCTCTCGGAACTTTTTCTGCCTACAGCCTGGTTCGCCTACCAGGCAGACCTGTGCTCCCCTCACCGAGGGTCTCTATGAGCATGCGGCTTCCTGAGTCTGGTCAGACGGTCGTAGGCCTCTCGTGAGGCCTCCCAGTTAGATCAGCCCTTAGGGCCTCCTCAGTGTTTTGAAACACAGACACTGGGTTGATCCGTGGATCGAGTAGAGGAAGTCCCCTCGCTAGCAAGGGTTGGAAAGCACTTTGCTGAGTCATACTCTCCGGGATATCCCGTCTCTGAGATCCGGGCCGAGTGGTTCGCTGCCAGCTTCGCAGTCCCTCGGGTTGGATGCCTTACCTAAGGCTTTGTTGTCCAGAGGCTCTGTATTCAGACAGACAGGATTTGGCCAGACTAAGTGTCTATGTTCTGGCGCCAGTTCAGGCCGTCCTGGTGGCATTTTGGGGTGAGCGTTCTCCTGAATAGTGACTGGCTGGGGTTCCTTCAGGTTCCCTAGCCACATTCCCTAGAAGGGACCCCTTCTAATTGGAAGCTGTGGTTCCAGGCCCGGAGCCGGCCCAGGTAGACCTTTCATTTAACCATGTTTATGAAGGTTTTTCTGTGAGGCTGTAGCTTGGGCTATGACCTTAGGGAATGCTGTCACTGACAGCCCAGTGTGACCTGAGGGTGAGTGGTTCTAGCGTTTCATTTGAATTTGCTGGTTCTGACAGTTGTCACTGCCACTTGGCATGCACTCCCCTTAGCATGGCGGAGTTGGTATATCGTTCCCCATAACGTCGTTGACGTATTGTTGAGTTCCCTTCAAAAGGGAACGTCTCAGGTTACGACTGTAACCTATGTTCCCTGAGAACAGGGAACGAGACAATACGTCTCCCTGCCATGCCTCGGGGCTTGCCTACCGTACAGTCCCTTCAGACGATAAGGTGATTTGTCATGTGTGCAAGGCGCCCCTTTATACTTCCAGGTCGCACGTTAATCATTCACGCTAATGATTCACGGGCTGTCGCCGGTCAATATGATTGACGTGATTTGATAGTGACACCTGTCACGCCTGAGGCGTTCCCCATAACATCGTTGACGTATTGTCTCGTTCCCTGTTCTCAGGGAACATAGGTTACAGTCGTAACCTGAGACGTTTTTTACAATTGCTAACACACAATTTTGCAAACTATGCTGGTTTTATCAAAATACTTAACACAATTCACAAAACCACACACCCAAACTGCAAAATACCTCATATCTCCTGCATAATGAAGCACTGCAACCAAAACTACATATAGCATTATCAAAATCAAACTTTTGCACGAAATGGTACACACTTCATTTATATTACCAGATTTTTGTCTAACCAACTACACACTGTTGGGCATAATGAAAAGCACTCTCATCTTTAATATGCTTTGCCATAATACTAAATAGTTCAAATTGTAGAAAATTCTTCATATTGTTCACATGACAGAAATATTTGCAGATACACACACATGCTGTTGAAACATTTCTTTTTTTTATTTTTCACCAAACAAGTCAGTGCAACATATGCACAGCAGATATATTTACATTGGCCTGAACAAAAATATGCTCACAAAAAACAGTAAACTGAAAAACAAAATTGCAGAAAAAATAAATATATAAAAAAAGAGGCAAGAAAAATAATTAGGCAGCATCTTGCCCAACCGCTGGGTCAGGCCACATCACAGGCAATATCTTCCCTTGCCAGACATCAAGGAAAGAAGCGCCTTGAGTGCCTTATCCATCCCTGAATCACACCAACATCAATCTCCTCATGCCTCTTCCATAGCCTGCACAAGAGGCATGCGCACAAAGGGCTGCCGGTCGTATACCTTCCACCGCCATGCTGAAAATAACTCTTCTAGGGGCTCCTACTCTTCCTCTTCTTCCTTTTCCTCTTTCTCTTCCTCCTCCTCTTCCTCCTCCTCTTCCTCGTCTTCCATTGTTGTTGTAAAAAAAAAGGTGCTCACCTGTGGTCTTTTCATAGTACTTACATCCTGATTGAAGTGTTAACCATTAACCATTGAGGTGTTTGGCCAGCTGGCACATGTATTAACCAATTAGCTCATGTAGTGTCATTTTAAATGGCAGTGTTTTGAAATGGCAAACATGTGACTTTATGTCAGATTGTTGTGTCTTTGTCACGGAACGGGCAAGGTAAAAAGGTGTGAGGACTCAAATGCAGAGTAAAGATGATTTATTACAAAAAATAAACAAACACAAAGCAAAAACCCATGAGGGGGAAAAACACAATGAATAAAATGAAACCACAACTAAACCTTAACATGAAGTGGATCACGGGGGACGGGGGATCACGGGGGACGGGAGACATTAGACAACGATCCGACAAAGACTGCAAACAAGAGGAGACTTAAGAAGGGAACAAATCAAGAGGGGACAGGTGGAAGAACTCAAACAATAATCAGGTAACGAGGGGGAGGGATCAGACAACGACAAGAGCACATGGCCCAAAATAACAAAACACCCATGTGCAACACAAGACAGGACAGGCATGTGACAGTCTTATGCAGAGAACCGTGTTCAGTGCATTTAAAAAGTGCCATTTTGAATTGCAAAATGTGTGTAAAGCAGAAAATGTGTTTAGACTTTTGGAGACTTGAGAAGAGGTTTTGCTCTCTGTGTGTTTAAATAATTGAGCTGTGCATGTCAGTTTAGTGTGTTAGCAATTGTAAAAAACTGTAACACATGCTCAAAACAGGCTCAGTGCAGCCAAACACTACACAACCCTCACTGAGATAGCACACACTGTCACTCGAACACACTGAGAGTAAAAACACTAGCATCAAACACCAATACAGAAAATACAAACTTTTCATCTTTACAGTTTGAACAATTTCAGTGACTTCATACAAAGAAATATTTTCTTCAAAGAAAAGAGTGACATTATTTCACATGATTTATTAATTTTTTTAGAACATAACAATTCTTTAAGATAAATGAAAATTAGCAGTTTGCTTCAATAGTCTGTAGTAATTTACAGAATTACAGTAATGAGAAAAAAAAGGTAGAAACTAAAAGTACATACTGTAATTCAAACAAATAAAACAAGACACCTGCTTAGCCTTTCAGCTGAAATTGCAATCAGCAGTGTTTGAAAGGCACAAGGCTGAAATCTATTCTGTTTTGAAGTTCACAGTTTTGACAGCAGTGTTTTAGCATTTGAAAAAAGTGCTGTAAATCCACAGTGTTGTGCAGGTTGGTTGTGTGTGTGTGTGTGTGTGTGTGTGTGTGTGTGTGTGTGTGTGTGTGTGTGTGTGTGTGTGTGTGTGTGTGTGTGTGTGTGTGTGTGTGTGTGTGTGTGTGTGTGTGTGTGTGTGTGTGTGTGTTGCAAATGGCTGAAAGCTACGCCATCCAAGCAGAAATAAAATCTAGTCCCAAAGTTCACTTAAAAAAAAGTCACAAGGTTTCATTTTGACTTTAATGCGTGCAGACAAATTACTGCACATATAGCAAAAAGAGCAAAAAAAAAACAAACTTTAAAACTCACAGTACAAGTTCAGTGGGAATTCATCTAGGCAGTTGTCACACTTTGCCTTGGATTCATTGCATGCTTGATTTAAGCTAAAACGAGCAGGAGTGCAGTGTTAAAAAGCCATGTGGTACAGTGAGGAGAAACTGCTAAAATCTCATTTACAACTTTTGATGTATTATTCCATTAATGAAATAACTCTCCATTAAGTCAAACTGTTAAGTCCTAAAAGTGTGTCCCCAATTATTACTTCAAGGATTACACCTTTCAGACATCAAATTGGATGCAAAGATATCCTAATTTGTCAAGGGGACGTTCACAGATATGCAAATATATAAAACTCCAAAACTGTGAATACAAAATCCTGCAAATGAGATTATTTCGCTTCTAGCACTGCAATTATACTAAGCATCCCAGTGTTAAATTCATTTCGATCTAAATGGAATGTTTGTTTGGTTTATTCTATGCAGTGGCACTTCCACTTCATAAAGCAAAATGAAAATGTCCTTGGGCTTGCCCATGGCTGATTGGCTGAACATGTCTTGCCTTCTGGTTGGAGAGGCGTGTAATGAACAACACATGAGCTTGTTCCTACGTGTAAATAAATGCCAGGATCTTGTAACTATGTGCTGTCATGCTCTGTCATCCATTAGATGTACCTTTCAGGACAGCTGCGTTTGCACTAGTGATAGTGATGATGGGGATGGGGATGTGGATGGGAGGGGATGGGGAAGGGGATGGGGATGGGGAAGGGGATGGGGATGGGGAAGGGGATGGGATGGGGAAGGGGATGGGGATGAATTGGATGGGATGGAATGGGATGGGATGGGGATGGGTACTCCAAAGCTACTCCAAAATAAAAGGTGTTTTTTTCAGCATAAAACGATAAAACTAATTTCCATTAGCATTGCAACAAGAAAAAGCAAAAAAAAAAATACATTCTCTGACAGAACTTTTGAACTGCAAAAACCCTGCCAAAAAAAAAAAAAAAAATACTGACAAATCAAACCTGAAGAAAGCACAGTAATCAGTTAATCTAATCAATGAAGTAATGTCTTCTTATAAAACTACTGATGAAAAGTAAAAATAATATTATTCTGTGTATAAAATACTTTTAAAATTTTATTTTCGTCCTTGTGTCCAAATTTCCTCAGCAGTGCCCCTTTAAGACACCCATCAGAGCATAATCATTTTGTTTGTTTCAGTCTTGCCTCAAGGATTGGAACAAATCTATGCTTTGACAAGGTCTGCTGTACTACTGTTTCAATCTCATGAGCAATCCTACTATTTGAGCACGGTTTACTGTTTGTCAGAAGATTAGTGGGCTGACTATATTGCTATACCGTACAAATCAATGAGGCAAAAACTTTTAAAAGTTTCACACATCTGTCTTAAAGGAATAGCTGACCCAAAAAAGAAGAAGAATATGTTGTCATTATTCACTCACCTTCATGTCATTTCAACTCCCATATGGCTTTTACCTTCCTTGAAATACATAATGAGATGTCCGGCTCAACGTCCAAGTGAAAATACAATGAAAGTGGGTTTTGATTTATGCTGCTAAGCTCCAAAAATGCCATCAAAGTACCACTGTAGTGTCATAAAAGTAGTTCAACTCACGTACCATATTCCAAGTGTGAGAAACTAAAATTTAGGCTGTTGTAATAATAATAATATTACATCTTATACACTCTGCAGCCCTGAGCTGGAGATATCAAATCTATTAAAACATTGAAATGGAAAAATAAATAAATAAATGAGCCTCACCAGAACCCAAACACTATTAATTATTGTGACAACATAAGTAAAGTTTTAAAAAGGAAAAAAATATATACTTTTTGATTGCAAATACAACTTTAGAATCAAAATTTTCTCACAAAGCTATTGCATGACTTACATTTACATTGATTAATTTTGCAGCTTCTTTTATGCAAAATGACTTACAAATGAGGAATACAGCAGGCGATTGATCGTGAAGAGGCAAACAAACACAAGAAGTGCTCACAATACAAAGTTTCAGACATTGCTTACTGTAGCATAAGCTAGAATAGGGAGGGATTAAAGGAAAGTGAAAGCATTGCATTTTTATGATGATGAGGTTAAGTTCTCACGGAAGAGATGAGTTTTAAGCTGTCATTTGAATATTGTCAGGGATTCTTCATTCTGGATGAGGTGGCGGGGAGGTCATTCCACAGCAAGGAACATTGAATGAAAATGTTCTGGAGAGTGATTTTGTGCCTCATTGTGATGGTACCACGAGCTCTCACTCATTTACCGATCGCATGCTTCTGGTCGGGATGTAGACTCATAAGAGCGAGTGGAAGTAGGAGGATTCTAGGCCTGTAATAAATCTTTAAGCAAGCATCAATGCCTTGATCTTGTTGCGAGCAGCAATTGGTAGCCAGTGCAGAGATATAAAGAGAGGTGTGACGTGGGCTCGTTGAAGACAAGACATGCTGCAGCGTTCTGAATCATTTGTAGAGGTTCGATTGCACATGATGGAAGTCCAGCCAGAAGAGCACTGCAGTAATCAAGCCTAGAAATTATCAGGGCCTGGGTGAGAAGTTTTGTTGCATGCTCAATTAGGAAAGGCCTGATCTTCCTGATGTTGTGTAGTGCACACCTGCATAGAGCTGTCTTTGCAATGTAGCTGACCTTGATGGGGTAATTGATGATGAACCTAAATGGATGGTGAAATCGTCCTGTAGAGTCAGATTGGCAGGGAAGACGAGAAGCTCAGTCTTTGCCAGGTTGAGCTGCAGGACAGGAGATGATCTTTCATCCATGCTGAGATGTCCGTCAGACAGCTTTAGATTTGTGCAGCTACTGTGGGATCATCTAGTTGGAATGAAAGGTAGAGCTGTGTACTTGGAGGTGTCCAAGTACTGAACCCTGAGGAACCCCCGTGATAAGTTGATGGACTGGAAGACTTTTTTACATATTTGACATTGTTGCAGCACCTTTCTTTCCAGTCTGTCAGTAACGCTTTGGGGTGCATTTCCCAAAAGCTTTGTGGGCCCACTAGTTCTGTTGAACTTGCAACCATATTTGCTTTTGGGAAAAGCACCCGTTCCTATTTCTATGAAGCCCCTCAGTCCGAAAAACGCTATGATCTTTGATTGATCTGCTGGACCAGGGTGTTGTGATTGGTCAACCACTTCGAGCATGTTTCAGAAATGTCAGTCCCCTTACCACAACCGTGAGTTTCAGCTTCTCAGGTGTAAACACTGACACTTGGACATGGTGATGAAACACAACCAGGCATGTGCATATGATCTTTTATAAATGCATAGCATGCATTTCTGTTATGTCCTTCAGAAAAATAATACATAGACAACAATGTTGAACTGAGAATAGGTGTGATGCTTCAGTTAGCTACAGACCGGCCCCAACACACTCCATAATCTACCTCACAGCAAAACTATTCGCTCATTAACTGCTGTTTGGCAAACCCATGATAACCCTTTGCAGGGCCAAATAAAGTTAATTAGAATCTTCCAGTCAAAGCAAAGACCATCTGTTTTGTAGAGTGGTAAACATTAATAATTAGGGCTATATATATATATATATATACAGTATATATATATATATATACACTTCCAGAAGTGAAAGCTTTAGCGTAAGTTCTGTCAGGAAGACTCAATCAGTGCGTCACGTATTACCTCACTTTTAACCAATCAGGTGCTAACACTCATAGTATAAAAAACTGGTACTTACATTTGTCTGAGTTCACAGATACTGACGCTGCCAATTACCTCCATCCTCCCCAACCACCACCAAGATGGTACCTTCCCCTTCATCCTCCCCACCACCACCAGGATGGTCCCTTCCTTTACCTCCAGGGGGGTCGGCTGCGCCCCTGCCTTCATCTTCAGGCAGGACATGCAGATTCGGCTACCCTCGCATTGCTCGCTAAGGACGGGGCCTACGCCAAAGAACTTTATAAATGTATGCTTGCTGAGCTGTTAATAAATATACGCTTGTTGTTCAATTTATCTCCCGAGTTTTTCTGGTAGAACCATTTTTTTTCCGAGTTTGAAGAACATCTTTTGTCATGACATGAATATTTTGTCCTTTAGTGGAAGGGACATGTTCTTTGGATGTTAACAGTTCTTCATGGAACCATCAATGCCAATAAAGAACCTTTGTTTGTTAGAGTAGTACATAGTATACAATGGTAAATCCCAGTGCATACAAAGCTCATGTCTTTATCAGACTGGGTCAGTCCGCCATCAGCGACCTCATATGCAGTTCTCATGGTGATTGAGTGCAAACTAATCAAGCGGAAATAGCATGGACTGAAGGTTGAAGACTAATCTGAGGGAAAATACACTGGTCTCATTCTTGATGGGGCTGTTATGGATATATGATTGTAGTATGGCTGAATTGCTGATAATATGCAGTGTATGCCAGCATTATTTCTCTCAGATTGTTAAACATTTTAAACATGATAAACATTTAAAAGGGTGGTATAACAAGAAGTTGAGGGTGAGCAAAAATGCACCATTTTGGTGTCTGTACCTTTAAATGCAAATGAGCTTCTGCTCCCAGCACAGAGGGCGCAGCTACAACACCTCCTGTGTTAACAGCTTCGATTACCTCACACTGACATTCACTGAAAATTTCAAAAACTTTTAGCCTTTTATGTTCAAACCGGAGTCAGACAATGATGGAGAGACTCAAGAAGAAGTGACAATGTAGAATGCAACAGGTTATTTCTAAAGGGTTAGTTGATGAATGTATGTAGCTTTTGTGTAGTTATCTTCTAGTCATTGATTAGCATTTCTGCCATGATAAACTATAAATCAAGTTCCCGGGGGCGGGGTTTATGTCAATATTAAGGTGTGTGATGTCACTAACCCGGGAGGAAGCTTGAGAAGTCGCTACCAGCCGTTTATTGTAGTCCTTAAAAAACAATTTCTTTAAAAAAATTATCTCTTTATAAGAAAATTATTACTTTATAAGAAAATATCTTTGCTTTGAACTTTGAGAGTTGTAACTTTGCAGATGTTGTTTATGCTCAAACAGCAACATTACACACTAACTAAAGATAGAAAAGTGAAATAATAATCAACCACCCCTTTAAAGGTGGAGTGTGTCATTTTTATGCAGTGTGTCAATAATAAGAGTGTTCGGGAAACTTGTTTCACAACTAAAACTATTATTTTGACTTGAATCAGTGTTTTTGAACCAATCGGTCGAATGACTCATTTATAAAGACTGCTACTTGTCATCACCTACTGACACAACAATGTAATCTGCATGCACAGTTACTGAAATAATAATTACTTCACACATTTTTGCAATTCTGCTGGTTTTGCACCTATCGTATGTGTGGAGGAGAATTTCTCAGGAGACTGCTCCTAAGTCTTGTTAGCAACCTGTTTATGGGTTAGGCTTAGGTTGCACTTCCTGTAACCTAAATACAAATGGAAAGCCATAACAAGACACAGGCACTTCTAACCAGCTTGTCACTCAAAGTATCTGCCAAGTAAATCAATGAATTATGATGAATAACTAGACATCAGTGTTTGTTGGAAAGTGAGCATATTTCCATGAACAATATTATCGGCAGCAGCTGGCTCATGCTGCGCAAATCTGTCAGACTGTATGTGTTAGGAAGAAATCATTTATCTAGCTTCAATTATTCCCAGACAGAATAAATTCAGTTAGATTCATGCAAAAACTGAATTTGCATTGGCAGAGGCCTCATGACGCCATTATTTTAGACGGTCTTTGGTTTCTCTAGGTAGCAGTTGCTGTGGGAGCCACAAGAGAATAGCCTTTTCTGTTCAGTTGCATTCATGCAGTATTTACAATTGTACCCGCGAGAAATCCCATGCACACCTCTTTAAACAGTGTGTGTGTGACAGGGAGATTGGGGTCATGAGGTGATGCCTATAATAATGTTTACCTGTGTGCTGAGAGGGAGATGATTCTGACTACACCCTTGAGAATGGCTAAATCTGATATATTGTGCTGATATAAGGGCATCAGTTCACAAATAACTGCTTATCTGTCTCATACAAAACAATGAATAATATTACTGTTTTTGCGGCAGAACACAAAAAAAGTATGACCTCTTTAATGTATGATCAACAGGTGAGGAAATTAAAGCCAGTTAAAAAAAAAACACACACACTGAATGCATATATTCATAGGAATGCTGATTTTAAATCAAATTCAAAAGCAATATATTGTAAGTTGTATATATATATATATATACAGGTCCTTCTCAAAAATTTTGCATATTGTGATAAAGTTCATTATTTTCCATAATGTAATGATAAAAATTAAACTTTCATATATTTTAGATTCATTGCACACCAACTGAAATATTTCAGGTCTTTTATTGTTTTAATACTGATGATTTTGGCATACAGCTCATGAAAATACAAAATTCCTATCTCAAAAAATTAGCTGGACTTCAGGCATTTTTGCATTTCCTTCTCCCCAGTCTTCCTCCAGACTCTGGCACCTTGATTTCCGAATGACATGCAAAATTTGCTTTCAAATGAGCAAACAGTCCAGTGCTGCTTCTCTGTAGCCCAGGTCAGGCGCTTCTGCCGCTGTTTCTGGTTCAAAAGTGGCTTGACCTGGGGAATGCGGCACCTGTAGCCCATTTCCTGCACACGCCTGTGCACGGTGGCTCTGGATGTTTCTACTCCAGACTCAGTCCACTGCTTCCGCAGGTCCCCCAAGGTCTGGAATCGGTCCTTCTCCACAATCTTCCTCAGGGTCCGGTCACCTCTTCTCGTTGTGCAGCGTTTTTTGCCACACTTTTTCCTTCCCACAGACTTCCCACTGAGGTGCCTTGATACAGCACTCTGGGAACAGCCTATTTGTTCAGAAATTTCTTTCTGTGTCTTACCCTCTTGCTTGAGGGTGTCAATGATGGCCTTCTGGACAGCAGTCAGGTCGGCAGTCTTACCCATGATTGCGGTTTTGAGTAATGAAACAGGCTGGGAGTTTTTAAAAGCCTCAGGAATCTTTTGCAGGTGTTTAGAGTTAATTAGTTGATTCAGATGATTAGGTTAATAGCTTGTTTAGAGAACCTTTTCATGATATGCTAATTTTTTGAGATAGGAATTTTGGGTTTTCATGAGCTGTATACCAAAATAATCAGTATTAAAACAATAAAAGACCTGAAATATTTCAGTTGGTGTGCAATGAATCTAAAATATATGAAAGTTTAATTTTTATCATTACATTATGGAAAATAATGAACTTTATCACAATATGCTAATTTTTTGAGAAGGACCTGTATATAACAGGTATATAAATAATAATAAACTGTATATAAATAATAATAAACCCACATACATACAGTACACTCATGTAAAGCGATATATAATAAATAGCAAATCTCGGCTCTGTGATTGTTTATATTGTCGCAAAATGTAAAATTTTATGGCATACCTCTTTATATAATGTTGGATATATAGGTCTATATATATTATTTAGCAAATCTTAACTGATTGATCGTTTGTATTGTCGCAGAATGAACATTATTATTGCACAGATTTAAATATCAAGTTGGATAAATAACCATATAATCAACTTTATTCATATGCATACAGTATGTTCACAAAGTGATGCACTACATAGCAAATCTCAACTGATTGATCAATTGTATTGTTGCTAAATGAAAACTATTATTGCACAGCTCTATAAAGTTGGATATATCCAACTTTATTTGAATTCATAGAGTATAATCACACACACACACACACACACACACACACACACACACACACACACACACACACACAAACATATATATATATATATATATATATTCACCACAAAATTGTAACTATATTACAGCACATGCTCCATGTATAAATTTGCATATATACGTATATATAAAAATATTTATTGTAAAATGTGAACTATACTATCACCCAGCTCTAATCTGCTAAATGTGACTAAAAGGCATGAAGATATTGCAAAAATGGAAATTGCAATTTCATAATGCTGTATTGAAACAAAGCGCTATACAAATAAAATGGACTTGACCATATTTAACCCGAGCTTAAAACCATTTGCAGAGATTTGTTTTTGGATGGACGGATGCATAAACATTTAACAATTAATAAAACACCTGGGTCTCATGAGCAGACACCGCTTCTCTTTTTATTTGATATGCACCAGTGCTCTGCCTCAAAAGCCAAACAAATGACATGATTATATTTTAATATCTGGTGTTGAATGATTCTGTTTGGCACGCAGGCCGTTGATTCAAGGGATTCTGTGGGGGCAAATGTGTGTGTGTGTGTCAGCATTTGACGCATTTCCATCGATCCCCAAGCTTCATATCAGGCAAAATGATGCATGTTGGGAGCAGACCGGTGACGTTTGACAGGCCGAGTGATACCGCTAACCTCCATTCATTCCACTAGCGTTCCACCCACAAGATGCTCAAACACTCAAGGCAGAAACTGTAATGAGCTTTTACAAGACATTGCTTACATAAATCCAAACTCTGCACTCGGTATACTTTAGAGGTCTGTCTGCCTATACATTCTCATATTCATATCAGATCTTTCCCAGGACGTGTGCATGTGAGCTAAACATTGGCTTATATGTGATTGATTATTTCTACAATAGTTTCTAGTGTTGTTTAAAAGTGATCCTGTATACATTTTTTATGGTCTTACGTTAATAATTTGTATGAACTATGTTTGGGAACTATGGTTATGGTTAGTAAAAATCATTAGCAAAAATATAGCATCATTAGCATGCACCAAAGTGCCATTAGCACACACTATCGTATCATTAACATGCACTGTGTACATTAATCAGCCAGTCCTTTCCTTTAATGATTGTCATAAGTTGATTAAGTGCTAAATCAGGCCATTTATTTAAAAATGCCGTTTAGCAAATGGATGCAAAACAGCATCTGTTGTTTAGTGTGTTCAATCTGGGCCATGGAAATCCTCAGTTGAACCACTGGTGCTGCCAGGACTCTTAAAAAACTGCTTTAACCAGTCTAAGGTGGTTTTAGCAGGATTAAGTTGTTCCAGCTTTTCTCCCAGACCGACCAAGATGGTGTTTAGCTGGTTTTAAACGACTTTAAAATTTGAAAAACCAGCCTGCCTAACCAGCTTGGCCAATACTGATTTACACTACCATTCATCAAAAAGACATTTATAATGTTACTAAATATTCTATTTCAAAGAAATATTGTTCTTTTGAACTCTCTACTCTATATCTCAATATTCTGAAAAAAAAAAATAAGTTTCCACAAATATATTAATCATCCATAAACATAAAAAACACAGATTCATAACTTTTGAACAGCAGTGTATTTCTTTTGTCTTTGTGCAAGGTTTGAAAATCATATATGGTAAGAGGAAGACATTATGCATTTAAAATTGTCCATTTCCTCATACATAAGCATAGAAAGGAGTTATATACAGATTTTTGTCATGCTCTGAAGTTTGGTCAAAGAGGAACGTTCATGACATTATCAAAGATGACACCACCAGACAAAATATTGTTAAGCCTGCTGAGAGAGAAAATAAAACAAGCCAAGCTAGAGACCTGTGATGACCAGTTAGAGCTTGCTAGATACTGTACCAGTGAACATTGTTTTAAACCAAATAGGGTCAATTTTGATTTAGACCAGCATTGCCCATCTAAAACAAGTTAGAGGGATAGTTCACCCAAAAATGAAAATTCTGTCATCATTCACCCTCAAATTGTCCCACACCTGTATGAGTTTCTTTCTTCTGCTGAACACAAAAGAGGATGTTTTGAAGAATGTCGGTAACCAAATAGTTGATGGGCCCCATTGACTTCCATAGTATTTTCTTTTCCATACTATGGAAGTCAATGGGGCCCATCAACTGTTTGGTTACCCCATTTGTTCAAATATCATATCTTATTTTGTGTTCAGCAGAAGAAAGAAATTCATTCAGGTTTGGAACTACCCATTTAATTTTTTTTTTTTACTTTGACTGAGTCAATGCAAGTAGATTTTAGCAGAGAAGTGATATTTCTAAACATAAGGCAACAGACAGAAATATGTTTTTTGATTGACCTAATCAGCTAGATGTAGAACTTTACGAGCTTGTGCGACAAAACTTGAACTCATACACCTCACTCACTCCTTATTGTTATTTCACAAGCACAACGTATTCCTCCAACCCATTTCCATCCAACAAGGTCAGGCTCATTGATTCTGTATATGTTGTCATGGCAATGCACTAAGGTCTGTTTTTAGGTCTGCTTGGTAAATCTGGAAAGTCTGTCATTTTCTAAATGAGCTTGATAATGCATGGATGAGTAGAACCTTAAGCTATTTCCATAAACTTACACAACATGCACACACCCCTACCTCTCTTACTCCATCACAGAATGTATCCGTAATGGTGCGTAATGGTCTTTTACTTTTTTTTGCTTTATTTATTTCATTTTTTTTTCAGTCAAGTTAGGAATACAAGAATAGGGCCAATGTGGCTCTAAGGCAGTCGAGTAATCACATCACCTTCCAGAGGAGTTTACCACTGCAAGCGTCAGACCTCTCCTCTGCTAGAATACATTTGTGTCTAGTTGACACAGTAGTGTCCGTTTGTGTGTGCGTTCGGAAAAAAATGTAAACCAATAAATCTAGCTTGGCACAGATAATGAGACCCGTAGGATTAAGTAGTGTCTAAATGTCCTGTGTCTCCACATTCAGTACAAACTTTAGTAAGTCTCTGTGTCAAAAATACATAATTAAACCTGGCTTCAATTGAAGGCTTAACTAATACACCAAATAAAAGATAATGGGCCTAAAACGTATTTGGACTTAGTACAGTCTACTTACGAGAGTAGTTGCAAATGAATGAGTTGAAATGTAGTTGGAAAGTTACTTATAGTTAGTAAAATGTCTAAAGTGAATTATCAAAATAAAGTGTAACCAAAGTAAATAAAAAAAGTAAATATTATTAATAAAAGTAACGTCTCAGTTTATGACTATAACCCTTGTTCCCTGAGAAGGGAACGAGACACTGCGTCGTTGAAAACGACTCTTTGGGGACGCTCCCTTAGCGTGCGTTTCTGAAGTATGAATGAAACTATTCCAATCCTGATTGGTGTTGTGTCATGACGTAACATGTGACGGCATAACCGGATGCATAAAAGCGACGCCGGCACACACACACACTAGCCTAGCGATGAAGCAAGACGCTCTCAGGCCCTGAGGGGCGTGGCAGGACGACGCAGTGTCTCGTTCCCTTCTCAGGGAACAAGGGTTATAGTCATAACCCGAGACGTTCCCTTTCGAGGGAACTCGCACTGCGTCGTTGAAAACTACTCTTTGGGGAACGAATGCCCACTAGGCCACGCACCGAAAGAGGCCTGCCCTAGAGTGAAACTGACCTCAGGCACTCAGCTAGGACGAGAGCACATGTGCGCCAGGCATACTAGGGAGTTGCAAACTGTAAAATCTGATAAAGGTGTGCGGGGTAGCCCAACCGGCTGCCTCACAGATCTCCTGGAGGGGCACTCCGGGAAAGAAGGGCCCTAGAGGACGCCATGCCTCTAGTAGAGTGAGCCCTAACAGCCAAAGGTGAAGGCAAACTGTGCACCTTGTAGGCCGAGGCAATTGCCTGAACAATCCAATTACTAATACTTTGTTTGGATGCAGGGAGCCCCTTCTTAGGTGACCCAAAACACAACAACAGTTGGTCCGACCTCCTCCAAGAAGAGGACCTCTCAAGGTAAACACTCAGAGCTCTGATCGGGCAGAGCAAATGGAGCCTCTCTTCTTCTGCCGACACATGAGGTGGAGGATGAAATGGCTGCAGGACCGTATACCGTGCCATGTTGGAAGGCACCTTAGGCACATAACCAGGCCTAGGATGCAAGATAGCCTTAACTCCTCCAGGGGCAAACTCCAAGCAGGCTGGTGTTACTGCCAGGGCTTGGAGATCTCCCACCCTCTTCAAAGAGGTAATAGCCAAGATAAAAGCCATCTTAAACGTCAGGTCCTTGAGCGACGCCGACTGAAGGGGTTCGAAGGGGGCCAGGGATAACCCTTCGAGAACCATCGCCAGGTCCCAGGCAGGAAACCTGGACCTGGTTGTCGGTCTCATCCTCCAAGTACCACGGAGAAAACGAATGACCAGCTGGTGCCTCCCCAGAGGCCCATCACTCAGTGGTGCATGGAAAGCCGCAATGGCAGCCACGTACACTTTAAGTGTGGAAAGGGAGAGACCCACAGAGAAACAATTTTGAAGAAATTCCAGAACTGAAGCCACAGGGCAGTTAACTGGATCTAACTCATGTTCCCTACACCAAGTGGAAAAAACATTACACTTGAGGCCATATAATCTCCTAGTGGACGGAGCCTTAGAGCTAAGTATGGTCTCAACCACCCCAGCTGATAGTCCAGCATCTAGGTACTGAACCACCTCAAGGGCCAGACCCAAAACTTCCACAGCTCCGGGCGAGGGTGGAATATTGTGCCTTCCGCCTGAGACAACAGATCCCTCCTCAGAGGAATCTGCCACGGTGGACCTATCAGGAGTGATATTATGTCTGAAAACCAAACTTGGGCCGGCCACATTGGGGCAACCAGAAGTAGACTGATGCCCTCCTGACGGACCCTCTCCAGGACTCCCGGGAGCAGAGTGATCGGGGGAAAAGCGTACAGACGTAGCCTTGGCCAGGCCTGTACCATGGCATTCAACCCCAGCGGGGCTGGATGTGTGAGGGAGAACCAAAGTGGGCAGTGGGACGTCTCTCGAGACGCAAACAGATCCACTTCCATTGGTCCAAACCTCTCCCATATCAACTTCACCACATCTGGATGAAGTCTCCATTCCCCGGGCCTCAGCCCCTGCCTCGACAGGATGTCTGCTCCCTGATTCTGAACCCCCGGAACATACATTGCCCTGATAGACAGAAGTTTCCCTTGGGACCACAGGATAATCTGATGCGCCAATCTGTATAGAGGGCGCGATCTGAGTCCCCCTTGTCGGTTCAGATAAGCTACAACTGATGTATTGTCCGATCGTACTAGGACATGGTAACCCTTGATGTCTGGGAGGAAGCTCCTCAGAGCCCTGAACACAGCCAACATCTCCAGGCAATTTATATGCCAGGAAAGATGATGGTCCTGCCACAGACCCCTGGCAAAGCGGCCGTCCATGACCGCGCCCCATCCAGTGAGGGAGGCATCTGTCGAAACGGACTGCCAGCGACATGACACTCCTAACACTGGCCCTTGGGACAGGAACCAAGGTTTCTTCCATATTATTAGAGAACAAAGGCATCTGCGCGTTACCCTGATCATACGGAACGGATTCCCCTTGGGGGAAAACCCCTTGGTTTTCAGCCACCACTGAAGGGGCCTCATGTGTAGAAGGCCCAAAGGTAGAATGTTGGATGCTGCTGCCATGAGGCCCAGCAGTCTTTGAAATCACTTTACAGTGATGGCCTGGCCTAGCTTTATCCCGGACACCATCGCCAGAATGGACTCGATAGTGTGGGAGACATTTGTGCCCGCATTGTAACCAAATTCCACACGACGCCCAGAAACATTGTGCTCTGGGATGGTTCCAACACGCTCTTCTTCGTGTTGAGTCTCAACCCCAAGCTCTGAATGTGGTCAAGGACGACATCTTGCCTAACTGCCATTTCTCGAGACTGGGCCAGAATGAGCCAGTCGTTGATATAATTCAAAATGAGGATGCCCTGAAGTCTCAATGGAGCTAGTGCTGCATCCATGCATTTGGTGAACGTGCGGGGAGAGATTGCTAGGCCGAACGGAAGAACCTGATATTGGTAAGCTTCGCCCCCGAAAGCGAACCTCAGGAACCTCCTGTGACATGGAAGGATGGAGACATGGAAGTAGGCGTCTTTTAGATCTATCGTGACAAACCAGTCCTCGGATCTGATTTGATTCACGATGATGGGAATAGTGAGCATTTTGAACCTGAACCTCCTCAGAGAACGGTTCAAATGTCTTAGATCTAAAATTGGCCTCAGCCCTCCATCCTTTTTTGGAACTATAAAGTACCGGCTGTAAAACCCGGACACCCTGTCTGAAAGAGGAACACATTCTATGGCCTCCTATACCAGCAGAGATTGCACTTCTTGTTCCATCACCTGAGCCTGCTCAGGAACCACTGCAGTCTGTACCACCCCAGAGAACTTGGGTGGGCGGTGAACGAACTGCAGTCTGTATCCCAATTTTATTATACGCAGGACCCATGCAGATATGTTAGGAAGATGATACCATGCCTCTACAAAATCTACTAAGGGAACCAGCCTCTCGAGGCTGGCCTCGGGTGTTTTCTGAGCACTGTTCCCAACCTCCTGAAGCGAGAGACTGGCAGGATTTAGTCGATACGGATTTTGTGACCATAGTTGGTGCTCGTTTGTTATTTTTCTAAACGAACGGCACAGTGTGCGTTCGCTGGAAATTAGCTGGAAATTGATGTGGTCCAAAGCGTCAGAGACGGCGGGAAACCAACACACCGATTTCCTGAGGGCTCCGCTGCGAGAACAACCTCGGTTGCCCTCAGAGGTCCCACTACTCCAGTTAGGACCTCTTTCCCGAAGCCCTCCTATAGCCTGAAGGACGTCTCTCAAGTCACCCTTCTGGCTAGATGATTTCGGGTGAGAGCGTTTCCTCTGTTGCCAGGCTCCCGCAGGAGGGGCTCTAGAGGCAACGCTCTCTTTCTGCTCTCGGCGGTACGAGGAGCTCGATGTTGGCTGGGGCTGATCGAGGGAGATACTGCTGGAATGCCGCAGATTGTTTCCTCGTCTCCTGAAACCTGTCGACGACAGTAGTGACAGCGTCACCGAACAGGCCAGAAGACGAGAGCGGCGCATCAAGGAGAAAGGATTTATCTTTCGATTTATCTCTCTATTTATCTTCTTCTACCTTTGGCATCTTCCCATAACCCATATCCCTTGCCCCTAAGACATTACTATAATCAACCGCTGATGGACTATAGACACGGGATGAGTGGGGCTTTTCCCAAGATTTAGTTAATTCTTTGTGTAAATCAGGAAAAAAGGGCAAACCCCGGCACTGAGACTGTGACCTGTGCTGTAAAAAACGCTCATCTAATTTACTTTTATTCTGAGCTTCTTGCACATCTTGTGGCCAGCTGATGTTAAGTCTGGCCACTGCACGAGTCACAACCTCAATAAGCTCCTCGTACGCATGACCGTGAACCGGCGAGTCTGGTTCGCGATCATCCGCCTCGATGGTGAGCGCATCCACTTCCTCGGAAGCAGACAGCTCGAGCATCGGGCCCTGATCACGGGCAGAAGAAGCCGCAGCGCGGGCTTCTCCACCATGAACAGGAGCCTCAGGATCTTCCGACGAAGAATGAGAAAGTGCCGCAGCAGTCTCATTCTCGTCGGCAAGATCCCTTTGCGAACCCCACGATTTCAATCGCCGCGCCGCCTTAACAGACGCGGGACCAGAACCGTGGGGAACGCGAGCCTGACCAGTTTCATCGAACACAGCCAGGCGGGAGCGCAGCACTCTCATAGGTAGTGATTCACAATTGCCGTAAGCAGCCCCCTCAAGAGCTGCCCGAGCGTGCTGCGCTCCCAAACAGTTCACACACAACTGATGCGTGTCCCCACCCGTGATATAGCGAGGGCAGGGGTGCACACATCGTTTAAACTGTTCACTCGCCATTATATATAACCAAATAGAACAGAACAACAGAGAGTGCTTGCTGAAGACCGAAAGCTAGTGTGTGTGTGTGTGCCGGCGTCGCTTTTATGCATCCGGTTATGCCATCACGTTACGTCATGACGCAACACCAATCAGGATTGGAATAGTTTCATTCATACTTAAGAGACGCACGCTAAGGGAGCGTCCCCAAAGAGTCGTTTTCAACGACGCAGTGCGAGTTCCCTCGAAAGGGAACTTAATATATTCACTAAAATTACTTATTAGTTAAATTGATATATTTAAAATTAATGTATATATTTAAATTTAAACTGTATCCATTACACATTACCAATCAGTTGAAAGTAATTCCAAAATAATTAATAAAAGTTACGCCATATATGCACAAAAAGTAAATGTAAGGTCAAACTTTAGATTAGGGTCCAATTCCCACTATTAACTAACTATTAACTATGACTTTTTCCTCAATAAACTCCTAATTACTTAATAGTTAGTAAGGTAGTTATTGGGTAGGATTAAGGGATATAGAATATGGTCATGCAGAATAAGACACTAATATGTGCTTTATATGTACTAATAAATAGCCAATATCCTAGTAATATGCATTCTAATAAGCAACTAGTTAAAAGTAAGAATTCGACCCTAAAGTGTTATCAAATGTTACCTCAAACATCCAATAAAAATCACTAGTTAGTTAAACAATATATGAATTTTTTTTTTTTTTTTTTTGACAATTTGTGAGTCAAATGATTGTTGGACATGTCCATAATAAATGTTATAAACTTTGTCTGTGGTTATTATGTTAGGAACTTGAGGGGGACTGATTTCATACAGCCAGTTAAAATCACCTTGGGACTAGGTAAACCTCACTGCACAAATGTCTCAGAAAAATGAAATTAGTTCTGAGCAAAGCTTGCACTGAATTTGTTTGCATGCCATGCCACGCCATGGTTTAATATTTTCTTACATAGGCCTGGCCACTTTCCACACATCTACAGTAATTCAGGTCTGGTCATAATAAGCGGAAACTGTCCGTATGCACCTGCGTTTTTGTATATTGAGTAAGAACTATTCAGTGTGAAATAGACCATCAGCCAATGAGGGGTGACAGAAACCTAGTTTCACATTCTCATTTTTTACAGTGTGATACATCAAATCTGTCCTACTATAAAGAGAAGGCACAATGTAATTACTCTGTGCACTAGTCTCTTCAGTATCCTCATTCAAAAGGACAACTTAATCATCTTTTGTAGCAATGTCACTGCCACAAATGAAGACAAATGATTAAACTTGAAACAATACTGAAGCTGCGGGAAAAAGAGAAGAAGCTCAGCAGAGGATATTGGTGTTTTGACTAAATATACAATGACGTGATGTCAGTTAGCCTTGAAGAAGAAGAAGAAGAAGAAGAAGAAGAAGAAGAAGATGATGATGATCAGTAGATCAAGGTCGCTTTACATTGTACATTACAATACATTTACACACCCGCACACACATTACAATCACATAAGGACACAAATAGTCACATTATCCAAAATACATGTTAAATAGATATGTTTTTAGCTGAGTCTTGAATGTAGCCACAGATGAGATATTACGAAGATGTAAGGGGTAGTGAATTCCATAATTTAGGAGCAATAACACTAAATGACCTTCCACCTACAGCAGACAACTCGGATGTATGTTTCTTTACTACTTAATACTGTAGACACATTCATATTTTACTTATTATTCTTGGATGTGCATACAGTTCACCCAAGAATATACATTCTGTAATAATTTAGTGACTGTCTTTCCGAACCCATATGCATTTCTTTATCTGTAGAACATGCAGAACTTTTATAATATATATATATATATATATATATATATATATATATATATATATATATATATATATATATATATATATATATATATATATATATATATATATATATATATATATATATATATACACACACACACTAAAATATAATGTGAATAATTTTGACAATGCATTGACACAAAATAAGCACTTTAACATTTCATATACTGTAAAATGAAAAGGTTTACTAACAATAATGTATTGTATTGTCTTTGAATAATCTTCTTAAAAATCGATTTACAGCCCTATAAATAACTCTTTGTCAGGTGTTAGCTAGGGTTGTTACGGTACCAACATTTCACTAGTTAGTACCAATACCAGTAAAATTGTGCAGTTCTCTGTATCGATTTTGGAACCTGAGCAAAAACCTTTGAATTTATAACTTTAAAACATGTGGTCTTGTTTTGTCTCGTCCATTGTTTATCACTGTCAATCATCGCAGTTTCCAATTCAATAGCACGTTTACATCCGGTTGTCAATCCAGAAACTTTGCAGTGTACTTAGCAGCAGCATGAAAAACTACACTTGTATTCTGATTGTGAATAGGTAATAAACAGAAAGCAAGAAAAGAGCCTCACTTTATAATCATATGCTGTCAATCTCTAAAGTACAAGCTCACTGAGTTATCCGCTCTTGTGAAAACTCACATTGCAATAAAACAATCTTAATCATACAATGAATCTCTTATTTACATTGAGTTTACACTTTGTTGGTTATGATGAAATGATTCCCAAGCGTGTAGCTTGCATTGAACAAAACCAAACCTTGTGCGTTTTCAATGATGTTGAACAGATTCTGACTAATTTACAGACTAGCACCTCTGATTGGCCAGTGTTCACGTGCTCAATAGATATTATTGTGATTTGCTACAATAGTCAACACTTGAATATACACACTTAAAAAAAAAAACCTTTAACGCTCAGAGAGTGCTCGAACAAACACAAACAAGAGTGTTTGAAAGCAGCATCTATCAGCAGGTCCCGAATATACCCAGTGCTCGGTTCCACCGGTACTGCAGGAACCGTCAACCTTTTTTTTAGTACCGGTACGTTTGACAAACCCTAGGTGTAGCAATTGCACACAGAAAATAAAAGTCCTTTTAGTTTGTTCAAAACAAATCATTTTAAACGTTCTCTTAAAACTAACAAACATAAGTTTACCCACTACAATCGACCTCCCGGGTTCAAGTCTGTCTCATCCCAATCTCTGCGTCATGTCCCTGTGGCCAGACCCCACACTGTGGAGCGATTACCTCTCTTCGTGTTATGAATACTCTCCACACTTTCCCTGGCAAGCAGATAGGAAGGGTGACAGAGAGCTTGAACTGCAAAGCGACCTTCTGTTACAGCTTTCAAACATCACTGTCATCTGTTTGTTGACCCTTTAATGGATGTTCTCCATGTTTCTAACCTATGACCAAAGCCAATATCCCCAACTACTGCCCAAAGGTGGTCTCCTCCCTCAATGCGGTAAAAGAGATTGGTTTACTTGACTGAACATTGTGAACAATAATAATTTAAAAAAAAATCATTAAAACAGATAACTTCAGTAAAATATCCACAGAGGCTTCTTGACTTTTTAAAACATAAGGTTTGCCTGTTAAATCCACAAAAAAGACTATTCATAGGGGTTAATACGGTGGCCGAGAGGTGCAAAACAAATCACAATTATAAAAACAAAATAACAAGTCAGAAAACACAACGACAATTCAGAAAACAAAATAACAATTCAGAAAACACAACGACAAATCTGAAAACAAATTAACAAATCAGAAAACACAAAAACAAATCTGAAAACAAATTAACAAGTCAGAAAACACAACGACAAATTTGAAAACAAATTAACAAGTCAGAAAAAACAACGACAAGTCAGACAAAACGGAAAAGGTAGGTATATGTGGCGAATGTAATACTGATCGCTGATTGGACGAGACATCTGTCAATCAAGACATGCAGAAAGTACAGCAGACTGCGGCAGAAGAAAGATCGATTCGCGTGTGCATGTGTAAATATTAGAGCTGTCTATTTAACCGGCTAATTTAGTGAGATTATTATGGAGAACAAAACTTTTCAAATTAAAATCGTCCTACCACTATCTGGTTTGGTCAGACAAAATTATAAAAGAACTCGATCTGGTAAAGTGGGAGAGTGGCGTATTGGAAGAACAGCAGCTTTAGCTATTGACCCGAACAACCTGAGTTCGAGTCTCCCTCGAGCGACAAATTGTAATTCACAATATTAACTTCTTGTTTATTGATCTGTATGAAACCACATGTAGAAAAAACAAAAGCTCATGCAGGGGCATTGCCCCTATATTTGGAATTTTTAGGGCATTATAACTGCATTCTAATAGTGTTTATGTTTGTTTTTTGCAAAGTGAGGGACCTATTCGATAATGTCAGCTCACAGCCTCGCACATAATTAAAAAATTATCGTAGACGATACAGTTAATATTTACACATGCACACGTGAATCGATCTTTCTTCTGCCTTTATTATCTGCATGTCTTGATTGACAGATGTCTCGTCCAATCAGCGATCAGTATTCCATTCGCCACATATACCTACCTTTTCCGTTTTGTCCGACTTGTCGTTGTGTTTTCTGACTTGTTAATTTGTTTTCAGATTTGTCGTTCTGTTTTCTGACTTGTTCATTTGTTTTTAGATTTGTTGTTGTGTTTTCTGACTTGTTAATTTGTTTTCAGATTTGTCGTTCTGTTTTCTGACTTGTTCATTTGTTTTTAGATTTGTCGTTGTGTTTTCTGACTTGTTAATTTGTTTTCAGATTTGTCATTGTGTTTTCTGAACTGTTATTTTGTTTTCTGAATTGTCGTTGTGTTTTCTGACTTGTTATTTTGTTTTTATAATTGTGATTTGTTTTGCACCTCTCGGCCACCGTAGTACGATTAAAAAAAAATCTTGCTTAAACATTCAATATTACATTCTTGAAGTGTTCAACTTTAATTAAACTATTCAAAGAAGGTGAATTGAAAAGTGGAGATAAAATTCATTATAGCTGGGGAAACCATGTTATTTAATAAAGCAATACGTTACCTGAGTTTGTGAGTTAAAGTGAATTGACCACATTAGACACTATGTGAAGAAGCACACATACAAAACACTCTCAGAATTTCTTTTCTCTCACAAAAGAGCTCGCACGCGGCACGTCTTTTTAAAGACGGCTCGCCCGTGCATTTCTGGTTGCGGTTGACTCATTTCCGATTTTGATGGGCACATTATCTGGCAGGGGCGGATCTACCGGGGTGGCATGGGGTGGCAAATGAAGAGAGGGTTCAACACCCACACTTTTTCTGCAGTTTTGCACAAACACCTTACTCCCGTCGCTCCTCCGTTTCTCTGGCCACTCTGTGTGTCCGAGATCGCGCGAGAGACCGAGTGTGTCTGCGCTCGCGACAGTGCGCGAGAGATACTGAGCATTAGTAATTTGGTAACGTTACATACTACCAGGGCTGTCGGACTGGGGGGGTAAAGGGTACCGAGTACCCAGGGCCCGAGGCAGGGGGGGCCCTTAGAAGTCAGTTTTCTATACATAGCCTACATATACATGCACTAACATTTGTATAGCATTAATGTACAAATAAAAAAGTTTCTGTGCAAAACTAAACTTGTAGTTAGGCACTGGTTTGGTATAAAAAAAAAAAAAAAAACAATTTTCATGCTGTGCAGGGCCCCACCACCCCTCTCGAATCAATGTAAATGGTACGACCCGCAGTTCAGCTGCTTCTGCGGCGGACCTGCGGTGAATCAGTTGATGAGACAGGAGCTGGAGTGAGCCGTGATAGGAACTAGGAAGACAGGGGAAGAGTCATGTCTTTCCTTAATTAAGGAAAATCAGGGGCTCAAAAACGAAAAGAATATTAAAGAAAGGCAAATGAGGGCAAGCAGTTGCTCACTCAGTTTTTTGAAAAGAAAGGTCCAAATGCATCATCGAGCATTGACATTCTTTTAACATAAATATCTACTCTCCAGGTAGAATAGCATACATTTATGTTCATACTCTATTTGAATAATATACCAATACTTTATAGTATCACACCCTACATAGCAAGCAAACAATGTTTCTGGGTAAATAACAGGGAGTGAGAAGCAGACGGAGGCGGAGCTGGGAGCTCAACACACTGCCACTCCAGGCAGCTGCGCAGCTTGTCTCCTCTTCTACTGCAGTTCTGCCCAGAGTCAGAAGTTTACATGAAAACACTATATATTTCCCTCCATTGTCAAAATCTAACACCCGCGAAAACACAGATCGTTAGCGCCTATTTTACCGCTTTGTTATGCAAATTAGCTCACGCACGCTCTTACATTAAGTACAGGATTGTTCTCGGTTTAATACACATCTTAATGATTGAAAATGACTTATTTTAAAACGTAATTCAAAGACTGAATGTCCAGTTTGGCGGTTAGTGTACCCTGTGATTCTATAGTCTGCATTTATTTTAAACAGACAAATAATCTTCAATTAACTTGTACTTAGCCTAAAAAAGGTATTGTGACAATAAAGGATATTTTAGCAACCATTTGTTTACATTTTAAGTGTTTTTATGATAAAAAATGCAATACCCCACCCATTGGTATCACTATGGTATTTGGTACGGGGGCCCAGCAAGATGGTTTGTACCCAGGGCCCAAAATTTGGTGCTACGCCCCTGCATACTACATAGTAATATACACCGCATATGTATGTATATATAGGCCTACAGTGGTTAAATTTGGCCGGGGCTCAGCCCAGGCACATAAGCCTGCTTGTTTGTGTCCTGATGTGTATGTTTGCAGTCAATTGCCTACTGGAAATTGTCACATAAAATGTGATGAAAGTGATGCTTTGGAAAACATATTTCAGACAATAAATGAAAGATTTTTCAAATGGCATGTCTATTTTGTCTCGGCGGAGCTGAGATGAGAACAATCGGAACACGGCCGTATTCTTGTTCAGCTGCTTAATCTCGTTGTCAGTCGACTATGATCGTGCACCCTCTCGCGCATGCGCATCTAGGTGACACGGATAAATGTACGCAGCAATAATGAATGTTCCTGGGAGATCCGTAGTTGCGCGGGATGTGAAAGCGCGCAAAAGTTCCAGAAATGTACAAAAAGTGCCCTGGCCTTGAATGACAAGGTAAGGAAAATAAGATTAAATTAAATAAAAATTAAATAACCAAGACTTGGTTGACCATGTGATGATTTTTCTCAGGAGATGTTTTGAGCATTTTACTTCAGACACCGCATTATCAGCAAACAAGAGAACTGCTAGCTGGCTACTCAAAATAAACTAGCAATCTATTCAGTCAGCATATTTGTATTTGATCTGTGTGAATTACAGAAATGTAAGACTTGCTAGACCTACTTTTAGCTACCAAGCAACCTTTCCACAAGGATAGATTGATTAAAATTTTTGTGACTTGTGCATACCTGGATGTGAAATGATGCAGAGTAGGTGTGTGTGTGTGTGTGTGTGTGTGTGTGTGTGTGTGTGTGTGTGTGTGTGTTGAATGGGAGAAGGAAGTGTGTGTGAGGTGGACCTGGTCACCACAGACCCAAATCTTCTCAGCTGTTTCTACTGTCATATGCTGCACTGTCTCTTCATGTGGCACATTATGTTTGGCACATTGTATGGGTCACTATATCATAAGGTAATACAATGTGTAATCAAGTGATGACTGATTAACAGTAATGTAAATGGTAAATGTCCTAATACCTGTTGATACTACAACAATGCAAAGTATATGCTTTTAACCTTGCAGTTTTTCACATATCATGTAATACTCAATTTCTCCATTTCTTTGCACAAAACTCTCCAGAAAGTGCTATTTATTTAAAAAAAAATAAACCAAATTGGGAGGAGGGGTTGGGGTCATACCCCCGGACCCCCCTAGGGAGAGCACCGGCCCCCACATAATAAATCCCAACTTAACCCCTGCTTATTCCTAATGAACTGTTTCACATGAAACCTCAAATGCAAGACATTGATTCCATGAGACTGAGTTTGTCTGTATGAGTTTGTAAATGGCAGTCTGTGCCCTTTTGTAGTGTGTACATACCATTTCTCATCAAACAGTGATAACTGTGATTAAATTCAGTATATACGTCTGCCGTATGTTGCCACCCCTCAAAAATTCCTGCCTCCCTCTCGCCACCCCATAAATGTTTTTCTAGATCCGCCCCTGCTGCTCTGCATGCTTGGGCTTGATCACGCTAGAGCAGCGCTTGTGGATGACTCACGTTCTCCCCGCGGGAACGTGACCATCGCGTCATTACGGTCGAGACTCAATGATCTCATTAGAGAGAGAGTCCCTTCATCCACACCCCGATTCTAACACTCTCCACGTGAGGTGCTACTTCGGCTGGTGGCCAGGGTGACCTGAGGGTGTTGGTGTGGAACAAAGGCGCCGACTTCCGTCCATGCCCCACGCCCCCCCTCTTCATTGACGCAACCCGTGAACGATCACGGGACGCCCGTGGGCCCGTCTTCGGTCCCCCGCGGGTTTCCTTTCACATTGTGAACAATAATAATTAAAAAAAATAATAATTAAAACAGATAACTTCAGTAAAATATCCACAGAGGCTTCTTGACTTTTTAAAACATAAGGTTTGCCTGTTAAATAAAAAAAAAGACTATTCATAGGGGTGTATTTAAAAAAAAAAAAAAAATCATGCTTAAACATTCAATATTACATTCTTGAAGTGTTCAACTTTAAACTATTCAAAGAAGATGAATTGAAAAGTGGAGAAAAAATTCATTATAGCTGGGGAAACCATGTTATTTAATAAAGCAATACGTTACCTGAGTTTGTGAGTTAAAGTGAATTGACCACATTAGACACTATGTGAAGAAGCACACATACAAAACGGTGCCATCATATAATAAAATGCGTCAGGGATACATTGATTAATACTTATGCACTATGCTTTCACCAAGTAATAATCTGAAGTTCATTGACCTAATTGTAAGCTGTTTACAGTTGTTAAACAACTTGCCACATTAGTATAACATGTGCAAATGTTTATCAGACTTTTATAACAATGTTAAAAGGCTCAGCATTTAAAGTCAGAACTACCCATTTTTATTCATTTTAGGATCATTATAAACTCTACAAATGCATCTCATCCCGGTAGCGTTTCCAGCTGAAAGGATGTTTTAAGATGCAATGACCGTGTGCACCGTTCTTCAGCTGGCTGAGTCGTTAAAGAACTTTGGCAAACAACAGTCTGATTTTCATCTTAAAAACAGAGTGTTTCCAAGGGCAAAGCATAGAGATTAAGATTCCAATTTTTTTTAGCACAGCAGTAAAGTGGCTGGAAGAAGAGACGCACCTTTTCTTCTTTATTCAGCTCAGAGAGTGATTGTTATTCTGCTCGGCTCGCTACACTCCGTGGGTTAGTGCCAACGTGTTTCCCATTTTCATTTCTGCCTACTCTAAATATTGAGAAGTTTCCTTTGTAACCTCTGAGAAATGTTGTGCTCCCTTTTGTTGTCACTCCAAGTTACGTCGGATGACGACGAAATGGGGTTTCGCTTAGAAAGCCTATCAGCTTCGAGTATTACAAAACGAGCCAATGGCAAGGAAATGCCATGGGTCTGCGGAATTTGCATGACGTAACTCAGCCCCACCTCGTGGGTATAAAAGGAGGACGCCGGCAACATGCAGATATGTTTTCGCTTCGGAGCCAAGTTAATTCTTCACTCCACAAGCCATCTCTGAACTGTCAGCTTCTTACAGACGAGCGAGATTCTCTGGTGTTGGTGTTGGTGTGACGGCGATCTCCGGCGAGTGCGCACTTCCTGCTTATCTGTGCAGTGGTTTGCCAGTGAGTGTGTTTCTCCCCGGGCGCTTCAACACTCTCAGAATTTCTTTTCTCTCACAAAAGAGCTCATTTCTGGTTGTGGTTGACTCATTTCCGATTTTGATGGGCACATTCTCTGCTCTGCATGCTTGGGCTTGATCACGCTAGAGCAGCGCTTGTGGATGACTCACGTTCTCCCCGCGGGAACGTGACCATCGCGTCATTACGGTCGAGACTCAATGATCTCGTTAGAGAGAGAGCCCCTTCATCCACACCCCGATCTAAATCCACACCCCGATCTAACACTCTCCACGTGAGGTGCTACTTCGGCTGGTGGCCAGGGTGACCTGAGGGTGTTGGTGTGGAACAAAGGCGCCGACTTCCGTCCATGCCCCACGCCCCCCCTCTTCATTGACGCAACCCGTGAACGATCACGGGACGCTCGTGGGCCCGTCTTCGGCCCCCCCGCGGGTTTCCTTTGACGTTCCAGAATCGGATCTGTTGTCCATCGCAGCATCACAGGGCGGGCTAGAATCTTCAGGAAGTGAAGATTTGACAGTGCTGCCACTTTCGGGTGTGCATATGGCATTTGTCGAGTCAGATCCTGAGATGATGGCCATGCTTTCCCGGGCCGCCGCGAGCGTCGGACTAGAGTGGAACCTTCCACCCTGTCCTGTGCACTCGCTGCTGCACGATTGTTTTTTGGGTGTGGCCGCTGACACCTGTCGGCGTCCACTCCAATACCTTTCTTCCCGGATGTGCATCAGGAGATTTTGAAATCCTCGAAGACCCTGTCTTCCAGCGATCCCTCGTTGATCTTCTCCGCCCTTCCTCCCCTCCACGGGGCCGCTGCCCATGGGTACACTGGGGTCCCCCGGTTGAACGCTCTGTTGTGACACTAAAATAACTGTGTCCTCAGAGTGCTTCTTCTCGGCGCGATCCTAAGCACCCGTCCGAAGCCTGTAGTTTTTCGTCTACACTTGTGGCGAGATCCTATAGCACCCAGGACAGGCCCAACATCCTCATATCCCAGGTCAGCCCTTCGGCGGTGCGGTTCAGGGCTGTACAACAGCTCTCAACCGCCCATGAGCAGACTGAGGCATATTCTGCCCCGACGGCCCCGCCGTCCGCTCAGATCCCGCAGTCTGCCCACCACCGAAGGTGCCCTCCCGCGGCTTCCACCCCGCCCGTTCTTCTGGGCTGGCTCTGGAGGCCGCAGGGGGACGCCACAGCCCTCTCCTGCCCTGCCCCCCGCTAAACGCCGGGCCAAGCGGCGCTTCTGAGATGGGCTGCTCAGGGATGATGGTCGTTTTTCAGGAGATGGTAGCAGGACCACTCCTTCCCCCGGTGGAGGGCCGGGGGAGAATCTTTTGTTCTCCGCTCCCCGCTGCTCACCCACGGGTGGGCAGCACCCTAAAGTGGTTAAAAACAGAAACGACCCTCTCTTCCCTGAGCTCACAGAGTTCTCGGGTGACACAGAGCGCCGCCCACAAGCCATGCTCTCCTCGCCCCCCTCTGTCCCAGAGGCGGTTGACACGGCAGGCCGTCCACGGACCACTTCGCCCTTGTCCCCCTCTGTCGCCAGACCCCTGGCAGAGCAGGCCACCGCGGGACGACCAGCCTGGTCCTCACCTGGCCCCCTCTGCCAGGGCGCGGTTGCCAACTGTGCCCCCACATCGGGCCGCTATGCCGTCCAGGTCTGGGCCAGTTACTCTGCTTCGCTGCCCCTCCGGGGGGACGCCTGTAGTTCGAATGACCACACTGGTTCAGTTCCTGGGAGCCTGGTTAGAGCTTCCCCGTCTGTCCCCCTGGGTCGTGCGGACCGTCAGGCTCGGCTATGCGATTCAGTTCGCACGGTCTCCTCCCCGCTTCAGGGGAGTCCGCTCCACTTTGGTCGGTGGCAATGCCCCCATCATGAGAGCAGAGATTGCCACCCTGCTGGCGAAGGGTGCAATCGAGACTGTCCCTCCAGCCGAGATGAGGTCCGGCTTCTACAGCCTTTACTTCATTGTCCCCAAGAAAACCGGTGGGTTACGGCCAATCCTGGACTTGCGCGTGCTGAACCGCTCCCTTCACAGGATGCCGTTCAAGATGCTCACTGCCAAACGCGTTTTCGAATGCGTACGGCCCCAGGATTGGTTTGCAGCGATCGACCTGAAGGACGCCTACTTTCATGTCTCCATTCTTCCTCGACACGGACCGTTCCTACGGTTTGCTTTCGAGGGGTAGGCATACCAGTACGCGGTTCTCCCTTTCGGGCTAGCCCTGTCTCCTCGCGTCTTCACGAAGGTCGTCGAGGCTGGCCTTGTTCCCCTTCGGGAACATGGGGTTTGCATCCTGAGTTATATCGACAACTGGCTGATTCTGGCTCACTCTCGAGATTGGGTTTGCGAACACAGGGACCTAGTGCTCCGGCACCTAGCTCGTCTGGGCCTTCGGGTGAACTGGGAGAAGAGCAAACTTTGCCCCGTGCAGAGGAGCTCTTCTCTATGTATGGACATCGACTCGGTCGCCATGTCCGCGCAGCTTATGAGCGAGCGAGGGCAGTCACTGCTGACTTGCCTGAGACAATTCGAGGGCAAAAGTGCGGTTCCACTGAAACTTTTTCAGAGGCTCCTGGGGCATATGGTATCTGCAGCTGCGGTTACGCCGCTCAGATTGCTTCATATGAGACCGCTTCAGCTTTGGCTTCACGACCGAGTCCCGAGGTGGGCATGGCAACAAGGCACGCTCCGAGTTCCAGTTACTCCGACCTGCCGTCAGTTCTTCACCCCGTGGTCGAACCTCAGTTTTCTTAGGGCGGGTGTCCCCCTGGAACGACCTTCCCGGCATGTTGTTGTCTCAACAGATGCCTCCACCACGGGCTGGGGCGCCATGTGCAATGGACATGCTGCTGCGGGCTCCTGGACAGGACCCCAGCGGCTATGGTATGTCAATTGCCTCGAGTTGTTGGCAGTACGCCTTGCCCTGCACCGCTTCCGGGCGTTGCTCTCGGGTCAACACGTACTAGTCCGATCAGACAATACCGCTACTGTAGCGTACATCAACCGTCAAGGTGGTCTACGCTCCCGCCGTATGTCACAACTCGCTCGCCACCTCCTCCTATGGAGTCAGAAGCATCTGAGGTCGCTTCTAGACATTTTCATTCCCGGAGCTCTGAACTGTGCAGCCGACGAGCTCTCACGGCTTCAGCCCCTCCCTGGAGAATGGCGACTCCATCCCCAGTCAGTTCAGCTGATTTGGGACCAGTTCGGGGACGCACAGATGGATCTGTTTGCCTCTTACGACTCGACCCATTGCGCCCTGTATTTTCCCTGACCGAGGGCACGCTCGACACGGATGCACTGGCGCACAGCTGGCCGCCGGGCCGCAAGTATGCGTTTCCCCCATTGAGCCTTCTTGCGCAGACTCTGCGCAAGGTCAGGGAGGACGAGGAGCAGGTCATTCTGGTCGCGCCTTACTGGCCCACCCGGACCTGGTTCCCCGAACTTGTACTCCTCGCGACAGCACCTCCCTGGCCCATTCCTCTGTGGAAAGACCTCCTTTCTCAGGGACGGGGCACCCTGTGGCACCCTCGTCCCGATCTCTGGAGCCTCCACGTGTGGCTCCTGGATGGCTCGAGGCAGGTTTGAGTACCCTACCACCCGTGGTGGTGCCTACCATCACTTCCACTAGAGCGTTGTCCACGAGACACGTCTATGCGTTGAAGTGGAACCTTTTCGTCAACTGGTGCTCTTCTCACAGAGAAGACCCCCGGATATGCTCGATCAGCGTTGTGCTTTCCTTCCTTCAACAGGGGTTGGAGCGAAGGCTGTCTCCCTCCACCCTGAAGGTCTATGTTGCCGCTATTTTTTTATTTTATTTTTATTTTTTATTTTTTTTGCCCGCCACCACCCCCCCTCTTTGGAGGACAACTTTATTTTTAATAAAGCAAAAAAATATATATACGCAATATTTTACAATACAGACAATACATTTATATATAGTGCATAACTATTCACCCCATTTAGTAAGACTCTGGGTACATAAGTGAAGGGGGGATTATAGCACCATGTACAGAGTGTGACACGTAACATAGGACAAGACAAGGTGACAGACAAATAACAACAGAAAAAAAACACAACTTTTTTTTTTGTTGATCTGAGATTTACATTATTTGATCACGGTTAATGTGTTTGAGGGAAAATGGGTTTTGAAAACATGTTATGTAAATTTTTTTAAGTTATTAATTTTCATAAGTTCTTCTGTAAGCTGAGAAGGTTGTAATGTAGTGTTGGCGAGTGTGGTTTTATTTTTAATTAGAAGTCTAAGTTGTTGATATTTAAGGAATTGTTCCCTCCCAAACCCATATTTCTGTATGAGTGTGTTAAATGACATGAAATGGTGGTTCTCTATGTTGCCGCTATTGCCGCACACCATGACCTCATCGAAGGTAAGTCAGTGGGGAAGCACAACCTGGTCATCAGGTTCCTGAGAGGACTAAATCCTCCTCGCCCTCCACTCGTTCCCTCTTGGGACCTCTCAGTGGTTCTAACTGCCCTGAAGAGTGCTCCCTTTGAGCCCCTGCAATCAGTCGAGCTTAAATTCCTGTCAATAAAGACAGCGCTCCTGGTTGCACTGGCCTCCATCAAGAGGGTAGGGGACCTGCACGCATTCTCCGTTGACGAAGCGTGCCTGGAATTCGGGCCGGCTTACTCTCACGTGATCCTGAGACCCCGGCCTGGATACGTGCCTAAGGTTCCCACCACTCCCTTCCGGGACCAGGTGGTGAACCTGCAAGCACTGCCCCCGGAGGAGGCAGACCCAGCCTTGGCACTGCTCTGTCCAGTACGCACTCTCCGCGCCTATGTAGACAGAATGCAGTGTTTCAGGACCTCAGACCAGCTCTTTGTCTGTTATGGTGGGAAGCTGAAGGGAAAGGCTCTCTCCAAGCAAAGGTTGTCTCACTGGATAGTGGATGCCATTGCTTTGGCATACCAGCAGCAAGGTCGACCGTGCCCCCTTGGTGTGACTGCCCACTCCACCCGGAGTGTGGCGTCCTCTTGGGCTCTAGCGCATGGCGCCTCGCTAACAGACATCTGCAGATCTGCAGGCTGGGCGACACCACCTAACACATTCGCCAGATTCTATAATCTAAGAGTGGAACCAGTGTCCTCTCGTGTACTCGCTTCAACCAGCTAGTACCGGACCCGCTCAGGTGTCTTCGCTTGCTCGCCATTCCACTCCACGGACTGGATACGTGCGATATTCCCCTCAGGTGAGCTTCCCCGAAAGCCCTGAGTTCCTCCAGGACTCCTGACGTCGGCGCCAATGTCCCTTGCCACGTATCGGCTAGGTGCCTCCCGTGTGTATGGTCCCTCCCCTGAGCGACCCCCACATGTGTATTTCCACTGTAAGCCTCTCTGAGCATGTGTCTTTCCCTTGGCAAGCCACCTTGCCACCCCTGGGGTTGAAATATTCCAGCTGCGGCTGGACACCCCAGTGTCTCCATATGTCTCCTTCGGGTCATATGTGTATTCTCTAAGTCCCCCCCCCCCAGCTTCCCCTAGCTTGGAATATGCCTCCCAGTGTACCTTGGTATTCCTGTGATAAGTGGAGTCCTTCGTCCAGTCTAATGACAGGGATCTCGATTTACGCAGGGCACTGGAAGACAGCTGAGAAGGTGGCGTGATTAGACTGGTAACCCCATTTCGTCGTCATCCGACCTAACTCGGAGTGACAATGAAAGGGAACGTCTTTGGTTACGTATGTAACCCTCGTTCCCTGAGTAGGGAACGGAGACGTTACGTCTGCCTGCCACTTTCCGCTGTACCGCAGGGATCGCCTGAGCTTAGTCTTGGCGCCTCAGCGAAGAAACATATCTGCATGTTGCCGGCGTCCTCCTTTTATACCCACGAGGTGGGGCGGAGTTACGTCATGCAAATTCCGCAGACCAATGGCATTTCCTTGCCATTGGCTCGTTTTGTAATACTCGAAGCTGATAGGCTTTCTAAGCGAAACCCCATTTCGTCGTCATCCGACATAAAGTCTCCGTTCCCTACTCAGGGAACGAGGGTTACATACGTAACCAAAGACGTTTCCACCATCTAATGGCTGAGAATAACAGAGCAACGGAGCAACAGATCCAACTGTTTGCCATGCAAATCAATCAGTACAGCAGAAACTAGAGGAGGGAAACCACTCTCAAAGTTCCTCATGAGAACCAAAAGCTTAAAACAAATCTATCTTTATGTTTGTTTAGCAACCACACAGAACATCATATCAACCACTTAGAGACAAGCTAACATGGCTAAGTCATTAACGAACAAACAAAATGATTGAACAAAAGATAGATAGAATGATAGAATAAAAGAACAGATAGAATGATATAATTACAGATAGATTGAAAGAACGACACAGATAGAAATAACAAATGAACAAACAAACTAATGATAGATAGAACGGCAGATAGAACAATAGAACATCAGATAGAAAGAATGGCCATTAGAAAGAAAGAACAACAGATAGATAAATAAAACGAATGACAGATATATAGAAAGTAAGAAACAAACAATAGATAGAACGACAGTTAGAATGACAGATAGATAAATAGAAAATAGAATGAATGAATGAATGAATGAATGAATGAATGAATGAATGAATGAACGCACAAGCGAAAGATATATAGAACGATTGAACAAACGGACGATAGATAGAATGAATGATAGAATTAATGAACAACAGATAGAATATATAACAAACACATGACAGACAGAATGAACAAACGAACGTACGCACAAACAACACATGCACAAAAAAACGATAGATAGAAAGAAAGAAATATCAAACAACAGAACAGATAGAATGATAGAACAACCGATAAACAGAAAGAACAACAGACAGATAAAAATAAAGAATGAACGAACGATAGATAGAACAACCGTGAGATAGAGAGAACGTCCGACATATAGAGAGAACGAACGACAGATAGAGAGAAAGACCGACAGATAGAGAGAACGACCGACAGATAGAGGGAACGACCGACAGACAGACAGACAGACAGACAGACAGACAGACAGACAGACAGATAGATAGATAGATAGATAGATAGATAGATAGATAGATAGATAGATAGATAGATAGACAGACAGAATGAACGAAGGATAAAACGACAGACCCCGGAGATGTCAGACGTGTCTAATGAACATACATCATGTATCTGAAAAATGAACGCCTGTCAGTCTTTGGTTCCCTTGGAAATTAAAGCCTTTATATTTCCTCTTTATAATTCAGAAGGAATATGAATTAAATTCGTCAAGCTCTTAAGTCAGACGACAAAGTGTCAGTGTTTGTCCACGGGGTTCAGTATTGCAGAAAAAATCATGACAAAATGTAATTTGTGAGCTTGGCCGCTCTAAAGCTTTGCTCTTGGCAACAATAACATCCTGGAAATAATATGCCTGCAGGGAACCTACAAGGGAGCCAAATTTACCTCTTCATTATCATCATCACCATCAAAAACAGCACTGCAAAATACAGTTTTCAAGTTAAATGGCAATAAACAGCTTAATTTGGAAAGGAAAATTAGGGTCTTTTTTAACCTGAAGGGCTGTAGGCACACTATTATTAGTTTCATAAATCTGCTTATGATTAGTCATACAGAAATAATACATATCCTGCTCTGCAACAGTTGTAATACACACTTTTAGCAGGAGGAGAGTTTCATTCTGGAAATGTGAGCCAGTCACATTTCATCATTTACAGTAATAATTGATTGCCTATTAATACTTTCCCTGTTCTGATTCAGATGTGGCATTCCTGAGAGGGGAAATGCTCAAATAAAAGATACAAATCTCAGTGATTATAGCAGTTCTTCCAATACTATGTATCTTTGAGGTTTAGGTGTGTCATAACCGGAGAGATGGGAAAGAAAAAACCAAACAGAATAAACCCCACTGGGCATAGCAAGCAGTCTACAACTGTTTCTGAAGAGAAAAATAACTTGAGGTGTCAAGACCAAGCAGGTAAAGCTCTGAGCCAGAGCGCTAAACAATTCACTCACAAGCACAAGTATAGGACAAAATGAACAATATTGCAGCAAAGTTGCATGCCTTTGATAAAAGCTCAGACAGAAAAACACAGAACATAAAATGACATGTATTCTGAGCAAAAAAGTCACTGCAAGATGAAGTAGGCATATATACAAATGATTGCAAGCTTATCAAACAAAGTTATATAAAATTAAACAGGACAATTAATGACATTTAACATGAAACATGTTTTTGAGTCATTTTAAGAAAATGTACCTCAACTCGCTCATCCATTATCTGTCTCATGATATTTCAAAATAGTCTATTTTCTATTGTATGCTGCCATTGGCAACAGGTTTTCTCAAGTTAATGGTCTGTGTAAGTATAAATAAAATATATATATTTTTTCCAGAAGCTTCTTGGAAGAGGAAGACCAGAGATGCGCAACCCTTAAAAAAAAAAAAGCCACCAACTAAGCTTTATAATGCAGTGTTATATAACGTCTCAAGTTACGTATGTAACCCTGGTTCCCTGATAGGGAACGAGACGCTGCGTTTGAGACACGATGGGAACGCTCTGCGTGATTACGTCGTGAAGCACGTGTAAAATCAGTCCAATGGAAGCCCACTACGACATAGGTGACGTCATAGACCAGGAAACTATAAAGCAGCCCTGAAATCAGACCGCGACAGCTTCTGAAAAACCTGAAGCAAGTCGATCAGGGCATGCAGGAAGTATGGCAGGCAAACGCAGCTCCCTTTCAAGGGAACTCGAGCTGCGTTTGAGACGCGATGGGAACCCCATACCCACTACGCCATAGTGACAAATGCCCGTTCTGTGTGAAGTCCTGCGCACACTAAGAAGCAAGCAACCTCGCCCCAGGAGTGGAGAGGTCAAGGTCATAAAACCTGACAAATGTATGCGGAGAGGATCATCCTGCCGCATTACACACGTCAAGAAGGGAAACTCCCGAAATTAAGGCCATAGAGGCCGCCATACTCCGAGTAGAATGGGCCCGCACAGCCATAGGTGAAGGCTGTCCAGCCGCTTCATAAGCCAATGAAATAGCCTCGACTATCCATTTACTCATCACCTGTTTAGATGCAGGGCATCCTCTCTTGAGTGACCCAAAACAAACAAATAATTGCTCAGATTTACGCCACAGAGCAGCTCTGTGAACGTAGGCATCTAAAGCCCGGACTGGACATAACAGGTTAAGCTGTTTTTGATCTGGGGTATTAAAGGGTGGAGGATAAAAGGCCTGCCGCACTATCGGGCCCCCAACATTTAGTGGGACCTTAGGAATATAACCCGGTCTAGGGTAGAGGAATGCTTTCACCATACCAGGTGCAAATTCCAGACATGAAGGAGCAACCGACAGAGCATGTAAATCACCAATTCTCTTGATAGACGAAATAGCAAGGAGAAATATAGTCTTTAGAGTAGTGCTGCACGATTAATCATATCGCAATCGTAATCGCGATGTCAAGCCTATGCGATTATATGACGCAAAATGCTGCGATTTTATGTAAAATAAACAAATTAGGGCTGTTAACGCAGCATCTGTTATTTTTTGTCATCCTTTGGCTAGTGTTACATGATCCCGCTCTTATTCGTGCGAATGCTTTAAAGTTCAAACCATTAATGCGCGACAAGTCAAAAGAGAGCGCGCAGCCTGTGAATGTCCGACTGTGACTCACAGAACAGAAAGACGCGCGCCCATGCGCATGCACAGACCGGAATAGTTATTTTTCCGCTTGAACGAACAATAACACACACAATTATTCCAAAATGTCGTTTGTCGAGTATCTTCATAACATAAGAGCAGGCTTATGATGGACGTAAAGAGTTGTGAGAGAATGAGGCGCGTGTGAGATCCGCGTCTCTACAACGGCTGCTCTTAAAGGGCCAGCAGCCAAAGCTTTCTGTCAGTAAAGTTAATCAAAGAACAAAGAAAATTACTCACTGCTCTTGACTAAAGAACTTGTGTAGCTTTAATAATTATTAGTCTATATATAATTCATAATTTATGCAGTGCAGACTGTTTGATAACTTAAATTTCTGTATATGTCCTACATGACAGGAAGGGCACAGGTAAATAATTCTTTATTATGGGTTTATGTGAGTATTATTAAGTTCACTTAAATTAAAAGCTGTTATATTTTTTGAAGCCTAATAAATGTTTTTGAAAAAATTATAGCTTTCAATTGTGGAATCACTGTAATGGTGGATGGCTATAATTAATGTTTTAAATGGGGGTGGATTAATTTTTATCCAGACCTCAATGACTTATTGATCATTATAGATGTTATCAATTATTTAGTTGTTGTTGCTAGTTTGAGTTGAGAAATACACTTCAATACATTTCAGAATTATCACTAATCTGTGTGTGCATTTTGCTTTAGAATCAAGCAAGTTGACTCATGAAACCATTTGTTTATTAAATCGCAATCGCATATCGCAATCGCAATATTGACCTCAATAATCGCAATATGACATTTTCCCCAAATCGTGCAGCCCTACTTTAGAGTGAGGAATTTTTCTGAAACCTCCTCGATGGGCTCGAAGAGAGCCAAGGCCAGACCCTCAAGTACAATGGCCAAATCCCAAGCCGGTGCTCTAGATTGCAGTGCAGGCCTGAGCCTCAATGTACCACGGAGAAAACAAATAATAAGAGGATCTCTCCCAAGAGAAGAAGCCCCGAGAGGGGTGATAAGCAGATATAGCCACTACATACACCTTTAAGGTGGAGGGAGATAATCCAGCAGAGAAACGGTCTTGTAGGAAATCGAGAACTGTACCAACCGGGCAGTTAACAAGATTTAAAAAACGTTCTCCACGCCATGTAGAGAACAGTTTCCATTTCAATGAACATAGTTTTCTCGTGGAAGGAGCTCTGGATTGAAGGACGGTCTCAACGACCTCAGTCGAGAGACCGGATTCTATGAGCTGGGCCCACTCAGAGGCCAATCCCACCGTTTCCACAACTCCGTTTAACCCTTTTCTATTATGTGCAGGACCCATAGAGAAATATTTGGCAGAAGTTTCCACGCTGCCAGAAATTCCGATAAGGGAACCAGTCTCTCGAGACTGGCCTCTGGATTTGATTGAACAATCAGTTCGGTGCCCTGAAGCGGCGAACCGGCAGGGAACAACCGAACTGACCGTTCTACAACCCTCCTCAGAGGATTGCACGGGGACGCTGACACCTCGGCGCCCTGAAGCGGCGAACCGGCAGGGAACAACCGAACTGGCAGCGCTGCGACCCTCCTCAGAGAGTGGCACCCCAGCAGAATCCCAGCATTGATATCGGGGGGAATGTGTACAGGTGCAGCCTCGGCCACACATGCACCATAGCGTCCAGTCCGAGAGGAGCTGGATATGTGAGGGAAAACCATAGCGGACAATGGGTTGTATCGTATGATGCGAAAAGATCGACCTGAGCTTGACCAAAGATCTCCCATAGGAGCTCCACCACCTCGGGTGAAGTCTCCATTCCCAGGGCCTCAGCCCCTGCCTCAACAGGATATCTACTCTGATATACGAGATCGTCAGTGTGTTGTCCGGACCCTCCGCCGAGCGACCACTCATGATCACTCCCGACTTGTGAGGGAAGCATCCGTCGATAGCATTATGCATCGACAAGAAACCCCCAACTCTGGGCCTGGGCGAGGAACCAAGGTTCTTCCACATGACCGAGGCACGTAGGCTTAGCCGTGTGACCTTGATCATGCGAAAACGGATTTCCCCTCGGAGAAAACTCCTTGGTCCTGAGCCACCACTGCAGGGGTCTAATGTACAGAAGGCCAAAAGTAATTACGTTGGACGCAGCTGCCATGAGACCCACAGTCTGAAATTGTTTCACAGTGAGTGACTGGATTAGATAAACCCATATTACACCTAGAAAAGTGGTCCTCTGAGCTGGGAGGATCACACACTTCTTGGCGTTGAGTGGCAACCCCAACATCTTTAAATGAGACAGAACGACATCTCGATGCCGAACTGCCATATGCTCAAATTGAGCTCGGATCAACCAATCGTCGGTATAATATAATACGCGAATGCCCTGGAATCTCAAAGGAGCCAGAGCTGCATCCACGCATTTTGTAAAGGTGTGGGGTGATAAACCTAGGCCAAATGGAAGAACCCGATACTGGTATGCTTCGCCCCCGTTTTTAAAGCGAACCTCAGGAACTTCCTGTGATGAGGATGGATAGATACTTGGAAGTACGCGTCCTTCAAGTCTATTGTGACAAACCAGTCCTCGGACTGAATCTGTGATACAATCTGTTTGGGTGTAAGCATTCTGAACTTGAGTTTCTGAACTCTGCTGTTTAAATGGCGCAGATCTAAAATAGGACGCAACCCTCCATCCTTCTTTGGAACAATGAAGTAACGGCTGTAAGACCCTGACTCTCTGCTGGGAGGAGAAACCCTTTCTATAGCTCCTTTTTGAAGAAGTGTCAGTACTTCCTGCTCCATAACCAGAGCCTGCTGTGAGTCCACTACCGTAGGGAGGACCCCCTGAAATCTGGGCGGACAAGAACCGAGCTGAATTCTGTAACCCTTTTCAATTATGTGCAGGACCCATAGAGAAATTTTTGGCAGAAGTTTCCACGCTGCCAGAAATTCCGATAAGGGAACCAGTCTCTCGAGACTGGCCTCTGGATTTGATTGAACAATCATTTCGGTGCCCTGAAGCAGCGAACCGGCAGGGAACAACCAAACTGACCGTTCTACAACCCTCCTCAGAGGATTGCACGGGGACGCTGACACCTCGGCGCCCTGAAGCGGCGAACCGGCAGGGAACAACCGAACTGGCAGCGCTGCGACCCTCCTCAGAGAGTCGCACCCCAGAGGGCGCCGAGGAGAAACTATTTCTCAAAACCGTCCCACTTTTTTTTTTTTTTTTTCATTCGACAGGACTTCTTGTCTAAGCTTTATTAGAGATGACGACAGTCCTCAGATCTTGCCTACCTCTAACTAGCTTAGTTCCTACGACCCTCCTCGGAGGATCGTAGGAAAAAGCAGGCACCTCGGCACCCTGAAACGGCGAACCGGCAGGGAGACCGAACTGACTGCTCTACGACCCTCCTCGGAGGATCGTTTGGGGACGCTGACACCTCGGTGCCCTGAACGGCGAACCGGCAGGGAACAACCGAACTGGCAGCGCTGCGACCCTCCTCAGAGAGTCGCACCCCAGAGGGCGCCGAGGAGAAACGATTTCTCAAAACCGTCCCTACCCCGGAGGGGACCCTTAGAAGCCTGATAGCCTCGGCATCAGGTCTTCTTCTTTGCACTCTATGCCAGTTTCAGGAACATAGATTGGTGAGGAAGAAACCTCTGGAACGCCGCTGAAAGGTTTAGTTTTCTTGAAAGCGGAGCGTCCAGAAGAACAGACATTTTTATCTTTCTTTTTCTTTATTTTTCTATCAGAAAAACGTATACATATAAACATATATATATATATATTCTCGAATATATTCTCGAATAGAGTCAATGCTGACATCCTCACATTCATCTATGTCCTTAAATACTTTACCCACCAGTACTGCCTAATAAAGTTTATTTATTATTAAAGACGGGGTTTTAATAATAAATAATCATCTGAATGAACTAATTAACTCTAAACACCTGCAAAAGATTCCTGATTCTTTTAAAAACTCCCAGCCTGTTTCATTACTCAAAACCGCAGTAAGGTTAGGGTAAGACTGCCGACCTGACTGCTGTCCAGAAGGCCATCATTGACACCCTCAAGCAAGAGGGTAAGACACAGAAAGAAATTTCTGAACAAATAGGCTGTTCCCAGAGTGCTGTATCAAGGCACCTCAGTGGGAAGTCTGTGGGAAGGAAAAAGTGTGGCAAAAAACGCTGCATAACGAGAATAGGTGACCGGACCCTGAGGAAGATTGTGGAGAAGGACTGATTCCAGACCTTGGGGGACCTGCGGAAGCAGTGGACTGAGTCTGGAGTAGAAACATCTAGAGCCACCGTGCACAGGCGTGTGCAGGAAATGGGCTACAGGTGCCGCATTCCCCAGGTCAAACCACTTTTGAACTAGAAACAGCGACAGAAGCGCCTGACCTGGGCTACAGAGAAGCAGCACTGGAGTACCCACAGTCAGTGATGGTCTGGGGTGCCATGTCAGCTGCTGGTGTTGGTCCACTGTCTTTGATCAAGGGCAGGGTCAATGCAGCTAGCTATCAGGAGATTTTGGAGCACTTCATGCTTCCATCTGCTGAAAAGCTTTATGGAGATGAAGATTTCATTTTTCAGCACGACCTGGCACCTGCTCACAGTGCCAAAACCACTGGTAAATGGTTTACTGACCATGGTATTACTGTGCTCAATTGGCCTGCCAACTCTCCTGACCTGAACCCCATAGAGAATCTGTGGGATATTGTGAAGAGAAAGTTGAGAGATGCAAGACCCAACACTCTGGATGAGCTTAAGGCCGATATCGAAGCATCCTGGGCCTCCATAACACCTCAGCAGTGCCACAGGCTGATTGCCTCCATGCCACGCCGCAATTTCTTTCTGTGTCTTACCCTCTTGCTTGAGGGTGTCAATGATGGCCTTCTGGACAGCAGTCAGGTCAGCAGTCTTACCCATTATTGCGGTTTTGAGTAATGAAACAGGCTGGGAGTTTTTAAAAGCCTCAGGAATCTTTTGCAGGTGTTTAGAGTTAATTAGTTGATTGAGAAGATTGGGTTAATAGCTCGTTTAGAGAACCTTTTCATGATATGCAAATTTTTTGAGACAGGAATTTTGGGTTTTCATGAGCTGTATGCCAAAATCATCAGTATTAAAACAATAAAAGACCTGAAATATTTCAGTTGGTGTGCAATGAATCTAAAATATATGAAAGTTTAATTTTTATCATTACAGTATGGAAAATAATGAACTTTATCACAATATGCAAATTTTTTTAGAAGGACCTGTATATTTCATCTAATAAACTCTTTTTATTTTCACTCTCATAATGTTCAGCTGTCCAGTAAATATTTAACTAGCAACAGCATTAGAAAAACCTCCTTTTAAAAGCTCCTCTTTATTCAACAGAGTTATGAGCTGCCTATTTATTGAAAAATCAAACATCTGCCTTTTTCTTAATATTTTTATTTGTCTTGTTCACTTTTTCTCAACAAAACACTAACGATACCAATTCCTCGGAACTGGGAATCGCCAGCACTGGATCTGGCAGGTGAAAGCTGAGATAGGGCGGGGCCCGTCCCGTCCCAACCCACGCTGTCAGATCCGTTTGCGAACCCCAAAATGCGAGTCGCCGCCGTGTCTAGGCAATAGCGGGACCCGCGCGGGGAGCGCGAACTGAACCGTCCTCCTCAAAGAACGATCGGCGAGAGCGGAGCGTCTTCATAGATAGACTCATTTAATGCTCACAATCAGCCCCCTCGAGGACTGACTGGGCATGCTCCACTCCCAAACAAGCAACACAAAGCTGATGTGTGTCCCCACACGTAATATAACGAGGGCAGGGAACAACACACCGTCTATAATATTGCTTGCTCGCCATAATAATGATAGATATATTGGGCTTGACAGACAACAATAAATAGACAAGGACAGATATACAGAGAGCGCTTGCTGAAGGTGCAGAAGCTGTCGCGGTCTGATTTCAGGGCTGCTTTATAGTTTCCTGGTCTATGACATCACCTATGTCGTAGTGGGCTTCCATTGGACTGATTTTACACGTGCTTCACGACGTAATCACGCAGAGCGTTCCCATTGCGTCTCAAACGCAGCTCGAGTTCCCTTGAAAGGGAACTGTCACATTAACCTTTTTTCTTTCTTTTATTTTTATTTTAAAAGTCTCTCGAGCTCTGAGTGAGCTTTCAAAAGAGCGAGACACTGCAAAATGGAAATGAAGATCCAGCAATTGCATACTGTGCTTGTAGAACAGACCTAACAGGCATATATAAAGCTTTAATCCTAACAGTCAGATACTGTCTGGGCATCTCGAGAAGGAAAACACATTTATGTCAAAAGCGAATGGTCTTCTTGCCTTTCACAGAGCTGATCTAGACTGTGAATACAATGCCTCAAGATGTCAGTCAACTCTTCCTTTCAACCGAGGGTCAAACAATCACATCGGCCACATGCCTCCATTCAGCCCTGTGCGCTCCGGTTGGCCGGGGCTCTATAAATACATATTACCACCTTGTTTTCCTGCCAGACACTCTGGGACTGGCTGACAGGCAGAGACATTTTAAATGTCATATGGCCATGACTGCATAATGACATAACCATTATGTAGTCATACCCTGCCTGAGCCTCAACAAGCTTGAAAGGAATGTAACAGACTTCATAAAAGAAAAAAGAAAAAATAGATCAGCAAGGCTTTTTAGCTCTTTAACCAAGGGTATGCTAAATGCTAAAATACACAAGTGCTGTTTCACACCGTCTCATGGGACTGTCAAACTGATGACTTGTGGTTGCAGCATATGTTTTTGAGCTGACAGCATCCAAAGGCGTCCATGCTCAGCTGTGGTCATTTTGTGGGCAGGTCTGTGGAAAGAGGGTGTCGAATGAATGTGTTCAGTGTTTAATGTGTTAGTTATAATCACATCCAACACTAGTGAAGATTTAGATCTGAACTGAGTTTGAGTCCCGGCTCGTGGACCTTTCCCGGTCCCACTTTGCTTCCTTTCTCTTATGTCCTATCATAACAAAGGCAAAAATGGCAAAAAATAAATATTGTGGCTAAACAAAACAGACTGAAATGTAGCAGGGGTCTTCAAAATATATCCAGGACACCGTTTGTTTAATGAGCAATTTGTCACCTTTCTAAATGCCCCCTTTAGACGGTTCCACAGATACCGGTCCCGCCTGTGTTTGTACACAGGATAATGTGTGACTGGAACACCGGACACTTCTACTAATTACACATCTAACAAGCTTGTTAGACCACACTCACGAGCACCAATCCATTTAGTTCTCGTTAGAGAGATCACGAGCTCAGCCACAAAAGCGGTGATGTAATACCATGTAATTAGCGATTTAAAGGTGCATGTTTCTTGTGACAGATAATATATGTTTTCATGGGTACTAAGGCACTAATTATTCTAATCCTCGGAGTGTTTAAGCCCATATGAATTTCTTTCTTCTGTGGAATGCAAAAGGAAATGATAAGCTCTTTTCCGTACATTAAATGTGAGCAGGGGTCAATCTCCTAAAAAGACAAATACAAAATCAGTGCCATTCTCCATTCATTTCTGTTCTATGGAAAATTGGTATTTCAGCACAAATTACTTTAGTTACTAACCTTTAGTTCAGTAATTTTGGAATGGCGGCTAATGTAGCCTACTTTTACTGCTGCGGTATTTGATTTTCTTTTATTATATTTTCCCTCATGTCTCAACCTTTCAACAGAATGAAATCTTATTGCTGCTACCTAAAGAGGCAAATTACACAAAAGGGTTTAAATTAACTTGAGAGTATTTTAGAATAACAGGTACGGACACATTTAAAATGAGATACTATATGTGTATGTGTGTATATACATATATATATTATATATATATATATATATATATATATATATATATATACATACATGTATATGTGTGAATGTGTATATTGACACGATTATGATCGTGAAATCACGTTTTGATTTGCCTGTCTTCCCGCCTGTGTTCACTTATTTATTAGTCTCCATTGTTTTTTCATTGAGTCTGCATGTGTTTCTTTGTTATTATCCTCTATGTTTTTAAGCCCTGAGTTTCCTTAGTTCATTGTCCAGTACCGTCAATGTTAAACGTGGTTGTTTCTTTTATATTATCCTGTGTATTTATTATTAAAGACTATTTTGGTTCCTCTACTCCTGTGTTGTACGCTTTATACAGCCACACTGTGACATATATAGCATAAATAAATAAACTGCATAAGTTTTTCTGTACATGTGTACTGTAGGTGATGTAACTTTAACTAGCGGTTAAAAAACAAAACTGCATGCATATTGCGGAAGAACATTGTTTCTGTTGGGCTTCAGCACTGCGTGTGAGTGTGCGGATGAATATGACCCTTCACAATAGAACATGCTTCACAGTAAACTCTGTTAGAGAGCTACATATGGCAATTTATGTGTCCAATAAAATACCTTAATCAACTGTTGAGTTATAAAAACACCATCTCCGTGTCACTTTTATAACATTTAAAATCCCTCAGTTCTTGCCATCTACAACAAGCCAGGCCAATGTTGATTCTGGTTTTATTACAAGCTCTGTCACGTTCTCTTTTTGCCAGCAGACTGTCCTCTGATCTGCGTTTTTTAAAAATTTAGCGGCTCCATGTCAACCTTTCTCGCTTCTTGTGACAACTAACCTATGCCACTCCAACACCATACACACGTCAAAGTAGCAGGAGCAACGTCTCGGTTACATATGGTAACCCTCGTTCCCTGAGGGAGGGAACGGAGACGTAGGTCATGACTGACCAATAGGAATCTCGCTAGAGAGGCCAATCTACTTCGCGTGAAACTAAAACAAGCCAATACACATTGGCGTGCAATCATTTGCATCAGCTGCGCGCCCTCGTTAGCGCGGGTATAAACGAGCAGCTGGTGCGATTGCACACTAGTTTTTTTGCTGAGGAGCCAAGCCTGAGAAAGCTGGCCGCCCCGGCGGGCGGCAGCGGATGTGGCGACGGGACCTACGTCTCCGTTCCCTCCCTCAGGGAACGAGGGTTACCATATGTAACCGAGACGTTCCCTATCGGTCAGTCACTACAACGTAGGTCATGACTGACCAATAGGAATCCCTACCAAAGCGCCACAGCCGCTGCACCCCATCCAGCGCCCCTGTGCGAGCCTCTACACCTCCTTGCCTGGAAGGACGATAGGAGGAGGCTTACACAGAGTGAGTTTGACACTGTTGTTCCGTGATAACCCATACAGTGAGATATTGGATAACACTGGGAAAGCGTGCCCTCTCCGTTTAGGAAGGAGAACGCTGCGGAAGCCACTTCTTCAACGAGTTATGTAGAAAATACGTATGGACTAACCCGAGGTTGTACTGCATACGAAATAATGGGTGACTTAGCCCAAGGGAAAGACACGGGCTTCCGATAGGAGTGTCCGTGGAAGTATACCCATATGGGATCCCCGTAGGGTCACACATATGGAACTCAGCCCAGATCCGGTTCTCAAGGATTCAGCGGATAAGGGCCTGGCGCCGGACGCTCCGCCAAGTCCGGGCCGAGGGGTTTGGAGGACTCGACAGGTTTTACTCTGGAGCAATAAGGGTGCACAGTAGGGTGCTGCAAGCCGACGGAGCCAGGCCTCTCAGTGCTTCTACCCGTCTAGGGTGAGAACACGGGAGGACACCGGCTCTACACGTGGGCTATAGTATCTAGCGAACGTGTTAGGTGTCGCCCAGCCCGCAGCTCTACAGATATCTGTTAGCGAGAAGCCACGTGCCAGCGCCCAGGAGGATGCAACGCCTCAGAACACAGAAAGAAATTTCTGAACAAATAGGCTGTTCCCAGAGTGCTGTATCAAGGCACCTCAGTGGGAAGTCTGTGGGAAGGAAAAAGTGTGGCAAAAAACGCTGCATAACGAGAATAGGTGACCGGACCCTGAGGAAGATTGTGGAGAAGGACTGATTCCAGACCTTGGGGGACCTGCGGAAGCAGTGGACTGAGTCTGGAGTAGAAACATCTAGAGCCACCGTGCACAGGCGTGTGCAGGAAATGGGCTACAGGTGCCGCATTCCCCAGGTCAAACCACTTTTGAACTAGAAACAGCGACAGAAGCGCCTGACCTGGGCTACAGAGAAGCAGCACTGGAGTACCCACAGTCAGTGATGGTCTGGGGTGCCATGTCAGCTGCTGGTGTTGGTCCACTGTCTTTGATCAAGGGCAGGGTCAATGCAGCTAGCTATCAGGAGATTTTGGAGCACTTCATGCTTCCATCTGCTGAAAAGCTTTATGGAGATGAAGATTTCATTTTTCAGCACGACCTGGCACCTGCTCACAGTGCCAAAACCACTGGTAAATGGTTTACTGACCATGGTATTACTGTGCTCAATTGGCCTGCCAACTCTCCTGACCTGAACCCCATAGAGAATCTGTGGGATATTGTGAAGAGAAAGTTGAGAGATGCAAGACCCAACACTCTGGATGAGCTTAAGGCCGATATCGAAGCATCCTGGGCCTCCATAACACCTCAGCAGTGCCACAGGCTGATTGCCTCCATGCCACGCCGCAATTTCTTTCTGTGTCTTACCCTCTTGCTTGAGGGTGTCAATGATGGCCTTCTGGACAGCAGTCAGGTCAGCAGTCTTACCCATTATTGCGGTTTTGAGTAATGAAACAGGCTGGGAGTTTTTAAAAGCCTCAGGAATCTTTTGCAGGTGTTTAGAGTTAATTAGTTGATTGAGAAGATTGGGTTAATAGCTCGTTTAGAGAACCTTTTCATGATATGCAAATTTTTTGAGACAGGAATTTTGGGTTTTCATGAGCTGTATGCCAAAATCATCAGTATTAAAACAATAAAAGACCTGAAATATTTCAGTTGGTGTGCAATGAATCTAAAATATATGAAAGTTTAATTTTTATCATTACAGTATGGAAAATAATGAACTTTATCACAATATGCAAATTTTTTTAGAAGGACCTGTATATTTCATCTAATAAACTCTTTTTATTTTCACTCTCATAATGTTCAGCTGTCCAGTAAATATTTAACTAGCAACAGCATTAGAAAAACCTCCTTTTAAAAGCTCCTCTTTATTCAACAGAGTTATGAGCTGCCTATTTATTGAAAAATCAAACATCTGCCTTTTTCTTAATATTTTTATTTGTCTTGTTCACTTTTTCTCAACAAAACACTAACGATACCAATTCCTCGGAACTGGGAATCGCCAGCACTGGATCTGGCAGGTGAAAGCTGAGATAGGGCGGGGCCCGTCCCGTCCCAACCCACGCTGTCAGATCCGTTTGCGAACCCCAAAATGCGAGTCGCCGCCGTGTCTAGGCAATAGCGGGACCCGCGCGGGGAGCGCGAACTGAACCGTCCTCCTCAAAGAACGATCGGCGAGAGCGGAGCGTCTTCATAGATAGACTCATTTAATGCTCACAATCAGCCCCCTCGAGGACTGACTGGGCATGCTCCACTCCCAAACAAGCAACACAAAGCTGATGTGTGTCCCCACACGTAATATAACGAGGGCAGGGAACAACACACCGTCTATAATATTGCTTGCTCGCCATAATAATGATAGATATATTGGGCTTGACAGACAACAATAAATAGACAAGGACAGATATACAGAGAGCGCTTGCTGAAGGTGCAGAAGCTGTCGCGGTCTGATTTCAGGGCTGCTTTATAGTTTCCTGGTCTATGACATCACCTATGTCGTAGTGGGCTTCCATTGGACTGATTTTACACGTGCTTCACGACGTAATCACGCAGAGCGTTCCCATTGCGTCTCAAACGCAGCTCGAGTTCCCTTGAAAGGGAACTGTCACATTAACCTTTTTTCTTTCTTTTATTTTTATTTTAAAAGTCTCTCGAGCTCTGAGTGAGCTTTCAAAAGAGCGAGACACTGCAAAATGGAAATGAAGATCCAGCAATTGCATACTGTGCTTGTAGAACAGACCTAACAGGCATATATAAAGCTTTAATCCTAACAGTCAGATACTGTCTGGGCATCTCGAGAAGGAAAACACATTTATGTCAAAAGCGAATGGTCTTCTTGCCTTTCACAGAGCTGATCTAGACTGTGAATACAATGCCTCAAGATGTCAGTCAACTCTTCCTTTCAACCGAGGGTCAAACAATCACATCGGCCACATGCCTCCATTCAGCCCTGTGCGCTCCGGTTGGCCGGGGCTCTATAAATACATATTACCACCTTGTTTTCCTGCCAGACACTCTGGGACTGGCTGACAGGCAGAGACATTTTAAATGTCATATGGCCATGACTGCATAATGACATAACCATTATGTAGTCATACCCTGCCTGAGCCTCAACAAGCTTGAAAGGAATGTAACAGACTTCATAAAAGAAAAAAGAAAAAATAGATCAGCAAGGCTTTTTAGCTCTTTAACCAAGGGTATGCTAAATGCTAAAATACACAAGTGCTGTTTCACACCGTCTCATGGGACTGTCAAACTGATGACTTGTGGTTGCAGCATATGTTTTTGAGCTGACAGCATCCAAAGGCGTCCATGCTCAGCTGTGGTCATTTTGTGGGCAGGTCTGTGGAAAGAGGGTGTCGAATGAATGTGTTCAGTGTTTAATGTGTTAGTTATAATCACATCCAACACTAGTGAAGATTTAGATCTGAACTGAGTTTGAGTCCCGGCTCGTGGACCTTTCCCGGTCCCACTTTGCTTCCTTTCTCTTATGTCCTATCATAACAAAGGCAAAAATGGCAAAAAATAAATATTGTGGCTAAACAAAACAGACTGAAATGTAGCAGGGGTCTTCAAAATATATCCAGGACACCGTTTGTTTAATGAGCAATTTGTCACCTTTCTAAATGCCCCCTTTAGACGGTTCCACAGATACCGGTCCCGCCTGTGTTTGTACACAGGATAATGTGTGACTGGAACACCGGACACTTCTACTAATTACACATCTAACAAGCTTGTTAGACCACACTCACGAGCACCAATCCATTTAGTTCTCGTTAGAGAGATCACGAGCTCAGCCACAAAAGCGGTGATGTAATACCATGTAATTAGCGATTTAAAGGTGCATGTTTCTTGTGACAGATAATATATGTTTTCATGGGTACTAAGGCACTAATTATTCTAATCCTCGGAGTGTTTAAGCCCATATGAATTTCTTTCTTCTGTGGAATGCAAAAGGAAATGATAAGCTCTTTTCCGTACATTAAATGTGAGCAGGGGTCAATCTCCTAAAAAGACAAATACAAAATCAGTGCCATTCTCCATTCATTTCTGTTCTATGGAAAATTGGTATTTCAGCACAAATTACTTTAGTTACTAACCTTTAGTTCAGTAATTTTGGAATGGCGGCTAATGTAGCCTACTTTTACTGCTGCGGTATTTGATTTTCTTTTATTATATTTTCCCTCATGTCTCAACCTTTCAACAGAATGAAATCTTATTGCTGCTACCTAAAGAGGCAAATTACACAAAAGGGTTTAAATTAACTTGAGAGTATTTTAGAATAACAGGTACGGACACATTTAAAATGAGATACTATATGTGTATGTGTGTATATACATATATATATTATATATATATATATATATATATATATATATATATATATATATATATATATATACATACATGTATATGTGTGAATGTGTATATTGACACGATTATGATCGTGAAATCACGTTTTGATTTGCCTGTCTTCCCGCCTGTGTTCACTTATTTATTAGTCTCCATTGTTTTTTCATTGAGTCTGCATGTGTTTCTTTGTTATTATCCTCTATGTTTTTAAGCCCTGAGTTTCCTTAGTTCATTGTCCAGTACCGTCAATGTTAAACGTGGTTGTTTCTTTTATATTATCCTGTGTATTTATTATTAAAGACTATTTTGGTTCCTCTACTCCTGTGTTGTACGCTTTATACAGCCACACTGTGACATATATAGCATAAATAAATAAACTGCATAAGTTTTTCTGTACATGTGTACTGTAGGTGATGTAACTTTAACTAGCGGTTAAAAAACAAAACTGCATGCATATTGCGGAAGAACATTGTTTCTGTTGGGCTTCAGCACTGCGTGTGAGTGTGCGGATGAATATGACCCTTCACAATAGAACATGCTTCACAGTAAACTCTGTTAGAGAGCTACATATGGCAATTTATGTGTCCAATAAAATACCTTAATCAACTGTTGAGTTATAAAAACACCATCTCCGTGTCACTTTTATAACATTTAAAATCCCTCAGTTCTTGCCATCTACAACAAGCCAGGCCAATGTTGATTCTGGTTTTATTACAAGCTCTGTCACGTTCTCTTTTTGCCAGCAGACTGTCCTCTGATCTGCGTTTTTTAAAAATTTAGCGGCTCCATGTCAACCTTTCTCGCTTCTTGTGACAACTAACCTATGCCACTCCAACACCATACACACGTCAAAGTAGCAGGAGCAACGTCTCGGTTACATATGGTAACCCTCGTTCCCTGAGGGAGGGAACGGAGACGTAGGTCATGACTGACCAATAGGAATCTCGCTAGAGAGGCCAATCTACTTCGCGTGAAACTAAAACAAGCCAATACACATTGGCGTGCAATCATTTGCATCAGCTGCGCGCCCTCGTTAGCGCGGGTATAAACGAGCAGCTGGTGCGATTGCACACTAGTTTTTTTGCTGAGGAGCCAAGCCTGAGAAAGCTGGCCGCCCCGGCGGGCGGCAGCGGATGTGGCGACGGGACCTACGTCTCCGTTCCCTCCCTCAGGGAACGAGGGTTACCATATGTAACCGAGACGTTCCCTATCGGTCAGTCACTACAACGTAGGTCATGACTGACCAATAGGAATCCCTACCAAAGCGCCACAGCCGCTGCACCCCATCCAGCGCCCCTGTGCGAGCCTCTACACCTCCTTGCCTGGAAGGACGATAGGAGGAGGCTTACACAGAGTGAGTTTGACACTGTTGTTCCGTGATAACCCATACAGTGAGATATTGGATAACACTGGGAAAGCGTGCCCTCTCCGTTTAGGAAGGAGAACGCTGCGGAAGCCACTTCTTCAACGAGTTATGTAGAAAATACGTATGGACTAACCCGAGGTTGTACTGCATACGAAATAATGGGTGACTTAGCCCAAGGGAAAGACACGGGCTTCCGATAGGAGTGTCCGTGGAAGTATACCCATATGGGATCCCCGTAGGGTCACACATATGGAACTCAGCCCAGATCCGGTTCTCAAGGATTCAGCGGATAAGGGCCTGGCGCCGGACGCTCCGCCAAGTCCGGGCCGAGGGGTTTGGAGGACTCGACAGGTTTTACTCTGGAGCAATAAGGGTGCACAGTAGGGTGCTGCAAGCCGACGGAGCCAGGCCTCTCAGTGCTTCTACCCGTCTAGGGTGAGAACACGGGAGGACACCGGCTCTACACGTGGGCTATAGTATCTAGCGAACGTGTTAGGTGTCGCCCAGCCCGCAGCTCTACAGATATCTGTTAGCGAGAAGCCACGTGCCAGCGCCCAGGAGGATGCAACGCCTCTCGTGGAGTGTGCATGCAAACTGAGCGGGCAGGGCACGCCTTGTGCTTGGTAAGCCAAGGCGATGGCATCCACTATCCAGTGGGCCATCCTCTGCTTGGAGACAGCCTTTCCCTTCTGCTGGCCTCCGTAACAGACAAAAAGCTGGTCTGAGGTCCTGACGCTTTGAGTTCTGTCCACGTACATACGCAGAGCGCGAACGGGACAGAGCAAAGCCAGGGCTGGGTCTGCCTCCTCCAAAGGCAGCGCTTGCAGGTTCACTACCTGGTCTTTGAAGGGAGTGGTAGGAACCTTGGGCACATAGCCAGGCCGGGGTCTTAGTACCACATGGCTGTCACCCGGCCCGAACTCTAGGCACGATTCGTCGACCGAAATGCGTGCAGGTCTCCTACCCTCTTGACAGAGGCCAGTGCAACCAGCAGCAAAGTCTTCATGGAAAGAAGCTTTAAGTCTACTGACTGCAGAGGCTCAAAGGGAACATCCTGAAGTGCTCGAAGCACCAGGGAAAGATCCCAAGAGGGTATGGAGGGGGGTCGAGGAGGATTTAATCGTCTCGCCCCCCTAAGAAACCTGACGACCAGGTCGTGCTTCCCAACTGTTTTGCCATCTATGTGGTCGTGATAAGCTGAAATAGCGGCAGCATGTACTTTGAGGGTGGAGGGAGACAGTCTACGCTCCAACCCCTGCTGCAAGAAGGAAAGCACAGACCCTATCGAACATCTTCGGGGTCTTCTCGACGAGAAGAACACCACTCGACGAACAGGTTCCACCTCAGGGCGTAAACACGTCTCGGGGACGGCGCCCGTGCTGAAGTGATGGTGTTAAGTACCTCAAGGGATAAGTCACCTAAAACCTCCACGTCCCGTCTAGGGACCAGACATGGAGTTTCCAGAGGTCTGGACGCGGGTGCCATAGGGTGCCCCGTCTCTGAGTCAGAAGATCCTTCCTCAGAGGAATGGGCCAGGGAGGGACTGTCACGAGGAGTATGAGTTCTGGGAACCAAGTCCGGGTGGGCCAATAGGGAGCCACCAGAAGGACCTGCTCCTCGTCCTCCCGGACTTTGCACAGTGTCTGCGCAAGTAGGCTCACTGGGGGAAACGCATATTTGCGAAGGCCCCGGGGCCAGCTTTGAGCCAGTGCGTCCGTACCGAGTGTTCCCTCAGTCAGGGAGTAAAACAGCTGGCAGTGGGAGGTCTCTGAGGAGGCAAACAGGTCTACCTGAGCCTCCCCGAACTCTCTCCAGATCAGCTGAACCACCTGGGGGTGGAGTCGCCATTCTCCCGGAAGCACAGCTCGTGATAGCTCGTCGGCCACACGGTTGAGCACGCCGGGGACATACATGGCTCGAAGCGACCCCAGATGCTTCTGACTCCAGAGGAGGAGATGGCGGGCGAGTTGCGACATGCGACGGGAGCGTAGACCACCTTGTCAGTTGATGTACGCAACGGTCGCCGTGTTGTCTGTACGGACCAGCACGTCCCTGCCCTGTAGCGGCCTTTTCAAGCGGCTCAGAGTGAGATGTACTGCTAGCAACTCGAGGCAATTGATGTGCCAATGCAGTTGGGGGTCCGTCCACACCCCTGACACTGCATGCCCGTTGTACGTGGCACCCTAGCCAGTGGCAGAGGCATCTGTGAATACCACAGCATGCCTGGACACCTGTTCCAAGGGGACTCCTGCCCGCAGGAACAAGAGGTCCGACCACGGGCTGAAGGTCTGGCGGCACGCCGGTGTGATTGCCACCCGGTGAGTGCCGTGATGCCACGTCCATCTCGGGACTCGGCCGTGAAGCCAGTGCTGAAGTGGTCTCATATGAAGCAGGCCGAGCGGGGTTACTGCTGCTGCTGCTGCCATATGCCCCAGGAGCCTCTGAAAGAATTTCAGTGGGACCGCTGTACTGCCTTTGAATCTGTTCAAGCAGTTCAGCACCGACTGAGCACGCTGCTCTGTGAGGCGTGCTGTCTGGGTGACCGAATCCAACTCCATACCGAGATAAGAGATCCTCTGCACAGGGGAGAGTTTGCTCTTTTCCCAGTTGACCTGAAGACCCAACTGGCTGAGGTGCCTGAGCACTAGGTCCCTGTGTTCGCATAGCTGATCTCGAGAGTGTGCTAGTATTAGCCAGTCGTCGAGATAGTTGAGGATACGAACGCCTTGTTCTCTCATGGGAACAAGGGCCCCCTCCGTGACTTTCGTGAAGACACGGGGGGACAGGGACAGCCCGAAGGGTAGGACCTTGTACTGATATGCTCGACCCTCGAACGCAAAGCGCAGGAATGGCCTGTGTCGAGGAAGAATCAAGACATGAAAGTACGCGTCCTTCAGGTCGATCGCTGCAAACCAATCTTGGGGACGGATGCATTCGAAAATGCATCTCTGCGTGAACATTTTGAACGGTAGCTTGTGGAGGCTCCGATTCAAAACTCGCAGATCCAAGATCGGTCGTAACCCACCAACTTTCTTGGGTACAATGAAGTAGGGATTGTAGTGCCCTGACCTCATATCGGCTGGAGGGACCGGCTCTATCGCATCCTTCGCCAGTAGGACTGCGATCTCCGCACGCAAGACATGGGCATCGGCTGCTCTCACTGTAGTGGAGTGGATGGCCCAAAACTTGGGGGGACGCCGGGCGAACTGAATCGCATAGCCGAGCCTGATGGTTCGAATGAGCCAGCGAGACGGACTGGGGAGTGCTAACCAGGCTCGCAGAGACCGTACAAGCGGGACCAAAGGGACCGTAGGCGTACCCGGAGTGGGGCAGCGAGGTGGAACACAGGGACGCGGCTCGGGGGGCTCTCTCTGGGAGGCGGCACGTAGCAGGGTCTGAGTGTGCTGTGCAGCACTTACCTGGTTCCACGGGGCAGGAGGTGCGGGAGGCGGCTCGGTGGCGTTCTCGGACCGTACACAGCTGCCGGCTGGCGAAGAAGAGGCGGATGAGAGTGGTGAGGATTCCAACCCCCCACTGCTCTCCGGGTCTTCTTCGGACCCAGAGATGATAGAAACTGCTCTTTTATTGAGAATTTGGGTACCGCTGGTTTTAAGGCCAGTGGCGGAACACAAACAAAATGAAACAAAGGATTTACCACCCGGCCCTCTTCCGGGGGAGGGAGCGATGCAGTCATCGTCTCCTGGAGAGCAGTCCCTTCCATCTCCGGGGCGCCCTGCCTGCGACTGGCTCCACGGCACCGTTTAGATGGAGGCTGCTGCTGCGGCGCGGGAGCAGGGGCAGACGCAGGAGGACGCCCACTGCGACGAGCAGACCGAGGAGCCGCGGGCGATGGGGTGGAGGCAGCAGCTGACCGCCGCGGCAGGATGTGTCTGATGGCCTCAGTCTGCTTCTGTACAGCCGAGCACTGCTGGGCGAAGTTCTCGACCGCGTCGCCGAAGAGGCCGGTCTGGGACACGGGGGGGTTAAGGAACCTGATCTTGTCGGTCTCCCGCATGTCAGCCAGACACAGCCAGAGATGGCGTTCCTGGACCACCAGAGTGGACATCGCACGACCCACTGACCGCGCAGTGACCTTCGTCGCACGAAGCGCGAGGTCAGTTGCGGCACGAAGTTCTTGGAGAACTTGTGGATCATGACCACCCTCGTGCAGGTCCTTCAGTGCCTTGGCCTGATGAACCTGCAACAACGCCATAGCGTGCATGGCAGAGGCAGCTTCCCCACAGGCCTTGTAAGCCTTGCCGGTCAGGTCCGACGAGTACTTACAGGCCCGGGAAGGAAGACACGGTTCTCCACGCCAAGTGGAGTTAGGGCACAGGTGCATAGCAATGGCCCGTTTCACTGGCGGGATACGCGTGTATCCCTTAGCTGCCCCGCCATCAAGGGTGGTGAGGGAGGAGGAGCCACCGAGACGGTTTCTGGCAGTAAAAGGTGCCGTCCACGTCCCTGTGAGATACTCATGCACCTCCGGGAAGAAAGGCACTGGGGTGGGTTGCTGAGAACCAGCGCGCGCCACCCCAAGATACCAATCGTCCAACCTCGAGGGCTCGGGACACGGTGGAGGGTTCCACACGAGCCCGATCCTGTTGGCGGCCCGGGAAAGCATGGCCATCATCTCCGGGTCCGACTCGGGCACCGCTGCCACACCCGAAGGAGGCAGCGGCTCCGAGCCGTCGTCCGCAGAGAAGTCTGACCCACCCTCCGATGCAGCGATCGACATCTGGTCGTCGCAGGGAGCGCCGAACGAAACGACTGGTATACATCTCGAGGATGCTCCAGTACGCTCCGTTGGCAGCTCAACTGGTTGCGGAGCATGAGAGGAGTGAGGGTTCCTAGGGGGTTGGTTCCCCGAAGGAAGCGCGCTCACTGTAATCCTCAGGTCACCCGTGTCACTGCCCGAAGCAACCCGTGAAGGGGGGTTGGAACGAGGTGCAGGCACGGGGACTTCCCTTTGCAGGAACGTGAGTCTCGACCTTAGCTCCGAGATGGTCATCTTCCCACAATGGGTACATGACTCATCCACGAACGCTGCCTGTGCGTGTTCGAGGCCCAGACACACGAGGCAGCGATCGTGACCATCCCGCGACCCCAGGTAACGACCGCATCCAGAAACACACAGATAGAACGTCATCTTGAAAAAGACGCGAACTATCTGTGTAAGCTCTTTTAGGGACTACTCTCACTGGTGCTGAAGCACGCAGGGGAACAGCCACAGCGATCACAGACGGGAATGTGCACCCGTCTGTGCGCTGGATCTCTCTCGCTGGGAGGTCTTACCAGCTGTTACAACAGCTTTTGAGCGCTTGCAAGGCGCACCTTACCAGCTGTTACAACAGCTTTTGAGCGCTCTTAAGCGCACTTCACCAGCTGTTAAAACAGCTCTTTTTTCTTTGCTCAGTTTTTAAAACAACAAAAAAAAAAAGAAAGAGAGAGAAAGAGAAACTGCTCACGCTGCCGTGCTGTCACGCCCGCACCGGGAAGGAGAGGTCCAGAAAGGCTCGTAGAAGTCGGTTTCAACTGTAAGCAGAGACATCGAAGTGTTTGGCTCCGAAGCAAAAAGCTAGTGTGCAATCGCACCAGCTGCTCGTTTATACCCGCGCTAACGAGGTCGCGCAGCTGATGCAAATGATTGCACGCCAATGTGTATTGGCTTGTTTTAGTTTCACGCGAAGTAGATTGGCCTCTCTAGCGAGATTCCTATTGGTCAGTCATGACCTACATTGTAGTGACTGACCGATAGGGAACTCTATTTACAGATATGATGAGACACAGGCGAGTGACGTAAGTAGGCAATTTCCAGCGAAAACCATCCCGCCAGGTCTAAAATATAAACACTTATAACAGGCATAAAATGGGGAATCAGGGTAAGACAAAAACACGTTTTGGAGGAAATATTGATGTATGGACTCATCATTAAATTGTGTTAATTTTGAACAAAAAAAAAACATAGTGTAGGCCTACCTTTATTTGGCATTTAGTTTAGACTTCGTAGATAATTTTAGTGCATTATATATGAATGCATGAAGAAAAACTTAAATATTAATTATATAGACCACCATGCTTCCTAAGTGTTTGTTCTGTGCTGCTGGAAAATAAGGGTTTACTTATACAGGAGAAACTGGTCACTAGAAATAGTCAGGTTTGTTTTCCTCTTTTCTTGATTGCTTGAATTGGCCACAGTGTGAGTAAAAGATGGAATGATTGAGGACTACACCTAATGAAAGTCAAAGACAGTCTGCCTCCTCAATTTTCACCCTTTCATTTTAAGACTGAGTTTCAGTTTAACATTCACACGCACGCACGCACGCACGCACACACGCACGTGTTTTCATGTTTTATGGGGACTTTCCATAGACATAATGATTTTTATACTGTGCAAACTATATATCCTATCCTCTTACACTAACCCTACCCCGAAACCTTCCCACCACAGAAAACTTTCTTCATTTTCAAAAAACTTCACTTAGTATAATTTATAAGCTGTTTTCCTCATGGGGACCAACAAATGTCTTTGATTCTTATGTAGACAGATAACCACATATCAAGAGTAACAGGTGTCTACATTGGAAAAAAATAAAAATAATAATTTGCTCACGTCTAGACCTTCACTCTTTTTTTTTCTTTTTTCTTTTTTTAACTGCATGTTAAAATATTAAGAGTAGTGTAAAATAATTTACCAAAGGTTGGGCAAAAATTGTTGCCCAACCTTTGTTAAAATGACTTTTATGGAACATGCCATCTGAAATCTAATCTGAAATCTAACCTGAACTCAATGTATTCCTCAATTGGAGACTTCAATGTACAGTTCAATTTTCATCACATCTTTGTTTAACCGGGAAAAACACACTCCATGCAGGCAATTTTTTCTCCTAAAAGCAAAAAAGCAAAATCTTCCAGTCAAATACATTACGGTTTGTTATTTTAGAGTAAATAACAAATTTACATTAAGATGATAAAAAATAAAAAATAAGAGCATTATAAAGTAGAACCGTGGATTTGGGAACCTCTAGGATTTCTGAACCTTTAATGATCAGATCACATAGAATATCACCTGCATATTGAGCTAGAGAGCCTAAGATCATAGTAATATTACATCTAACTGAATGTGATGGAATCCAAATACAACATCAGTGAAGTCCCAGCTCATTTTTGAGCTGAGTTCCAACTGTCCCTTTCATCTTCTCTCTATCATACTCGGATCTGATTCATATATTTTAACCTTGATACTACAGAATCTTCACAGTATGTTCCTGCTCTCTAAGCTTGTATCTGGGCCCCATACCATTCAAAAGTTTGGAGTAAGTTTTTTTTTTTAAGATAAAAAAAAACTTTCATTCAGCAAGGATGCATTAAATTGATCAAAAGTGACAATACAGACTCTTATATTGTTACGAAAAATTTCATTTGAAATAAATATTTATTCTGAACTTTCTATTCCTCAAAGAATCCTGAAAAAAAAAGTATTATTTTCCACAAAAATATGAAGCAGCACAACTGTTTTCAAGACTGTAGAGAGTAATGATGCTGAAAATTCAGCTTTGCCATCAGAGAAATAAATTGTAATAAAATTCCAATATTGCTGTTTTTATTGTACTTTTGATAATAAATGCAGCCTTGATAGGACTTCTTTCAAAAACATTAAAAACTCTCACCAACCACAAACTTTTGAATGACTGTATGCAACTATGCATATAAAAATATATTAAAATAAGTCAAAATATCACTGAAAAGTTAAAGTAATATATTTATACATACTCAAATCTTGTTGCAGTTCTATTTATTCAAATATGGATCATCAAAACATGTCACAATACTCATCCTCATGTCATATCCATTAAACCATCACACAGCATAATAGTATAAGTTGAATGACCTGCTATCCTTTAACCTTCAGAAAATGTGTGTGGAGTAGGAATTTGGGTTACAGGTTCAATGCCAGAAAAAGTGGAGTAAGGGAAGGAGGCAGAACATCGAGGGCAGCGGGGAGTGTGTGTGTGTGTGTGTGTATTTAGGTTTTGGTCACGGCTCAGCAGGGTGATCTTCATATCTGCTCTGTCCAGCCTGAGTCTCTGGAGTCACCCTTTTCTCTTCTGTTTCTCCTCTGTTGCTTTCGGCACTTCATTCATAATCATCTTTTCATTCCAGCACGAATACCGGAAACGCGAGCCGACTGACAATACCGCCGGCCTCACGTTTGCGTGGTGTGCAGGTACTAATCCTTAATTTCATTCTTCCTTCTGGCAAATCAGGGACAAGATCAAAATCAAACACATGAAGGTCATGGAAATCATCCTAGAAACAGTCAGTTCCCCTCAGCCAGGTGAAAAGCTTTTTTTATTTGGTAGTTTGGTATTAAGTTAGGGATAATATCAGCAAATGGTGTTTAGTTGTTGTATGAATCTTTGTTTTTGAAATAATCTTTTTTTAACTGAACAAATCATTCTCATTAATTTTCAATGCTAGCCAACAATGAAAACAGGAAACAAAGGAAACAGAAAAATGATCTCAGTTATTAAAATGCATTATTATTTTGTTTAGGCTTAATTGTAAATTAAACTATTTATATATATAATTATCTTTTTTTCCTATAGCTTGATAAAAACTCAAGTCCAGCAGTCAACAGAATGGATGGATCTACTTTGTTGCCAAGTGTAAAAAACAAAACAAAACGATACTCGGTTACTGACGTAACCTCGGTTCTCTCTAGAAGAGGGAACGAGTATTGCGTAAGTTTAGCTTACGCTACGGGAAGATTCATCTTCTCGAGATACTGAAGCCAAAAAATTATCCTTAATTTTTGTATACCTTGTCAACGCAGTGCAGCAGCTAGCAGACCTAGAGCAGGCTATCTTGCGTGCTCATTGGCTGCTCTGCAGGCAACTGCTGCAGCCTACCAGTGAGCAGGGCGTGACATCACGCCCAATGAAGGGCGCCCGCGCCTTCATGGCGTCACAGCCCGCCAGAATGGGCGTGGCTTCAGCCTATAAAGGAATGGGCTGTAGGCTGCTTCCTTGGTTTTTGTCGACTGAATCGAAGTCGCTCGTGCCGCGAGCACGGCCGGTTACGCAATACTTGTTCCCTCTTCTAGAGAGAACCGAGGTTACGTCAGTAACCGAGTATCGTTCTCTTACGAGAGGTTCTCTCGTATTGCGTAAGTTTAGCTTACGCTACGGGAACACTTTGTCAACGCCGTGCGCGCCAAGCATCCACATGAGACCCCGAACTTAGGGGGGAACCCCATAAGAGGAAAAAATAAGGTGGCCGGCCGTTTCGCGGGCCATCACTTGTACATAAGCAGACATAGGGAATACAGAGCAGCGCGGGCGCGGGTCTGTATAGGCACATGGCATAACCCCTTTAGTGCAGCTCAACCAGGAGAGCTAAGTCATGTGAGAGTGATCTGAGCAGGGGATCTGGGCAGAATACATCTCTCGTTTAGACTGACAGTAGTTTAGCCTGCAAGGCGGGAACTTCTAGGTTATAGAACCTGACAAAAGTAGACGGGGAGCTCCAGCCCGCCGCTACACATATGTCGTGGATAGAAATCCCGCTGGACCATGCCCACGAAGAGGCGACGCCTCTCGTGGAATGAGTCCTGATGCCCAGAGGGCATTGCAGATCCTTTGACGCATAAGCGGTCTCTATAGCGTCTACTATCCATCTGGACAGGCTCTGTTTCGAGGAGGCGAAACCCTTGGTGCGCCCTCCAAACGAAACAAAAAGCTGTTCCGAGCGCCTGAAGGAGGCGGTGCGCGTAATGTAGCTCCTCAGCGCTCTGACGGGGCAGAGGAGGTTTACATCTGCGAGAGGTTTACACTGCGAGAGCAGATACTGAAATAACTTGCGCTCTAAATGGAGTGCCCATCACTTTAGGGACATAGCCGTGTCTAGGTCTGAGAATAACTTTAGAGTCATTTGGTCCAAACTCAAGACACGACGCGCTGACAGACAGCGCGTGTAGATCCCCTACGCGTTTTACTGATGACAGCACAGTCAGAAAAAACGTTTTCAGTGATAGATATTTCAACCCCACGGAGTCCAGTGGTTCGAAGGGAAAAGCTTTCAGGGCCTCGAGGACCAGTGAAAGATCCCACATAGGAACCGACAGGGGGCGCGGCGGATTCATCCTTCTAGCTCCTCTAAGGAAGCGGATGACCAACTCATGTTTCCCCAGCGGCTGCCCGTGCGTTGGTTCTGCAAACGCTGCTACGGCCGCCACGTACACTTTGAGCGTGGAAGGGGACCTTCCCTTATCTAACAGCTCTTGTAGGAAAGTGAGCAGATGCGCCACCCCGCATGTCCTCGGGTCCAGACCTCTGTCGGTGCACCAGCCAGAGAACACCAACCATTTAGACGCGTAGAGCCTTCTCGTGGAAGGGGCTCTAGACTGTGTGATCGTGTTCATCACTCCTTCTGGCAGGGTAACGAGTACCCGTTGATCAGCCATGCATGCAGCGACCAGCGCTCTGGATGGGGATGCCAGATCGTGCCGCGAGCTTGAGAGAGGAGATCTGCCCTCACCGGAATCGGCCACGTAGCTGTAAGCGACAGCTGTGCTAGTTCCGGGAACCAAATCTGATTCTCCCAACGCGGGGCTATGAGGAGCACCGAGTGGCGTGTTTCCCTGATTCTCTTGATCACCTGTGGTAACATAGAGACCGGAGGGAAAGCATATAGCGGGAGGCTGGGCCAAACTTGGGCCAGCGCGTCCTCGTCCTTCGAGAAGAACATCGGGCATTGAGCGTTGTCTTTTGACGCAAATAGGTCGACTTCCGCTCTGCCGAATAGGCGCCACAGTTTCTGGACCGTTTGGGGGTGTAAGGACCACTCCCCTGGGGGAACATTGTCTCTGGAGAGTCTGTCTGGGCCGTCGTTCAGATGGCCAGGCACATGCGTCGCCCTCAGCGAGCACAGGTGTGTCTGAGACCAAATAAGGAGGCGTTCCGTCAGATTGCAGAGTTTTCTGGATCTGACACCGCCCTGACGGTTTATATAGGAAACCACAGATGTGTTGTCCGAACGGACAAGAACATGCTGGCCCTGTATGAACGGGAGGAAGCACTGCAGTGCGTTCTCGACCGCCATCATTTCCAGACAGTTTATGTGAAACTCCTTCTCCCGGTCTGACCACTGGCCAAAGGCCGGTCTGCCCTCGAACAGCGCTCCCCAACCTGAGTTGGACGCGTGTGTTGAGATGACTTTCCGGTAAGAGACGGTTCCCATCGTTACTCCCTGCTGGAACCAGCTGGCCGCTAACCAGGGCTGCAGAGCTGCTATGCAGGTCTGAGTCACTCTGATTTTCCGAACGCCAGATACCCAGGCTCGGGGGGGTACGCGAGCATTCAGCCAGCGTTGGAGCGGGCGCATGCGCAGTAGGCCCAGCTGGAGCACCGCTGCAGCTGATGCCATACAGCCCAACATCCTCTGAAAAATTTTCAAAGGGAGGAAGCTGCCCTTCTGGAAAGAAGCGGCTAAGTGGCGAACACGGCGCGCGCGCTGTGTCGACAAACGAGCCGTCATGGTTACCGAGTCTAGTTCTATTCCTAAGAAGGAAATTGACTGGCTGGGCAGTAGTGAGCTCTTGGTCCAGTTGACCGTGAGACCCAAGCTTTCCAGATGACTGAGTTGCACTGTTCTGTGAGATAGAAGTTATGTCTCTGACTGTGCCAATATCAGCCAATCGTCCAGATAGTTCATTATACGCAGCCCCTGACTTCTCAGGGGGGCGAGCGCCGCGTCCATGCACTTTGTAAATGTACGGGGTGCCAGGGACAGGCCGAACGGCAGGACGGTGTATTGATATACCTGACCGTCGAAGGCGAATCTCAAAAATTGCCTGTGACGGGGTACTATCTGAATCTGAAAATATGCATCCTTCAGATCTAGAGAGATAAACCAGTCCCTCGGGCGAACGTGCGCGAGGATTTTCCTGGTTGTAAGCATTTTGAACGGTCTTTTCGCAAGCACTTTGTTCAAATGTCTCAGATCTAGGATGGGTCTGAAGGCTCCGTCCTTCTTGGGCACGAGAAAATAACGGCTGTAAAAGCCTGACTCGCTTAGAGAAGGCGGTACCATTTCTATAGCCCCTTTGCACAGCAGCTTTGCTATTTCTGCGTGAAGTAGGTGTGCTACTTCCGCATTCACTATTGTCGCGGTCCGGGCTCGAAAGCGCGGGGGACGGCGAATGAATTGTAGTGTATAGCCCTGCTTTATTGTGCTCAGCACCCATTCTGAAATCCCTGGGATTTTTTCCCACGCGGCTATGCGAGCCGCTAGGGGGCGAATGGCCTCCGTGTTCAGACCGCCATTTGCTGGCTTGTGAAACTGAACCGGAGCCGAGAGCGCGGCGCGCGCGCTCTCGATTCTGGGCAATGGCGGCTTGCTGACAGCCGAAACCGGCTGATTTATGTGAGATGTCCCGATCATAGGGGATGGGGAACACAATTTTACCACATTTTGATGCGCGAGCCGTGCTCTGGGTGACAGAGCTCTCTGTAAGCGCGTGGGCGTGGGCACGAGACTTACAACTGTATCTAACGCCCCAGTCATAATAGACGGGGAGCGTTTTATTAACGCTCTGCGTTTCGTGATAATGCTTAAGCACGCGGGCGGGGCCCGGGGAAAGGTTTGTGTTAGTAAGCGTGAGCACTCTCCGGCGGGCACGAGACTTACGTTTATAACCTGTTTGTTTGACCGTGTAACAGAGCGGGCAGATAGTGGGCACAGACTTGTGGACACATTTCTTACATGCAACACTCGAGCGGCTTTTCTGCGCTTTATGAGAGTGTGCTCTGTGAGTGACACAGGATTTTGAGTGCTTATGTGTAGGGGTGAGCACTGGGACGTGGGCACTTTCACTACACTTAAAACATTGACGGCATGAGCCGGACCAGACATTACACTCTTTTTGAGATTTCTCTGGGTCGCCGTGAAAACGGCGTTTGTGTGCGGTTTGTTCGGTTAACGCGGCCATAGCTCGTCCGATAGCCTGGGCTGCTGCTTTGGTAGCGCGGAGAGAAAGATCCGTTGCGCTTCTCAAATCTGTAACAGCAGCTGGATCCCGGCCCTTCTCGTCCCATTCACGGAGGAGGTCGGCTTGCAGGATCTGAAGCACAGCCATGGAATGTAAAGCAGACGCGGCCTGGCCGGAGGCAGCATAAGCGCGGCCGACCAAGGCGGACGTGGCTCTACAGGCTTTGGACGGGAGCGCTGACCGTGACCGCCATCTCGCGGAGGGCGGGCAAAGGTGCGCTGCAACCGTTTCTTCCACCTGTGGAATAACCGTGTACCCTTTCTCGGCGGCGCCGTCCACTCGGGAGAGCGACGCGGAGGCTGGTGACTGTAGTCGCGACGAAAAAGGAGAATTCCACGACTTAGTCAACTCCGCGTGAAGTTCCGGCAGGAATGGAGCGGGCCTCGTTGCTGAAGCTGCGCGGCGGCGGCTTTGAAGGAAGCAGCCGTCGAGCCTGTTCAGTGCGGGTTCCTCAGGCGACCACTCGAGCCCGAGGCGGTCCACGGCCTGGGTTAGTAAACGCATTAGCTCAGCGTCAGCTCCAGCGCGGGTACGGGTGGATTCCTGGATCGACGAGGCGTCGGAATGAAGCGACCATTCCTCGCTGTCCGATGCCAGGATAGAGCAGCAGTCCCTCGTGGTGTGTCCCTCGGCCTCATCCTCTGAAGCGACGGCAGTGAGGCTCGTGAGCGGCAACTGCGCGTCGGGGAGGGGAGGCGGGGAAGACGAGAGCGAGGCTCGAGGGAGGTTCTCCGGCGAGCGCGTCGCTGTGGCCACAGGTTCCGGCTGTCTCAGGGAACGGCGCTTCTTCTTGCGTGGTCCCACAGAGGGCGGAGTGACTGCTGTAGATCTGATAGCTTCGAGGCGAGCCCGCAGGGTCGCCAACGGAAGTTCCTCACAGAGCTCGCAACCCCCGGAAGCGAGGGCGAGCTCGGCATGTTCCAGGCCCAGGCAGAGAGCGCAGATCAGATGGCGGTCTCCGGCGCTGAGCGGGGCTCTGCACGAGCCGCAGGAAGTGCGAGGCATCTTTAAAAAGACGCTCACTGCTCTTTTAGAGATGTGAAAATCAATCTAATGCAAGGCAAAAGGATACGTCGCGGATAGCGTAGCTCGCACGGATGGCTGAAGGTGGCGAAGACGGCCGGCTTCCTCAGCGCTGTCCTAAGCTGGCTGTTTGCTGTTTCGACGGCGGCGATGGCTTCTCTCAGATCCAGCGATGCGAAGAGCTCGCTGAAGAGACAAAAATCAGGGAAGCAGCCTACAGCCCATTCCTTTATAGGCTGAAGCCACGCCCATTCTGGCGGGCTGTGACGCCATGAAGGCGCGGGCGCCCTTCATTGGGCGTGATGTCACGCCCTGCTCACTGGTAGGCTGCAGCAGTTGCCTGCAGAGCAGCCAATGAGCACGCAAGATAGCCTGCTCTAGGTCTGCTAGCTGCTGCACTGCGTTGACAAGGTATACAAAAATTAAGGATAATTTTTTGGCTTCAGTATCTGGAGAAGATGAATCTTCCCGTAGCGTAAGCTAAACTTACGCAATACGAGAGAACCTCTCGTAAGAGAACTGGACATGAATCTCATTAAAGGATAATACAGTTGGTAAAAACCGACTGAGTGAATAATTCATTGTGAATAATGCATAAAAAGACAGTGGCTAGTCACATAAAGACAGAGCCGATGACACCACAAAAACACACATAGTCCAAGCACTTCCTGAATATCTGAGCTGCAATGCCAAAGACAGAGCTTTTAAGATCACTGAAAAATAAAATAAAATAATAATAATAATAATAATAATAATAATAATAACAAAATGATAAAATTACAAATACAAGCGAATATGACACTGGAAAAACATCTACTATAATTCAATTAAATATTTGTATGTTATATATGTTATATCGCTTGCCAAAACAAAAACAGTACTTTTACAGAATTGCCATCAATGGAAAAACATGTTTTTGCTGCCAGAAGGTGTAGTTACAATGGCTGCGTCCGAAAGCTTAAACATGCTGCCTTCGGAGGATGCATTCAGGGCATTAAGGCACGTCCAAATCCAATAGTTTACTTCACTTCCTGTGTCCTAAGATACCTTCATCTGATAAATTTTTCTAAGGCACCACGCTGCGTTTGATATCCCACAATTCCAAAAAAATTAAGATGCCATCTGAAAGTTGCAGTTGGTGGTCAGTTTGTATGTCAGTGTTTTTGACAAACGGTTTCTGCTTTTGAGGTCATTTCTAGCGAGCAATTACTATTGTAGTAATAAAATATTTGCTTAGTTATCACCAAAGCTCTCTCGATTTTGTTATGGTTCATAAAACCGTTACGTTGCCTCAGAAGTCTGTCTGAAATCAGTTTTGTGAGGTATCTTCATGAGCAAATGCTTAAGTGCCTGTTAAGACAGCAAGTCAACAAGTCAGTTGCCTAAGCTTTTTGGACGTAGCCAACATGGCTGGTCATGTTAACTAACCAATTTTTGAGCCTACTGGGGCCAGAGAAGAACTCTTACAACTATAGGCCAGATATTCTTAGGTTAGCAGAAGCCTGAGAAGATTATTTTGTAAAACGAAAGCGCTTTAATACTCCTTTTTTCATCTCAAATTTGGAGGGAGTAAATAATTCATGAGATATTGGCTTAGTTAAAGGGGAAACAGCACAGCCAAGCCCTGTTTGGAATAGATACACCAAGAGGAGCTGAACCGTTATTGAAGTTCAGATAAAAAGTGCCACAAGACCATTAAGCCAATTTGAAAGCATTGGCAGAATGAACCCCGCTAGAAGAGACTTCCTTGCATGACTTAGCAACGTTTTTGACAGCAGAGCACTTCGGATTACCTCTCGGAGAGCTCTGGCCCATGTCTGCAGTCTGAAAGCCCATGCCGTGATCAAAGCACGTGTGATCAGATCACTATCAAGCAGCGTAAAGGCGCTAAAGCAGGAGAAGATAAAGAAACAATGCTTTGGTGTGGGAAGGGAACATATTCACACCAGTGACATTATGGGAAAAGCGTACTAGTCTGATTAACTGCGCCGCAGCAGGTGTCGACAGATTCCTGTAGTAAAACTGAAAAGTGTTGCACTCTTTGAGGTTCACTCTCAAGCTGTGACTCAATAGACGACATTTTAACATGCCCCTGTCCGCAATGTCAAGCCGTCACCACCACAAATGAATGCTGTCACTTTCTATAGAATCAAAGTCTTTCTTCACCGTAAGCACTGCATCTTAATACCAGCTCATACACGCACACTCTTGGCACTGTCAATATGAATATTGGGCTGTCATATCTACAAGACCAGAGGGAAAAAGAAGGAAGGAAAAAAGCAAGATACGCTGAATAGCGTGGCACATAAGCAATCATGGAAAAAAGGAAGGAAAAAAGCAAGATACGCTGAATAGCGTGGCACATAAGCAATCATGGAAAAAAATAAGTGGCAAAATTGTGCATTACTATTTGTGCTTAAAACAAATAAAATGAAAGTTTATTAATAATAATAATAATAATAATAATAACAATTATAATTATTATTATATAAAAGGGTTTTAAATGGGGCCACATGGGGTGATAAAGGGTCTACAGAAAATGTATGGAAGAAAATACTAAATTTATCTTAAGAAATAGAAACAAATTATGAATTTTATTTGTGAATTTTAAAATGCATTCAAAAAAATGTTTAAAAAAAGAGTATACAAAAAAGTATAAAAAATAAAGATTGGTGTTATTACAATTGATTAAATAAATTAATACTTATTAATAATTCACACTTAAAAAAATAATACTTAAATTATTCCTCGATGCAATAAAATGATCAAAAGTGACAGTAAAGACTTTAACATTATCACAATAATTTAATAAATAAATTATTATTATTTTTTTTTTATATTACTCTTGCAAAATCCTACAAAAAATGTTCAATGTTGATAATAAAATGATTTTTGAACAAAAAATCAACTCGTCTCTTTTTCTCTCTTGCTACATTTTAAAATGTATTACATAGAAAACAGTTGCTTTAAATTGTAATTATAGTTTACAATATACTGTTTTTTAATTTTTTTACTGTATTTTAATCAAATAAATGCAGCTTTGCTGAGCATAAGTGATTACTTTAAAAAAAACATTTATCAATGCACAACTTATCTTACACATCTAGTGTATTTACCTCTGCCTTAAAAATGTGCAAAGGGATACTTTCATAGTCAATGTAAATGCTACTAAAGGCTCAAGGGTATTTAAAAAAAAAAAATAGGTGAACCTTAGAGGACAATTCCGGCCTAAAATGAAATAACAATAACGGAATAACGGCTAAATAATGGGTACCGAGTCGACGTTCTCTGGTTTGCGTTTTCACGATAATCGAATGTAACTAGTTTTAACGTTATTTTTAATTTAACCACAGATTAGCTTATAACACTAGTGTATGGGGCATCGAATAAGTAAAAATAAAAACCGCTAGTTAATACCACGAACAACGTTCAAAATAGCCCCACGCTAACACGGGAGCATAATTAGGGTCTCTACCTGCAAACCTAAAAAAAGGTATTGTTTGAACGTTGTTAATAGTATTAACTAGCGATTTTTATGTTTACTTATTATTTTTATGTTTACTTATTCGATGCCCCATACACTAGCGTTATAAGCTAATCTGTGGTTAAACTAAAAATAACGTTAAAACTGGGCACATTCGATTATCGTGAAAACGCATCCCAGAGAACGGTCGCCTCGGTCCCCATGTGTTATTTAGCCCTAGGTTTATTTTTGGCCTGAATTGTCCTTTAAAGTGAACATCTTGTTTTTGCATGCACATTCACCTCTGTCCTGCTATGCTAAGGACAAAAGACAGAATTGACTTTCTGTTGTGGTGAAAGACAATCAAAGACTCCCTGGAATCTGCACTCAAGAGTTCCTGTTTTCCTTTCAGTGCCAAAGGTCAAAGCAAGAAGGAGACCGCAAAGATGGAGCAGCATACACTAGAGTGCTAACAACAGGAAGCCAACCACTAAATGTCTTATCCCACCAACTGCTTTCAACCTCCCACAGCATTCTGGGAAACTCAATAAGATAAACTTTGGTGAGGGAAAAAGAAAGAGATAGGGCATGACAGGATGAAGGATCTGAGAAAAAAAACAAAGAGAGAGAGAAGGGGTGATGGGTGCAAAAATAGATTTGAATGATAATTGCAAACACACCTGCAAGCAATCTTAGGAACCGAAAGGGCATCAACATGCTCCAGTCACACTGTCCGAATCATGGGGACAATGCACAGGTACAGTATCATGTGGCTAGTTATAACATTTACTGTTAAAAACACTAATGCACTTTCCATCTAGTCGTACTAACAGTATTCAGTGTGGATTGATGGATTTGCATTTATGTTCTTAGAAGACACTTTCTTGCCAAATCAGCCAACAGTGAAGATCATGCATTACCGTAAACTGTGTAGTTCAAACTGAATATGTTCTGCAGTCTTTATTCATATTTATCCAGAAGCTGTGATTTTGCTTCTGCAATTTATACATTTCTAGGCTTCTCCCTGAAAACATCTCCTCTAAATTATTTCCATCTCAATCACTTAAGCTGCTCACCTGCACCCACATCTCTAGCTGGGTTTCCATTCAAATGTAAAGTGAAGCTTTTCAAAGTTGGCAAAAGAAGAAAAGAAAAGAAAAGCTAATTAGGTATGTATTTCTAACCTAGTAACCAACAGTAAATAAAACACCATCAGTGAAAACAGCCGATTAGTCATATAGCTTTTTTTTCTATTATGCGGCACTTAATAGTAAATGTATACAAAAAAATAGTGTTTTCTACTTCGCTCAATAAAAATGTGAAATATATATATATATATATATATATATATATATATATATATATATATATATATATATATATATATATATTAGTGCTGGGCAACGATTACAAATTTTAATCGCGATTAATCGCATTGTTATGCGCAAAATTGAATAATGACTTCTAAAGTAGTGTATTGCGCACTTTTGATTTAAATGTACTGCTATATCCACAAAAGTGCAATAACATTAAACAAATAAGGTGCTTTTATACCAGCAGTATTCCCTTTACACAGTAATCTCAAATCTCAACTTAAACATTAATGTAATCAAATCAAATATTTAAACAAAGCTATTTGCCACTGCCAGGGCATTACCTTTTATCTAGTTTGTTAAAACGAGTCCAGTTTTCTTGTTTTTTTTCTGAACAGGTGTCAACCGGTATCTTTTATCAGGGAGTAGCAGAAACAGTCTATGTAGTAGGCTAGTCAGAGGTCATGATCACTACTATATAAGTCGACCAACGTTACTTATAGTAGCTTAGGTTTGGTCATGCCATGGTTTCCCACGTAAGATTACATTAAACAGAGTAAAAAAAACAATTTATACTTTATACTCACGCTGTTGCTGTGTAGCGCGCATACACTTCGGCGTACCCTGACGTCCACCTCTCCAAAAATGTAACGTCAATTCTACGCGTACCGCAAGCGCTGTGATTGCTACAACCGCTCCCCGGGTTTCACATGCTCCCTCTGCATGTGTAATTGCGCGTCAACGCGGACAACGACGCAGAGAAAAAAATGAAAACCAACGCGTAGTCTATAGCGTATTGTCTTCGGCGTAAGTCCGATGCAGAAGTATAAATCAGCCAAGAGTGAGGTGAAGTGGTCGAGCACAAGGTGCAGCGACAAGCGGGTGCGTTCCTGTGAAACTGTTGCGGTCATGCTCGCCTCACGCACGCGCCCGCGCCCGCTCGTTGCCGAAGTTGAATTGTCTATAACTTTTTATAAAGGACGCGCAGCACAAATCATTAGAAGAGAGACTGATCCTCGGCTCGCTGTTAGTGAGTTTCCAGAATCTAAATAGTTATTATCTATAGGTTTTATAGGTACTATCCATAGAGCGCCTGTCATTCACTCGCGGAGCGCAACCCTTTAAATGTTCACCAGAGAGAACCTGCCTCTCTCCACTGATTGTTTGGGTGGGTTATTTGCTGGATGACCAACATCCCACCCCTCCTGTGATCATGGTTTGACTGTAGGCCTATGTGTATTCAGAGCCAGTGAGCAACGGACTTTCAAAATAATAATAATAAAAAAACTGCGTTAACGTGCGATAAAAAAATTGTCGGCATTAATTAATAAATGCGTTAACGCGATAATAACGCGTTAACTTGCCCAGCCCTAATATATATATATATATATATATATATATATATATATATATATATATATATTATTCACAAATCTGTCTAAATCTGTGTTAGTGAGCACTTCTCCTTTGCCGAGATAATCCATCCACCTCACAGGTGTGGCATATCAAGATGCTGATTAGACAGCATGATTATTGCACAGGTGTGCCTTAGGCTGGCCACAATAAAAGTGCACTCTAAAATGTGCAGTTTTATCACACAGCACAATGCCACAGATGTCACAAGTTTTGAGGGAGCGTGCAATTTGCATGCTGACTGCAGGAATATCCACCAGAGCTGTTGCCTCTGAATTGAATGTTCATTTCTCTACCATCTTCTCTACCAACGTCTCCAAAGGTGTTTCAGAGAATTTGTACATCCAACCGGCCTCACAACCGCAGATCATGTGTAACCACACCAGCCCAGGACCTCCACATCCAGCATCTTCACCTCCAAGATCGTCTGAGACCAGCCACCCGGACAGCTGCAGCAACAATCGGTTTGCATAACCAAAGAATTTCTGCACAAACTGTCAGAAACCGTCTCAGGGAAGCTCATCTGCATGCTCGTCATCCTCATCGGGGTCTCGACTTGACTGCAGTTCGTCGTCGTAACCGACTTGAGTGGGCAAATGCTCACATTCGATGGCGTCTGGCACTTTGGAGAGGTGTTCTCTTCACAGATGAATCCCAGTTCACTGTACAGGACAGATGGCATACAGCGTGTATGGCGTCATGTGGGTGAGCAATTTGCTGATGTCAACGTTGTGGACCGAGTGGCCCATGGTGGCGGTGGGGTTGTATTATGGGCAGGCGTATTTTATGGAAAACGAACACAGGTGCATTTTATTGATGGCTTTTTGAATGCACAGAGATACCGTGACGAGATCCTGAGGCCCATTGCTGTGCCATTCATCCACGACCATCATCTCATGTTGCAGCATGATAATGCACGGCCCCATGTTGCAAGGATCTTTACACAATTCCTGGAAGCTGAAAACATCCCAGTTCTTGCATGGCCAGCATACTCACCGGACATGTCACCCATTGAGCATGTTTGGGATGCTTTGGATCGGTGTATACGACAGCGTGTTCCAGGTCATGCCAATATCCAACAACTTCGCACAGCCATTGAAGAGGAGTGGACCAACATTCCACAGGCCACATAGAAAGAGCATTTCAGGAGAGCATGCTGGATTATTACCTCAGCGAGCTCAGCTGTAAAGCTGTACACAATACAATGCAAAAGCACAGTGGAAAAAGCAGTTTGTTACAGAAAAAAATTGTTTTGAAATCAGAAGAGCTACTGTCACACTTCTATAAAAAGTTACTCCTTAACAATGATGTAGATCATGCATGCGTCATTGGCCTGTTTTGTTCTAGTTTCAATGCATGAGTGTACTTTTATAGAAGTTCTATTTTTTACTTCATGTCATTAAAAAGTGTTTAACTTGCAGAATGCTTGTCAAAAATGTGTTATAAATGTGTCATTTAGATTCTCCACCCATTTGATATGGAATAACACATTCAAAAAATAGCACGCTGGAATTTCACACTTCATATATAGCTTTGATCTTACATTATTAGCATATTTTAACTCCATATGGAACGACGATGAGTTAATATGGGTGACCTTTAAACAAATTATGCCAACTAGTTTTGTATGAATGGAAACAGCTGTCTTTAACATTAAACAGCTTAATGCCAATTATCTAAATAAATCAACTCAAAATTAAAAACTTTTTTGAAGAATTTTCACTTGTTTGATGTTTCTGTTGCTATTTTACTTATTCTTACACTCTCTGAAAAAAAGGTACAAAAGGTTCAGATTTAAAATCTATGCAATCTGTTTTAAAACAAAAAGAGAAGAAAACACTAAAAATTAAAAAAATACATTCTCAAGCATAAAAACACATTATACTATTTAGACAATTTTACTCCTATTGACTTGCAGGGGCGGATCTACAGGGGGGCAAGGGGTAGATCCCCTTGCCCTAACTTTGCCCAAAGTTAGGATCATCAACCCTAACTTTGATGATCCAAAAACTGTACTTTTAAAAACAACCCGCAAGCTTCTCAAAACAGTGAACTAAACGATACATTTACCAAAAGTGAACAATTAAATTTTTATTAAAGCCCCTCCCCCCTGCCCCTCAAATACTTAGTACGTCCCTGATTCAAACGTGCAGAGTGGCGTTCACTCAGTCTGGCTCATACACACACACAGCGAGTCTGCTGCGGTGCGGTGACCCTGCAACCCGACTGGAGAGACTGAGCTGCCCCAGAGCCTCTGAAGGTGAAGTGAGTTTCCCCAGGTGTAGTTAAACACACATTTAACTTAAAGTTACATTTGTAATGAATGTATTATAGCTATGCTAAAGACGATCCAGCATCAGCAAAAACAGCGAGACTATTCACGTTAGCCAACATCAGCGGTCAAAACGCTCCCTCGTGATTTGTAGCACTCTTCACTTTGATTAGCCTAATTTTGATTTTAGTAAAGACAAGAACAGCTTAATAAAAAATATAAATTGTTTGTATCCATAACGTTTACTGATGGTCGCCGTTACGCCGACGTTACGTTACAACACACAATACAGTGCCAGTTAGGAGACCGATCATTTGATTAGCTAAGCAAATCGACTCGGTTACTAACGTAACCTCGGTTCCCTGAGAGGAGGGAACGAATATTGCGTAAGTAGCTTACGCTATGGGAAAACTCCTTTTCTCGAGAATATTGAAGTCTTTATGTAAAACGCATTGCAGCTGCACAGCTGACAGCAATGAACGAAGGAGCTCGGTCATTGGCTGTGCTGCGGCAACTTGCTCGAACCAATGACGGGGCGACTCTGAATGCGCGACCAATGAACGCGCTTCGCGCCCGCGCGCGTCAGAGCCCGCCAAGATGGGCGTGGCCAAGCTATATATTGGGCGCCCCGTCATGAGAGTTCTTTAGGTTAAAACGACTGAAGCGAACTAACCAAGCACAAGCACGGCAGCTTACGCAATACTCGTTCCCTCCTCTCAGGGAACCGAGGTTACGTTAGTAACCGAGTCGTTCCCTTTCGAGAGGTCTCTCCTATTGCGTAAGTAGCTTACGCTATGGGAACACCATGCAAAACGCCGTGCGTGCTGAACTTCGCCTTATGATAGCCAGAGGCAGGTGCCTGAGCTAAAAAGCAAAGTTATCATCCAACTAGCCGGCAGAGGCGAGCTTTATATATGGGAAAAAATACAGAGCGACTAGAAGGCGCTCAGTGTGACACAAGCACATACATAATCTAGATGCGAACTCGCAGTTCAACTAGCATCATGCTGATAGCACATTGGAATGCAATGTCGGGACCTGTAGGTTGTAGAACCTGATAAATGTGGACGGTGAGGCCCAGCCTGCCGCCGCACAAATATCCTCGATCGGTATCCCGCTCGACCGTGCCCAGGAAGAAGCCACACTCCTGGTGGAGTGTGCTTTGACTCCCCAGGGGCATTGAAGTCCCTTAGCTTCGTAAGCCAGCGCTATAGCTTCAACTATCCAGTGAGAGATTCTCTGCTTTGAAACGGCGGAACCTTTCGTACGGTCGCCAAAGCATACAAACAGATGTTCTGTCTGTCTGAATAGGGCAGAACGCTCCAAATACACTCTGAGAGCCCTAACGGGGCAGAGTAGATTAGCGTCGTGTTCGTCTGCTGGAGACGAAAGCGCAGTTAGGGAGATAACCTGTGCTCTGAAGGGAGTGGTGAGCACTTTAGGAATATACCCCTGTTTCGGCCTAAGGACGACCCTGCAGTCGTTAGGACTGAATTCTAGGCAGGCAGCGCTTGTCGAAAGCGTGTGCAGGTCGCCCACTCTCTTGACCGAGGCGAGTGCCAGCAAGAGCGCAGTCTTGAGCGAGAGCTGTTTAAGGTGCACGGTTCGGAGTGGTTCGAACGGGGGCCCTTTAAGAGCGTCTAGGACAGTAGCTAGGTCCCAGATCGGCACTGAGGGGGGGCGTGAAGGGTTCATCCTCCTAGCGCCCTTTAGGAAACGAATAATTAGGTCGTTTCTTCCCAATGGACGTTCCATTACAGGGTCGTGTGACGCTGTGATGGTCGCCACATATACTTTGAGCGTGGAGGGGGTGCGGCCCGCCTCCAGAAGCCCTTGTAGAAAAACGAGTACATTCGTAATCTCGCATGTCTCAGGGTTCAGGCCCTTGGCATTACACCAGTCACTGAACACTTACATTTGAGCACACTGAGCACACGCGTCACCTTTATAATGTTTCCCGCTTTTACTGGGGATGAATTTATAACTGTGTGAACAGTGCTTGTGTGTAGTGGTGCGTACATGACCGTAGGCACGTGATCTACATTCATGGGAAGCGCAGCCTGAGCTGGGAATGAATTTGGCACTGTTTTGACAGTATCTGGGAATGCACACTTTGTGGACATGTTAACCCTTAGTGACGCAGGCAGAAAAAGACTATTTATATGTTTTTTGTTTTTTTTTTGTTTTTTTTTTTGTGCGTCGCCGTAAAAACGGTGTTTGTTTGCAGATGAGCGAGCTCTGTGACTGGCCCATTGACTGCTGTATGGACATATCCAGCCGCCTGTAAGGGGACTGGGTAATGTTTGAGCTTTTGCAGAGAGAGTGGTCCGGCTTTTGCGAGACACGCACTCTATCTTCTCATTTCTGTGGCTAGGACGGCTTTTGAGAGCGCGAGCGGCGTCGAGCGTCAGCCTGAGGCGCGGGCTGAGAGGCGGTGGGAGCTGTTCTAGCCCGCTGCGGCTGTGGCGGTCTCTGTCTGCTCTGCGATGAGCTGGAGCGCTTTGGCAGGAAATGACGCATAGCTTGTGAAGCGTTCTGGGCCTCAGTGAAGCGTTCGGCGAAACTTTTAACCGCCGGTCCAAACAGCCCGCTAGTGGAGATAAGCGCGTCGAGAAATGGTGCCTTATCCGCGTCCTTCATCTCAGTCACAGTCAGCCACAGATGGTGCTCGAGAACAGTCAAATTAGCCATAGCACGGCCAATAGACTGGGCGGTGGCCTTCGTGGCTCGCAGAGCTATCAGTTGCGCTGCGTAGGTCCCTGAAGGCTTCGGGTTCGGGGCCAGACTCGTCCATAGAGCGGAGAAGCTTGGCTTGGAACACTTGAAGTACCGCCATTGAGTGAAGCGCTGATGCAGCTTGGCCGGCGGCGGCGTAGGCGCGACCGGCGAGAGCAGAGGTAGTGCGGCAGGGTTTCGAGGGGTGGGAAGCTTTGGCTTTCCATCCGGTGTTGGAGGGCGGGCAGAGATGATTGGCCACGACCTCCTCGAGGGGCGGCGTTCCCTCGTAGCCTCTTTCCTTCGCGCCGTCCACTGAGGAGAGCGAAGAAGAAAAAAGAAGGCTTTAGGCTCGCAGAGTGGGGGGCTTTCCATGACTTGGCGGAGAACACCAATCGAGCCCGAGGTCCTCCACGGCCTTCGAGAGGATGCGGATAATCTCCGTATCCATGGTGGAGCCCGCACTCGTGCTAGCTAGCGTCGACGGGGCGGGGTCGAAAGTGGAGCCCGGCCAGTCGTCAGATGCAGCGTCGATGGACAGGCTGTCATCCACTCCCCCGTCGTCCTCGGACGCGCCGAAAGTCACAAGGCCCACCGCTCTGCTAGAGGGGTGTGGGTCCGGCAGAGTGAACTGAACCGGCGGTGGGGAAGGCAAGAGCGGCGGTGAAGCACGCGGAGACTGGCTCGGCGTGACGTCACTGAGCTCAGGTTCAGGAAGCCTCTGTGAGCGGCGTTTTTTTTTTTTTTTTTTTTTTTTTTAAAGCGCGGCTCAAACAGAGGGGTGGCGGCGATGGGCTCGCTCGTGGCGAAAGCGGCGAAGCGAGCCCGCAGTGTGGAGAGACCCAGGTCGTCACATTCCGGGCATCCGCCCTTGGTCAGAGCAGCTTCTGCGTGGTTCCGGCCCAGGCAGCGAGCGCAGATGATGTGACGATCCCCGTCCGGGAGAAGGTCTCTGCACGACGCACAGGAAGGCATTTGAAACAACGCCTCAGAAAATTTGCTCTTTTACAAATGTCGCGGGGCGAACAGATGTAAAATACTTGCGTGTGTGGCGCGCCGGATGGCTCAGTAGGATGGTGTTCGAAGGCGGCTGAAGGTGCCGACGTCCTCGTAGCAATCCCGCTGGTATGCTTTTCCACGGCGGCGAAGGCTTTCAATAATCCGGAGGATCCAGCGAAGAAGGTGTTCGCTGAAGGAGATTAAATCTAAAGAACTCTCATGACGGGGCGCCCAATATATAGCTTGGCCACGCCCATCTTGGCGGGCTCTGACGCGCGCGGGCGCGAAGCGCGTTCATTGGTCGCGCATTCAGAGTCGCCCCATCATTGGTTCGAGCAAGTTGCCGCAGCACAGCCAATGACCGAGCTCCTTCGTTCATTGCTGTCAGCTGTGCAGCTGCAATGCGTTTTACATAAAGACTTCAATATTCTCGAGAAAAGGAGTTTTCCCATAGCGTAAGCTACTTACGCAATAGGAGAGACCTCTCGAAAGGGAACCAATTCCTCTCAGATATCACAGAAATGAAACCAGGTTACAACTGGGGAAATAACAAATACAATTAGGATTATTATATTAAGTAGTCTAAACATAACTGGTGTGTGTGCATGTGATAAATCTTTCTGATTTTATAATTTGTTATATAGGCTACTTATTAGCTACATGGCCCTACAGTGTAATGTAATACAAGGATAACCAGAGGTTTTCACATATTGACTTTTGCAGACAAGAGTAGTTGAAGAAAGTAGCTGGAGCCTAACCATTGAGGCTAAAAGTCCTTGGACACAATTATTGTACTTTTTTTTATATTTTCATTTTGCTTTTTATACTTTTACTTTTTAAAAGATGCACAGTTTTGTTTTGTTGGAACACTGCACTGAGCTTATTCCTGTTGTGAATTAAAAACCTTTGTAGTGTGTAAGGGCATGATTAAACAATAAATACTGTGTTTTTGTGTTTGTTTTGTTAAAGCGATTCACATAGGGATTCCCACCGTCTACCCCTGCCACCCTGCCAAGACCTCTTGCCACCCCTTTGCCCCCCCATGTAAAATTTTCTAGATCCGCCACTGTTGACTTGGAAACAAGAATGACACATCATTGTCAACTCAATCTGCCAAAGCTGTTAGCTGCAAGTGTGCAACTTAATTCTGCTGTTTTGGTCTTGAAGACTAAGTAGCAAACTGTACAAGCAGTTTTGAGGTGCTCACTTCTTTGATGTTTCAACTGAAAAGGTTTCTTGATTCTTTATTTAATGCATCACTTTGCTCAGAAATAGAAACTGTAATACTCTGCAAATGTCTGCCATTCCCATTTTTTAAATGTTTTATTGAGAAATTTCATTACTCTTCTACCTGATAAAGTGAGATTTTGACTAGCAATGAGACTTTCTCAAAACACTCCTTATTCCATACATATACTTTCCATACATGACTACCATCCTGTCACAGTCAAGCCATGCTCTGTTAATAAACACCATTTTTATGTCTGAGTCTGTACATGACACATCCTCTCAATAGTATTCATGTGTAAAAGCACATACACATGATCATACGTTTAATGACACATGCATGTAAATGTTAATTCTTACATGCATTCATGAAGTTCATGGACTTTTTATTATTATATATTTTCTTTAAATATATGTAACACCATTACACTGATTGCATGTAGATAATGCACTTTACTTTTAAAATGTTATAAAAGATTTCTATGTCAAACAAATGCTGTTCCAGAATCCTGAAAAAAAAAAAAGTATCATGGTTTTCAAAAATATAGAGACAATGAAGTCTGGAGTAATGATGCTTTACTATCACAGGAGTAAATTTAAATGTAAAATATATTAAAATAGAAAAGAGTGATTTTAAATTGTAATAATATTTCCCAATATTATTTTTACTTGAGTATTTTTGTTCAAATAAATGGACATCTTGGTGAGCTTTTCAAAAACATAAAAAAAAAAAAATTCTTACCGACCCCAAACTTTTTGAAAGGTAATGTGCTTTTTCGACAATATGGTTTCGCTCTGTACTGTGGGATTTCTAAATATTTGTCATTCTGACAGCACAGACAAATCCATAAAGGAAATGTGCATTAATGTTAAACCATACAAATAGATTGTGTTTCTCTTATAATTCAATCTTGTTGCACTTTGATGATAAAAACACTGTATTCAGCAATACTACATTTTTTTTAACTCTATTTCTAGTTCGGGTTTTCATTTTATATATACACACAAACTTTTATGTTAGATGCGATTACAGTTTTTCTTGATTGCTTAAACACTATAACCAGGCTTTTGAACTAAAATTTCAAAACCATAATGCCATTTATCAAAAAGCACATCCATTTCACTAAATTATAAACACTATTCCCCTGTTTTGACACATGAGTCAGATTTGTTGAACTCTCACTGCAAAACTCTACACACAAATCCCTTCTTTTCTCATTGCCTAGACCATGTTGTCATGTATAAAGCACTAGCATTAAATATTGTTCACTCAAGTCAGCACAGCTTCAGCTCAGTTAGCACACAATTACCCAAGTGGAAACACTAAGAGTCAAAATTGAACACACATCAATCAGTTCCTTTAATAGATATTTAAAAGGGCCCAAATCAGTTTATTGAGTTTTGGAACAATGGATCCAGAAAGACATGAAGGAAGAGATTGAGAATGTATAATAAGGAGGAGGAGGAAGGGCAAGAAGACAAGCAGTCTCAGATGAAATTCAAGCAACTCTAGTTGCCCATGTCAATGGTATGACTATGAGGGAGGCTGGGCTACGAGTACGGCCAAATTTGAGTCGCTTTACCGTCGCCTCGAGAACCTTCAGGGAGGTGTGGTGGCAAACAAAATTCTATCACTGAATAAGAGACAAACATTTCCAATAGTCTTTGATCTTTTCTTGCAAGAAAAGGCCAGCAGTCGTACAGTCTGGCTGCGGAGTGTGACAGTGAAGGGAGGGCATCCTTTCTCCTTTATAGTCTTGACTCCCAGAATGCTATCTTTCTAGGCCAATGATGGTATTTCAACCATATGTGGAATATTCTTAGACATGTTCATCATATTGTCTCCTTGAGTGGAGGCCCTCCTGTCACGTCCCAACACTCTTTACCATTCCAATACAATTCCATATATATAAAATAAGGTGTTGTGTGGCTCTTTTACTGTCATATGATGGTCACACACATTTTACTGTAAGTAAATAAACAAATTTTAGAGGAGAGAGAAAAAAAAAGTAAAACAGGGAAAAAATGTTTGTTTTGTTTTGTTGTGTGTTTCACTGTGTAGTACAGTACATGAATGAATAAAAATGTGCCATGTGAAAGGTTTGTAAGGGGGGAACCACAAGCAACATAACTTACCAGTTTTGGAAATGTTGTTTTGAATTTATTGCACCAGTGTGTTAGACTATGTTGTAGTGTGTGTGATTTTGAGGGCTTGTGTGTCCTGTCTGAGGGCAAAGTTAGTTTTTTCAGCAAGAGTGAATGGTTTTGAGTGTAGAGCTTCATTTTGACCTGAAAATAGGATGTTTGGGGAATTGGGTGAGACATTATGTATTTGTGTTTACAGTTTTGAGAATACGAGACATAGTTTCAAGAAATGTGCTTAAGCAATCGAGAAAAACTGTAATTGATTTGACAGCACTTATATATAATGCTTTCTCTGATAACAGTCACCTGTTGTACCTTACAAAGCTTTCACTAGCTAGCTAATCTGCAGATGATGCAATTACGATGATTACATCTCTAAAGTTACCCATCTGTAAAAAGGTTTACATTCTAGATTTTGTCAATATGTTAATATTGTACGTTTCACACCCAAGCATTCAAGAAATATATAGAGTACATCTTGCCACCAAATGAGCCTGTCCATACAAATATGAATGAGATGACCCTGCAGTGTCAGAAAAAGAAAGAAACTGCTCACATCTAGGTTCTGACAATATGGCAACCTTCCCGTATCAATCAAAATGTACTCTCCTGCTGTTGATTTACAATAACAATAATAACAATTTATGCCCACTAGTTATGCCCACTAAGTCAGTGGGAATTCTCCAATGTAATTTCAAGGGAGAACACTTACATTTATTGATATTATGAAGGTTAAAGAATAGAGTAGGCTCAACATTCAACTAAACAACTCAAAATCAATATGGCTAGTAATATTTCATGTATGATTTATTAGTGTTAGCAGGCAACAAACCCTCTTTTTTAAAGGTGAAGTGTGTTATTTGTACGGTCACCCTGATTTTGCCAAGTAAGGCATGTTCCTTGCTCAGCATATTCTATTGATCCTGGAACAATTCAGTCTGAAAGTTTAGTCCTAGCCCTATTACTACTGCTAAACCTAACCCTACCCATGAGTTATCTCTAAAATCCGAGGAAATGATAAGCGAATGACACTGATGTAGAAGATCCTAAACCTGGTTGTAAGCCTAAACTTGACATACACTGTAAACTTGTCCCTCAAATCTGATTGGTTGATTGAAATGTTGTTATATAGTATCAACAAAGATCACATTCACCTTTCCACCAGCAAACAGAATTCAGAAGGTGAAAAATTTACATCTACAAAATTAATTCATATTAATATCAACTCAAGAATAGTCTATGCCATTCAATCTCTAGTTTAGTCACATAATATTTTACTGCTCAAAGGACTATGTGCCTGGAAATTAAATGTGGTTGAGTCCCCACTGGTTGCTACAGAGATCAACACATCCAAGTTGTTTCCCTGAGAGATGGCAGATTATTAGCCATATTTATACAACAGAGAAAAGTAATGGTGACATGTTGAAGGATAAAAAGTGGTTTATAAAAACAGCTTCAGGGATTTAATCTATTGGAATTATCAGCCGTCTAAATGGTTTAGACAGCTAGCTGTGCACAAGCAAACACCTGTACGCACAAACACAAATGCATGCTCAAACACACACACACACACGCACGCACGCATGCACACACACACACACACACACACACACACACACACACACACACACACACACACACACACACACACACACACACACACACACACACACACCTTTAGAGTCCTTTCCTATATAATTGTGATTTCTGTTGTGATTTCTAAAAGCACTTCCACAAAGATCCATTTAAGAAAATTAAACATTTCCCAATGGTCACAAAATTATACACAACACCATGGAGGTCAAAGTGTCCTCCAAACACATGCTGACACCTGTGTATTGCATTCACATTTTGCTTACAGACAAGTTATCAAAGGGTTGTAACACAATAGTCCACACTAATTCACCCTGACAAGCCTTTAAACCACAAATGACTGATTGCCATGGGAACAGCTGCAGAAATCAAGTAGAGGTTACCTAGTGTTGGGTCACCCGACCAATGAAAAAAAGAAAGACTTGGCCTGAAGGCCTGACAAAAGATTAAACCCTATAGTGCCCTCCGTTGGCCATTAGTGGTAACCAAACTACGATGGGATGCGTACTGGCAATGTTCCCTCTAATTTATGTTCTTGCTTTCAATTCAATTGGGTGGACCATTCAGCCACCTGAGCACCTGAGACACTACATTTACCATGGGGTCCAAATGTTGGAGACACACAGAAAATACTGGAATTAAAATCCAATTTAAACCAGAGAATAGAGAAGATTGAACAACAATTAAAATAAGGAAAAAATTAATAATTTTAAACAAAGGAAAGTTCATATTTCTTTATCATTGACAAAACAATGTCAAATGATGAAGAAATACTATATATTGTGCACTGTTTTCAAGACTTTGTCACTGTAATTTCCTGTAGAAATTGAGAAAAATAATAGTATTTTACATAAATATTTATATATTATAAAAAGTATTTACAAGTAGTAGTAGTAGTATTTTTGTTGTCATTATTTTATTATAAATATGTATATACTTATGTATATAAATGAATTATAATATAAATAATAATGCACTGCCCGTGGGCTGTTATACACACTAATCTAAAAAGTAATGTTGGCTCAAAGAAAAAAAATCATAATGTTTTTCGGGTTATGACAACTTTGAATGAAATTACATTCAACCAGCAAGCTAATCTGAGTTAGAGGTACTTAATAATTTGTAGCATAAACACACATTTTTAAGTTGATATAAAAAAAAAACTGAGTTGTAGCCCTGGAACCAGTTAATATTATCTATTAGTTCAAATCAACAGCTAACATAACACATGCTAATGTAACTTATTTACCATGTTTTTTTAATGAAAAAGTAAGATATACTGGCATTAGAGCAGTCAATTTGTAGAGTCAATGTAGTGTTTACCTTCATGTTGTCTCTTCAGCACAATAGTAACCAAAACAACTTTTACAGCATTACAGAAACATGTTTAAATGTCAAACAAAACAACATTAAACACTGCAGGTATTATCCTTCACTAAAAACAAATAAAATAAAACAAGTTCAACATTTATTCTCCTTATCCAGTCCTATGCAGAGCATGCTGGGAAAACTGGAAATCCACTGCCTATAATTTCTAGTTATCAAGACAATTTTGTTAAGTTACTACAACTTAATTAAAAAAAAAGCCAATTACAGTAAAGCAGACATTTGAGTTTTAGTTGGAGACAATATTAAGTTGATGTAATGGTAAACATTATGACATCAACGGAACTCAACAAAATAATGTTTGCAAATTAAAAGGTTTAATTAAAACAATAAAAAAGAACTCGCAACCATGCATTTATTTAAGTTGCGGAGATCCCCTGAATTATACTTTCTAGATGTGAAATATCCTGAATCAGTGGACATCTTGTTGGACTTTATCCATCCTTTTAACCCTCAAACAAATTTTGCAATCTAAAAAAAAAATCCACATTTTTAAAAGTTTTTTGTCTTAAATTTTTGTCTGTCTGCACAGGGGCAATATAAGTAGTGTGTGCTAAGAGCACACACATGCTAAGAGGGAGAATTGCTCAGTGGGACTATTTAAAAGCTTGACAGATTAGTAAAATTAGTTTGAGAAGACATCAATTAATTCACTGCTTCCTGTCTTCTGACCCCTGGGTGTCTCAGGGATGAAACAATCCCGTACATTATTAAAACACACAATCAGCAGCAGAGCAGATAGCCTGTAGGTTTATTTTGTCTGAAGTGTTCACTCATTTTCAGAGGGAGTGTTTTTTTTTTTTTTGTGTGTGTGTGTGTGTGTGTGTTTTTTTTTTTTTTTTTCCTGGCTACCAAATTAGCTGCAGCAATTCACACAGTCCATCCCACCAGCCCCTGCACATCCGTTGATCATTTTGAAAATGTTACAGCCAGTGCTGAGAAGATAATTACTATCATCAAACTGTCAGACCATCATCCTTTTCAATTTACTGCAAGGGCTTCATCAGCTGACAGCCAGTGTGTAAAAAGAGTGAAGGACTGAGGTGTACGATGGGATCACATGTTGGGACGCGAGGGAATGTTTGTGTGGAGCTGATACAGAGCTGACCTGTAAATCTTCCTACCGTCTGGAGGCTCATAATTAGTGAAGAATTCACATGACGCAGCTGTTTGGCAGAAGCAGTGACGCTGAACTATTGCAACCCTGGACAATAGACCTGATTATAAGTGTTCATACAGATATTATTTTAGTTTTACACTCATTAGTGAGGTAATTACAGGTGGAAGTGTGGGGAGGACTACACACTATCAGGTCACCAATTACTGGACCTTTGATTCCACCCAGACCGTGAATCATTTATTAGAAATGTATATAATTATACTGTTAGTGGGCAGTCGTGGCCTAGTTGTTTGAGAGTCAGACTGGTAACTCGAAGGTCGGGGGTTTGTTTCTCAATACAGGCAGGAAATGACTGAGGTGTCCTTGAGCAATGCACCTAACCCCCAATCACTCCCTGAGCGCCACAGCAAAAATGGCTGCCCACTGCTTTGGGTGTGTTTGTCCACGGTTTGCAGTGTGTGTTGGATGAATAAGGGAATTTGACCTTTGTGTTTCCACATATTTATGCTCCTGTGAAACAAGAAGTCATAGCTAAATAATTTCATGTTCCTATGTCGTCCTGGTGGCTAAAAAAATGTAATATTAATGGGAATATACTATTCTTTAACTTCAATGAAAGATTCGATTTTGTGAATTCTTTTAATGAAAAAAATTAACGTTTGTTTATGCTGCTTCCATGTAATGTTTTCGACGTAAATGCATAACAATAATGCCCATGCAATGGCCTTTGCTTCAATTTCACATCCAAATGACACTGAACCCCAAAAAGTGAACGAGTGAAGACTCTTGGAACATGTCGTTGAATCACTCTGAAGTTTAGAAACATTTAAAAATTTAGCATTGGCTATGAATCAATTATTATTATTTATTATTATTTATATATAAGAATCATATAGTCCACAGTGAACATCTGTTTTTAAAAAGACTACATTTCTAAACATAACAAAAATATCGACATCAATGACGGTATAGTCATGACATCTGATGTCAGCTTAGCACCATCAAGTGCTATATTTGAACAATATATTGAAATACTCAGAAGAATTAGAATAACAAAATTAATATTCAGTTTTGTTTACCACACAGATCCATCATTTAACTTCAGGTTGTTGTTTTTTTGGGACAGACATGTTGTCATTATTCCACACCCCAGAGGGGGGACTGTACATTAATTATTTGACGTTGAATAGTTTCAGGAATATGTCAAGCTTTCAAAATAATCAAAAAGTCTCCTCCTGTGGCACCATGTTTTAGCTTGGCTCGTGTCTTCAGAGAGAAAGTGATCTAAGCGCTCTCTGTTCTGTCTACTCGAAGTCTAGAAACAGCAGGAACGCAATTATGATCCAAGGAGAGCATGAGATCATACCTAAAATCACCTGCTACATGTACAAGTATGTTACCTGTCTTTCTGACTCATGCCGAGCTTCTCCTTTCCTCTCTACAACATGCTGTGCTGGTGCTTTATTGATCTGCCTGACTAACAATGTCATGATGTTAACTTATAATAATGTTAATGATGTTTTTATTATTTAGATATAATGAACTTCCATGCAAATGCCCTCTTTGCAAGTGAAGAGATATATGAGAAATATATATTTTCTGCAAGGCGTGGGTTTGCAGTCTGGTCTAATATAGCTTTAACTGCCCCATACTTACAGCCTCTTAGCAAATTTGCTTTACATTGTGACAGGTTGACTAAACAATCCAATCCTAAATATACCGCACAACCTGTTAAGGACTGATATAATCAGGTACCTTGTTAAAAACATGTATGCCAAGTGACAGGAGCTACAAACAATAAGAACAGTTCATGGTTTGATAGACTTTACCACATTTTACTCTTATAGTATTTGGTTTCTCATCACTAAATATGTGTCACTGACATGCAAGCATTTCATTTTATTACAGATGTTTTACCAATGACTTGTGAGTTCTGAAAAGAGCGAAATAGCTCTGATACATTACATTGTGACACTTAAACTCATGGCATTAACATCTCATGTGACCTCTAAGACTCTCACTGTCAAAAAAATGGCAAAAATCCCAGGAAGGATAGAAAGCCATAACTCAACAATTCTCTCCCTGTTTTCCAGTTCTAATTTTTAACCTGCCATCTTCAACATCCAAGAAACCCATCTCACATGGAAACTCCGACGGCATTCGAGATGCTGTTTTAAAATGGATGTGCTGCACTACTGAAACAGCATGAGAAGTATGGCATATATAAAGGGAATGATAACGTTTGCCTAATAATAAAGAAACTGTCAGAAAATGCATCTCTTTTCCTTAAACATGTTAAAGCGTGCCATATTTACTCTGAAGTCTTGAGTGCAAAACGATCAACAGGGAACCATTCATTCATAGTGAAAGTGCACATTAGACTGTAAAGCTTCTCCTTGATAAATAGAAATACGTAGATTCCTTTTGTTCCCTTTCATTTTAACCTGCAGGGTTTTTATTTTTACTTTTAGGATTATGGAATAGTATTGCATTTATTTATATATTTACTCATTTACTGAGAGCAGCAGGATGTGTTTTGAGGCAGCGAGAGCCAGTCTGATAATAGTTATACATTTCAAGTTCTTAACAACAGCATCCGGCGGCCTGGTGTGCGGCCGCTGCCCGCTGGTCAAACTGTGCAGCCTCTCTGCTCAACCCGTACGGCGGGACGCAGCAGCCTCTTATTTCAATAGAAACACAGGCTAATCAGAAAGCACTAACAAAAGGCAGGTCCAACCATGTCTAGGATTTTCAAAAATATAGGGGGATTAGTGAGCGGCCCCTCCCCAATGGCATAGCATGTCAGCCTATGACGTAAAGCCATCAAACACTTCTTTTTTTTCCTCGTCACGTTTTGGAAGTCTAACGTTAACAGACAGTGTGTGAGTGAGTCTAAATGATGGAAAGGCAAAAAAGAGAAGGTCAGACTCAAAAGGAAAACCATTATGGTGGATGAGGCAGCGAAATGCTTCAAAATAACAGACATGTTCCGGGCATCAACGAGCAAAGACACTACAGGTGAAATAAGCTAAGGCACCTAACGTCACAGGCACAGATGGGAATTAGCACAAGCTACCAGCCAGCCAAAAGCTTGTGAAATTTGAAAGTAGCTCGCTGGTAAATATGAGAAAAAATAATGGTTTACTATTGAGTGGCTTTTGAATTTGTCCTTCAGTGGTTGGCAGATGTTCCTAGTTTAAAATGAGATGACTTCCCTTGGCTGCTTCTATGTTAAGTGTATAAGGATTATGACGCTAACACTAGCAGAAGCTAATGCATGTTCGAGCAAGGGGACGGTGAAAATGGACCCTTTTCAACAGGGTGATGATGAAGCGTTTTAACGGTCATCATCAGCATCGTAAATCCTGCACAGTTTTTTATATTTTAATTTTTAAAAATATGTATTTACATTTATAACACTATATTATATTACCTTTGTATCAAATTACAAAAAAAAAAAAAAAACTAGTTAATGCTGCTGTGAGGGTGTTTCTAATACAGCGGCTTTGGAGTGATGAGAAATTTACATATTTCTCTCTTCTGACTGCCATTATCAATCTCTCGCTATTTTTTCCCTCTTTTTGAAAGTTGTGAAAAAGTTGTGAGTTTTTCTTTTCCTGAAACCTACGAAAACTTTCTATAATCTACAAGATGCATTTGTGTAGTGGCATCTAGTAGTGAGATTGCAAATAATAGCAGGGCATTAACTCCTTTCTAAGTGCATAGAACGCATAGAACAAGACCTAAAACATGACGTGGCGTTGCCAAGCTAGCAATTTCACTGGATCTACTGTAAGCAAATCAATCTAACCATAGATGTGACCAGTAGTGGTGGCTTTTTTAATCTATTTAAAATAATTTTGCAATGGTTCTATGACATTAGTATATTTTCGTGAAGTGGACGAGGGTTTATATTAGTTTATATGGACAGTATTTGTTATAAGTTTATATGGACAGACCCTCGCTCCCTCGATTTTGACCGATGTACACTTCATATGTACACTTCAGGCAGCTCCATATACCACAATGCAACACAATTGTGACGTCAACGCATATTGCGTTTAATCTACCCCACCGCAAACAACTCTATGATAAATAAATTATTTAAAAAAAAAACTAATTGAACAACTCAAACACACATATATATATATGCTGCATTAAACAATTTCGTAAGGGAAAAAAATAAATAATAAATCACCCCATAGTGGATTCTAAGTTATCAAGGGCTCAGCACATTCCAATTCAACCTATTGGGTTCCGCCAGTAGTGGGCACTCATGCAACATAAGCAATGACGTCCATCCGAGTGAACGAGACGGAGGGAAGTTAGCGAGTGAAGGGCATGACAATTTTGGACTGGAACACAGCCAGCGAGTGAGCTGTTCAAATTATTCAGTGTGTGAATTGGTTCGCGATTCAGTCTGATTCATTTGAACGCCTCACATTCAAATGAATCAGACTGAATGGCGAACCAATTCATTCAGTTTTGCTAAGCCATTTGACCAATTCATGCAAAAGAACCAATTCAAAAGAGTAGGTCAAGATTCTGTATTAGTTTTATTAAAATGTAGACAGAAAATACGGAAACACGCACCGTTATTAATCAAATATTCTAAGATAAAATGTTTCTCAGGCCTGTTTACGGTAATCACCTCAGCCAGACAAAGAATTTGTTATAAATTGTTTAAAATGATACTGGTTAGTTAAAAGTTATTGCAAAAATCTCTCAGAAAAGAATATTCCCCTTGTGTCACTGAAACTAACTCAATGACTCACAAAGCTACACAACGTCAGAGGGACATTTGCAGGCTGGAAGTGTAACTAACAGGTGTTGAATTTACAGTATTAAAAGGGAAATAGGAAAGTCGTGAATAAAATCCTTTGGACAGCTGCTCGGATCATTGTCTAATCTGCAAATATGTGTGATCCTGTAAAACTAATATATTTTCCTGGACTGGTCACAGGGCGAATGTGTTCCCTGAGCAAGAAGCGTGTTATCGAGCTGGGAAGTGACAAGGTTATGACCTTTTCTGCAGGGTAACACTCTCTGCCATGTATATTAATGGTAATAGATGTGTTACCTGACACTCCAGGATAAAAATGTATGTTTAGACATTGACCTGCTTCTGTCGCAGCCACGCAGTATGAAACACACTGACATATGATGGTGTTTCACCTTCCATTATCATGACTAAGTATGAGTTGAGAGAGGTAGGATGGGAAGCATGACCAAAATCTATATCATAGTAAAGGTCTATATCACAATTATTTTACAATAGGCTTTCGGGAGGCCCCCGTGATTTCATCCGAGGGGTCCAACCACCCTTACCGGGGCCCCTGATACCTTAACAACAGCCGTTGCATGGCTTTTTATGTTCAATTCATTTACTTATTTTAAATAAATGTCTTGATTGAACTTGAATTTGCCATTATTGCAGCTCTTCAGCAATAAAATCAGCTGAAGAGTTCTGTGCAAAGTGTTCCTTTTATTCACATGGTTTTAAATTGTTTATAAAGTATATCATATGTTTTCTTTAAGAAATGTACATTTCATGTAGAGCTAAGCACAACAAAGTAATTTTAAGAAGAACAAATAAACTCATTATGGTGTCAGAAGACAAGTTACTAAATGGGACAGAATCAACAATGAAAATAAAACCTGCTAAAGACCTGCTAACGAGTGCTAAAGGAGTAGGTACTATATAGCCTGATATCGTTTAGTATGAATGCAATCCGTTCATCCGCCATGTTGACTTTATCATGTGACGTAAAATGTTATCACAAGCGCAACAACTGAAAAGATATGAGCAACAGGTTTAACTCATCTATCTGTAAATATCTATTGATGAAACTTGCTCATTGTGGTCTTGTTGAAGAAACAGCTGCCCATGTATTTTGTGATTGTAGTATAACAAATAAATTATGGGTTGATTTAAGTTCTTATATTTTTAACCCACAGTTTTATCCTTAAAGATATTAGTTTTATTATGAAACCCCCAAATCATCATCTCTTGAATATGTTGTTAATTTGCAAAATGTTCACCCACAAGCAAAAGTCGCTTACATCACCATTGCTTTCCTCTTTTTCTTGTTGAATTTAACCCTCATTTTATCCCTCAGACTTATAAATAGCAAACAAAAAATGCATTTTCTTTATGTATTATGATGAATTATTCAAAGATATTTAACCTTGTCATTGTGCTGTTTACCCCCTGTGTATATAATCTTGTATTATGATGTACACAAACCCATGATATGTATGTTTTCTGTTTTTTTGTCATTATGATTGTTCATTGTTGAAAGATAGAATCATTTCCCTGATCTTTATGTAACTATAAGTTCGGCAATGACTAAATGATATGAGCGACAGGTGCACTAACATCAGTAAGTCGACAGCCCTACATAACAGTTTTCCTCAGCATTTGTAATGTCTGTACAAAGGAGATGGGCAGCTGTGCGAAGATCTCGCCTTTGAAGAAAACTTGAGTTTATTCTGGGAATATTCAAGCATCACTCCTTAAAAATTAAGATTACCCCAAAATTAATTGCATTGCTAGCCCACCCCAATACTTATGCACAATAATAATGGTAAATGCTGACCAATACTTAATTATATTACTTGTGTTTTTACAGAAAATTATAAATTTAAGTAAAATAAGCAATGAATTAATGCATTAATTAATGAAATTAATTATATTTTATTTACTGACAACAATAAGTGTAATGTGCTGAGGAAAACAAGGGAAGACGAAGATCTAAACGCAGGGATATTTAATAAAGTAACACATAAAACAGAACACAGAATTTGAAGAACAAAGGAACAAAACCATGGAAATCACAGAGGCAACCATTACACTTACAACAACTGACAAATTAACGAGTGAAACACAAGGGCTATAAATACACAGGGACAAACAAGCTTAACAAAGTAATAGGAAACAAGATAACAAGGGGGCGTGGCTAATAAGAAACACCTGGGGAGACTAATCAACATAATGGGGAACTGCTAATATGGGACAAGACAGGGGAACACAGACGTGAATCGTGACATAACCCCCCCCCTTAAGAGTGGCTTCCAGTCACTCCCCAGGAAAGAATAGTCCAGGAGGGTGGTGGAGCAGAGGCGGACCCAGGGGAGGGATGGAGGGCGGCAGAGCAAGCAACCAGGGTGGAGCAGGAAGTGCAGGCGTCCAGGGCGGAGCAGGCAGTGCAGGCGGCCAGGGCGGAGACGACCCCTCGGGTGGCCAGGGCGGAGAAGACAGTCCATCGGAGGGCCAGGGCGGTGAAGACCCCTCGGGTGGCCACGGCTCAGGAACAGACACTGGCTCCGGCTCAGGAACAGACACTGGCTCGGGAACCGACAACACACTCACTGGCTCGGGAACAGACAACAAACTCACTGGCTCGGGCTCGGGAACAGACAACACACTCACTGGCTCGGGAACAGACAACACACACCCTAGCTCGGGCTCGGGAACAGACAACACACACCCTGGCTCGGGAACAGACAACACACACACTGGCTCGGGAACAGACAACACACACACTGGCTCGGGAAAAGACAACACACACCCTGGCTCGGGCTCTGGAACAGACAACACACACACTGGCTTGGGAACCGACAACACACTCACTGGCTCAGGAACAGACAACACACACCCTGGCTCGGGCTCGGGAACAGACAACACACACCCTGGCTCGGGCTCGGGAACAGACAACACACTCACTGGCTCGGGCTCGGGAACAGACAACACACTCACTGGCTCGGGAACAGACAACACACACCCTGGCTCGGGAACAGACAACACACACACTGGCTCGGGAACTGACAACACACTCACTGGCTCGGGAACAGACAACACACACCCTGGCTCGGGCTCGGGAACAGACAACACTCACTGGCTCGGGAACAGACAACACACACCCTGGCTCGGGAACAGACAACACACACCCTGGCTCAGGCTCGGGAACAGACAACACACACACTGGCTTGGGAACAGACACCACACACCCTGGCTCGGGCTCGGGAACAGACAACACACACACTGGCTCGGGAACCGACAACACACTCACTGGCTCGGGAACAGACAACACACACCCTGGCTCGACCTCGGGAACAGACAACACACACCCTGGCTCGGGCTCGGGAACAGACAACACACACACTGGCTCGGGAACAGACACCACACTCACTGGCTCGGGAACCGACAACACACTCACTGGCTCGGGAACAGACAACACACTCACTGGCTCGGGAACAGACAACACACACCCTGGCTCGGGAACAGACAACACACACCCTGGCTCGGGCACAGACAACACACACCCTGGCTCGGGAACAGCCAACACACTCACTGGCTCGGGAACAGACAACACACACCCTGGCTCGGGCTCGGGAACAGACAACACACACCCTGGCTCGGGCTCTGGAACAGACAACACACACCCTGGCTCAGGCTCGGGAACAGACAACACACACACTGGCTCGGGAACAGACACCACACCCACTGGCTCGGGAACAGACAACACACACCCTGACTCGGGCTTGGGAACAGACAACACACACACTGGCTCGGGAACCGACAACACACTCACTGGCTCGGGAACAGACAACACACACCCTGGCTCAGGCTCGGGAACAGACAACACACACCCTGGCTCGGGCTCTGGAACAGACAACACACACACTGGCTCGGGAACAGACACCACACTCACTGGCTCGGGAACCGACAACACACTCACTGGCTCGGGAACAGACAACACACACCCTGGCTCGGGAACAGACAACACACTCACTGGCTCGGGAACAGACAACACACACCCTGGCTCGGGAACAGCCAACACACTCACTGGCTCGGGAACAGACAACACACACCCTGGCTCGGGCTCGGGAACAGACAACACACACCCTGGCTCGGGCTCTGGAACAGACAACACACACCCTGGCTCAGGCTCGGGAACAGACAACACACACACTGGCTCGGGAACAGACACCACACTCACTGGCTCGGGAACAGACAACACACACCCTGACTCGGGCTTGGGAACAGACAACACACACACTGGCTCGGGAACCGACAACACACTCACTGGCTCGGGAACAGACAACACACACCCTGGCTCAGGCTCGGGAACAGACAACACACACCCTGGCTCGGGCTCTGGAACAGACAACACACACACTGGCTCGGGAACAGACACCACACTCACTGGCTCGGGAACCGACAACACACTCACTGGCTCGGGAACAGACAACACACACCCTGGCTCGGGCTCGGGAACAGACAACACACTCACTGGCTCGGGAACAGACAACACACACCCTGGCTCGGGAACAGCCAACACACTCACTGGCTCGGGAACCGACAACACACTCACTGGCTCAGGCTCGGGAACAGACAACACACACCCTGGCTCGGGCTCTGGAACAGACAACACACACACTGGCTCGGGAACAGACACCACACTCACTGGCTCGCGAACCGACAACACACTCACTGGCTCGGGAACAGACAACACACACCCTGGCTCGGGCTCGGGAGCAGACAACACACTCACTGGCTCGGGAACAGACAACACACACCCTGGCTCGGGCTCGGGAACAGACAACACACACCCTGGCTCGGGCTCGGGAACAGACAACACACACACTGGCTCGGGCTCGTGAACAGACAACACACACACTGGCTCGGGAACAGACACCACACTCACTGGCTCGGGAACAGACACCACACTCACTGGCTCGGGAACCGACAACACACACCTTGGCTCGGGAACAGACAACACACTCACTGGCTCGGGAACAGACAACACACTCACTGGCTCGGGAACAGACAACACACTCACTGGCTCGGGAACAGACAACACACTCACTGGCTCGGGAACAGACAACACACTCACTGGCTCGGGAACAGACAACACACTCACTGGTTTGGGAACAGACAACACACTCACTGGCTCGGGAACAGACAACACACTCACTGGCTCGGGCTCAGGAACAGACAACACACACACTGGCTCTGGAACTGACAACACACTCACTGGCTCGGGAACAGACAACACACACCCTGGCTCGGGAACAGACAACACACACCCTGGCTCGGGCTCGGGAACAGACAACACACACCCGGGCTCGGGAACAGACAACACACACCCGGGCTCGGGAACAGACAACACACACCCGGGCTCGGGAACAGACAACACACACCCGGGCTCGGGAACAGACAACACACTCACTGGCTCGGGAACAGACAACACACCCTGGCTCGGGCTCGGGAACAGACAACACAAACCCTGGCTCGGGCTCGGGAACAGACAACACACACACTGGCTCGGGAACTGACAACACACTCACTGGCTCGGGAACAGACAACACACACCCTGGCTCGGGAACAGACAACACATCCTGGCTCGGGAACAGACAACACACACCCTGGCTCGGGAACAGACAACACACCCTGGCTCGGGCTCGGGAACAGACAACACACACCCGGGCTCGGGAACAGACAACACACACCCGGGCTCGGGAACAGACAACACACACCCGGGCTCGGGAACAGACAACACACACCCGGGCTCGGGAACAGACAACACACACCCGGGCTCGGGAACAGACAACACACTCACTGGCTCGGGAACAGACAACACACTCACTGGCTCGGGAACAGACAACACACCCTGGCTCGGGCTCGGGAACAGACAACACAAACCCTGGCTCGGGCTCGGGAACAGACAACACACACACTGGCTCGGGAACTGACAACACACTCACTGGCTCGGGAACAGACAACACACACCCTGGCTCGGGAACAGACAACACATCCTGGCTCGGGAACAGACAACACACACCCTGGCTCGGGAACAGACAACACACCCTGGCTCGGGCTCGGGAACAGACAACACACACCCGTGCTCGGGAACAGACAACACACACCCGGGCTCGGGAACAGACAACACACTCACTGGCTCGGGAACAGACAACACACTCACTGGCTCGGGAACAGACAACACACCCTGGCTCGGGCTCGGGAACAGACAACACAAACCCTGGCTCGGGCTCGGGAACAGACAACACACACACTGGCTCGGGAACTGACAACACACTCACTGGCTCGGGAACAGACAACACACTCACTGGCTCGGGAACAGACAACACACACACTGGCTCGGGAACTGACAACACACTCACTGGCTCGGGAACAGACAACACACACCCTGGCTCGGGAACAGACAACACATCCTGGCTCGGGAACAGACAACACACACCCTGGCTCGGGAACAGACAACACACACCCGGGCTCGGGAACAGACAACACACACCCGGGCTCGGGAACAGACAACACACACCCGGGCTCGGGAACAGACAACACACACCCGGGCTCGGGAACAGACAACACACTCACTGACTCGGGAACTGACAACACACTCACTGGCTCGGGAACAGACAACACACTCACTGGCTCGGGAACAGACAACACACCCTGGCTCGGGCTCGGGAACAGACAACACAAACCCTGGCTCGGGCTCGGGAACAGACAACACACACACTGGCTCGGGAACTGACAACACACTCACTGGCTCGGGAACAGACAACACACTCACTGGCTCGGGAACAGACAACACATCCTGGCTCGGGAACAGACAACACACACCCGGGCTCGGGAACAGACAACACACACCCGGGCTCGGGAACAGACAACACACTCACGGGCTCGGGAACAGACAACACACTCACTGGCTCGGGAACAGACAACACACTCACTGGCTCGGGAACAGACAACACACTCACTGGCTCGGGAACAGACAACACACTCACTGGCTCGGGAACAGACAACACACTCACTGGCTCGGGAACAGACAACACACTCACTGGCTCGGGAACAGACAACACACTCACTGGCTCGGGAACAGACAACACACTCACTGGCTCGGGAACAGACAACACACTCACTGGCTCGGGAACAGACAACACACTCACTGGCTCGGGAACAGACAACACACTCACTGGCTCGGGAACAGACAACACACTCACTGGCTCGGGAACAGACAACACACTCACTGGCTCGGGAACAGACAACACACTCACTGGCTCGGGAACAGACAACACACTCACTGGCTCGGGAACAGACAACACACTCACTGGCTCGGGAACAGACAACACACACCCTGGCTCGGGAACAGACAACACACTCACTGGCTCGGGAACAGACAACACACTCACTGGCTCGGGAACAGACAACACACTCACTGGCTCGGGAACAGACAACACACTCACTGGCTCGGGAACAGACAACACACTCACTGGCTCGGGAACAGACAACACATACAATGACTCTGGCTCAGGAACAGACTCTGACTCGGAGGCGGCAGACGTGACTTGAACAGTTTCTGGATCGGCAGACGTGATTTGAACAGTCTCTGGATCGGCAGACGTGACTTGAACAGTCTCTGGATCGGCAGACGTGACTTGAACAGTCTCTGGATCGGCAGACGTGACTTGAACAGTCTCTGGATCGGCAGACGTGACTTGAACAGTCTCTGGATCGGCAGACGTGACTTGAACAGTCTCTGGATCGGCAGACGTGACTTGAACAGTCTCTGGATCGGCAGACGTGACTTGAACAGTCTCTGGATCGGCAGACGTGACTTGAACAGTCTCTGGATCGGCAGACGTGACTTGAACAGTCTCTGGATCGGCAGACGTGACTTGAACAGTCTCTGGATCGGCAGACGTGACTTGAACAGTCTCTGGATCGGCAGACGTGACTTGAACAGTCTCTGGATCGGCAGACGTGACTTGAACAGTCTCTGGATCGGCAGACGTGACTTGAACAGTCTCTGGATCGGCAGACGTGACTTGAACAGTCTCTGGATCGGCAGACGTGACTTGAACAGTCTCTGGATCGGCAGACGTGACTTGAACAGTCTCTGGATCGGCAGACGTGACTTGAACAGTCTCTGGATCGGCAGACGTGACTTGAACAGTCTCTGGATCGGCAGACGTGACTTGAACAGTCTCTGGATCGGCAGACGTGACTTGAACAGTCTCTGGATCGGCAGACGTGACTTGAACAGTCTCTGGATCGGCAGACGTGACTTGAACAGTCTCTGGATCGGCAGACGTGACTTGAACAGTCTCTGGATCGGCAGACGTGACTTGAACAGTCTCTGGATCGCGGCGAGGGCTCTGGGCTGACAGTAAGTACAGGAAGGGCTTCCAGGCATTGCGGGACGCGGGAAGTCTTCTTCCTCCTCCGTCTCCGAGAGCGAGAGGGCGCTGGACTGGACGGGACCAGCGGTGAAGGCTCTGTGCTGGACGGGACCAGCGGTGAAGGCTCTGTGCTGGACGGGACCAGCGGTGAAGGCTCTGTGCTGGACGGGACCAGCGGTGAAGGCTCTGTGCTGGACGGGACCAGCGGTGAAGGCTCTGTGCTGGACGGGACCAGCGGTGAAGGCTCTGTGCTGGACGGGACCAGCGGTGAAGGCTCTGTGCTGGACGGGACCAGCGGTGAAGGCTCTGTGCTGGACGGGACCAGCGGTGAAGGCTCTGTGCTGGACGGGACCAGCGGTGAAGGCTCTGTGGTATAGCCCCCCCCACAAAAGGTTAAGGGTGGATCCTCCTCTACTTCACCCACGGTGAAGGAAGATCCACTGAGCCGCAGAGCCACATCTATACATTGGGCCAGGGTCCAGCCAGTATAATCCGCCAGCATAATTTGGGCAATGTTCTCATCCAGCCCGCTCCAAAAAAGGTCCATAAGCTGGGCATCATCTAACAATGCTAGATAACAGCAGGCCAAAAACTCCTCCACATACCTTTCAATGGACTGGCCATCCTGAAAAATGGAACAAAGCACTCTCACAAGATCCTTGTTTCTTCCTGCTAGATCCATATTTTGGTCAGTTTTTCTGTAATGTGCTGAGGAAAACAAGGGAAGACGAAGATCTAAACGCAGGGATATTTAATAAAGTAACACATAAAACAGAACACAGAATTTGAAGACCAAAGGAACAAAACCAGGGAAATCACAGAGGCAACCATTACACTTACAACAACTGACAAAGTAACGAGTGAAACACAAGGGCTATAAATACACAGGGACAAACAAGCTTAACAAAGTAATAGGAAACAAGATAACAAGGGGGCGTGGCTAATAAGAAACACCTGGGGAGACTAATCAACATAATGGGGAACTGCTAATATGGGAAAAGACAGGGGAACACAGACGTGAATCGTGACAATAAGAAGGATGAATACATGAGTAAAAGATTGAAAAAAGTAACCAACACAATAAATAAATATATACACAAGTCAACAACAGTGTTGGGTAAGTTACTCAAAAAAATGTATTCACTACAAATGACTAATTACTACTTTAAAATTGTAATTTGATTACATTACTGATTACTGCATGTAAAAAGTAATCGGATAACTAATTACTTTACTTTCAAGTTACTTTGAAAACCTATTAAAACTACAAGAATACACTACAAAGTGAAACTCAGTTCTACCAGAAAGACTCGGGAGATAAATTGAAAAGCTGTATACATTTATTGACAGCTCAGCAAGCATAAATTTATGAGTTCTTTGGCGTAGGCCCCGTCCTTAGCGAACAAAGCGATGTTAGCCGAATCTGCATGTCCCGCCTGAGATGAAGGCGGGGGCGCAGCCGACCCCCTGGAGGTAAGGAAGGGACCATCCTGGTGGTGGTGATGGGGAGGATGGAGGGGAAGGTACCATCTTGGTGGTGGTTGGGGAGGATGGAGGTGAATGGCAGCGTCAGCATCTGCGAACTCAGACAAGTGTAAGTACTAATCTTTTATACTGTGACTGTTAACACCTGATTGGATAGGGATGAGGTAATACATGACGCGCTGATTGAGTCTTCCTGACAGAACTTAAGCTAAAGCTTCCATTTCTTTCCGTAATTTAATATTGCAGACATCCCAAGTCTCCCGCATATTGATAGCGGCTCCCTGATGCCCGCAAATTAGTTAAAATCTCCCGGAATCTAGAGCGAGTGAGTAAGAGCGCGCATGCGAGACAGAAGAGACTGTGCTCCAAACCGTGTAGTTACTTTGTAACGCGTTATACCCAACAACACATGAAACGAAGCTTTATTCAAACTTATTGTTCTTACAATCACATATTTACAGGCAGTGACCCCTACATCCTACTGCCATCTCATTCTGCGGCTTTATTCTGATGAATCAGCTGACCACCGTTCCAACCTTCACCTGTCTCTGCCGTCCATCATGTCCCTCATTGCTGCAGTCGAACTAGAATCTGATCATGGATGGGAAAGGGACATCGAGGCTATCCATGCCTGAGTGGACCGTCTGCCTCATCACCTCATACACAGATCCTGTATAGAACCTGTGAGGCTCGTCTCAACAGCAAACACTCCTGTGAGCAAAGCATAGTAGAGCCAGCCTTTGGCATGCTGAAAACACTCTGGTGCTCTATTTCCTTCAGCCAGAGGTGACTTCGTCCCTGAGGTTGTTGCGTCCTGTGCTGTGCTTCACATCTGAGGCAATAAGGGCAGGTGGAGTGATGGAGGGTCTCATCCATGGCACCATTTCAAGGATTCAGCTCTGTGCTCCCCATCCTCAGCTCACACCAGCCAGCAAAGATTTTAGATCCTACAAATAATACATCCTACATAATACAAAAGCAGTCATTTTAACAGCACAATGTCATTTGATTTCTGTATTAGAAGTAACAAAATTATTTTACTTTATATTTTTATTTCAGGTTTCCCCCCCTTTTTTCCACAAATGCCGCTGTCATCGGGTCCTGCTCCACCACAAAAGACCTGCAGCAATTGCACAGATATCAAGTATCAGAAAAGTGCTGTAATAGCTCTGTTTGAAATGATAATAATTCAAATAAACAACTACAACTTAAGATTTAAATAGATTTTGTTATTCATTTCTGTAGTATACTCACTCAAAGCTTTTGATGGCAGCATTCCTTCATCGGCCATTCTCCACCGGATAAACACACATCTGTTCAGCTGTCCCTGTAACATCCAGACAAGAGTCACGTTATGTCTGTGATTTATGTGCACAATATAAACACATGTTCATCTGTCCCTGTAACATCCAGAGAAGATTCACGTTACCTCTGTGATTTATGTGCTCAATACTACATTTACATGTTGAGGTTGTTGCTGATGTGTTAACTCACTCTTTATCCAACATACATTTCCCTCAATTTATCAACAGTAGCCTACTAATGGACAAATAAAATAGATAACTTATGTTTAGTTGCTTTATGGATTAGTTTATTTACCTTACAGCTCATTTATCTAATGTAAACTGTGTTGACAACAGTGAATTCTACATAATAGCACACATTCATCGCTCAGATGTCTATTTCATGTTGTAATGTGCTCATCGGCAATATGTATAGAATATTTTCCTGTCAGATGTAAATAGACATTTCAAATAAGATTCCCTGTTAGTTATACATAATAAAACGTGTTTTTACAGAAAAATCACAAGTATACTATAAACTTTCTAATGTCTTTACACCTTCAACAATTCAACAGATTTGTTCAACACTCGCGTGTTCAACACACGCGATTTTAACACAAGGAACCGTGTTTACTCACATTTGAAAACACCCGCATCGCTGATCTCCGCGATGTTCGATTATGACGTATCCTCTCCCGTGGCCTCCTGGGATAGAAAAGTATCCATCGATGGGTGCTTCAGAGTCTGGGCAGAAGCAGTAGGTCATCCGGGAACTTCTCGCCTACTCTTTATGAATACTGATGTTTCGGACATACTACTCCTTTCACGTATTGTTTTCTCTACTATAAAGTAGGTAATAGGCATATTCGAACACACTATAAGTATATGCACGTCCGATACTCGCAAGAATTAGTATGTCACCCAGGTAATTCTCGCCTAATCTTTTATGGATACTAAGGATTCGGACATACTTATTCGCTCGCTTACTGTCTTTTTCCTACTATATAGTGGGGAAGTATGCGGTTTCGGTCGCAGCCCATGTTACATTTATGTCTAGGTAGTTTCTGTTCAGTTTCTTTCAGTTTGTTGTCATTCATCACGTGTTCCTTTGTTTAATTTTCCTGCCACTCATCAGTAACCATGAACATTCATTCATCACAGCTGTTCATCATTTAGTTCATCACCACCATGTATTTAGGCCACATTTACACATAGCCGGGTATGTAGAGAAACCGCCGTTATCAGAAATCTCCATTTTGGCCGGAGTTTTTAGAAATAATAGTTTTCTGTGATAAAAACGGGGTTTTCGTGTAAATGAGAGGCCAAACCGCAGGGAAATATCTGTGTCTTCCCTTTGTGTAAACGGGGCATTAGTTCCTATCTGTTTGCTTGGTTTCTATCAGTCGATGTTCGTTTACGCTAGTGTTTTGCTGCACACGCCTGCCAAACTTTTTGTTTTTATAAACCCAGTTTATATTTGAATCCAGTCTTTAGTCCGTCTTGATCTTGTGACAAACCATTAGTGCTTACAGTATTTGCTCTTAGAAAAATGCATTAGTAAAACATACCTGCTATGTTTGTTGATGAGGAATAGTTGAATAGGGATAGTTCACCCAAAAATGGAAGATACCCAATGGTTTACTCACCCTCATGCCATCCCAGGTGTATATGACTTTCTTCTTTCAGACGAATACAATCAGAGTTATTTAAAAAAAACAATATCCTGGCTCTTCCAAGCTTTATAAATGCATTGAATGGTAAATGAGATTTTGAAGCCCAAAAACGTGCATCTATCCATGATAAAAGTGCTCCACACGGCTCTGACGGGTTAACGAAGGCCTTCTGAAGCGACGCGATGATTTGTGTTAGAAAAAATCCATATTTAAAACTTTATCAACTAAACTAGCTTCCGGCAGATGACCGCACACAAGTGTACATACGGTAAAAGAGTAACATTTGACGATGAATGACGTATGATGTAGGAGTAGTGTAAGCTTTGACGCCTCTTGCGGTTCAAACAAACAGCGCTAGGCAACAAACTCAAGCTCCTCCGACATTTCTCCTTAAAGATTCTCGTTTTAGACTTCTAATTTGTAACCGGTGTTTTGTTTTGCTCTATCCTCTGCGCTTCCGCGTTCATCAATGTGTCATGCGTCAGGTCAAGTGTTACTCTCTCGCTGTAAATCGATGAGTACAACCGTCTGCCGGAAGCTAGTTATTCTAGTTTGTAAAGTTTTAAATATGGATATTTTTCTTACACAAACACATCACTTCACTTCATAAGGCCTATATTAACCTCATGGAGCTGTGCATGGAGCTCCATGATGGAGCTTTTATGCTCCATCATGATGGATAAAATGATGGATAAATGATGGATTTATCCATATGATAAATGTTATGATGGATAAAAGCACTTTTTTAGACTTCAAAATCTAATTTAACATTCAATGCTATTATAACGCCTGGAAGAGCCAGGACGTTTTTTAATATAACTCCGATTGTATTTGTCTGAAAGAAGAAAGTCATATACACCTAGGATGGCTTGAGGGTGAGAAAATCATGGAGAGATTTTAATTTTTGGGTGAACTATCCCTTTAAAATAAATTGTAATAAAAGTTGCATAATGATGAAATTGTTAAAGAACTTCAAAAACTACAATGATTAAATATGTGGCTTTTATACAGCATTATTTACTTGATTTAATTTTTAACAATGTTGGGTAATATCAAAGCTATACTCGAGACCAGTTTGTCCTTACAAATAGTTTAGAAACTTCAGTATTTGTAGATTGTGGCATGTGAATTAAAGCTTGTTCAAAGTAGATTCTGGATATGAAGCATGAAGAACAAGGAAAAGAAAAAAGAGAGAGAGAGAGAGTGAGCGATTGGATAACATGATTAAGTATTTTCAGAGCATGACTGTAACATCACAAGGGCAGGAGATTTAGAACATAATTTACCTCAGACGGGATGAAATTAAAATTTACCTTAACACTCATGCACACATTCACACACTATATATACCAGAGGACTAAAATACCCTTAAGAAGGGGAGTCAGATTGGGTCTGAGTGTCATGCCACAAGACAGGATGGCATGAAGTGTCTGGCAAAGAGTGACAGCAATAACAAATCCGGACAGAGTTCAGGGTAAGGTCTGTGTGCTGACCTTCACAACAGAGATGTAGAGAATGTCATTCTTCTTCCCTGAAAGAATGGTTCCAGAGAGACAATAAATATGCAGACAGGTTTCAAGTGAAATTCCTTCTTATAATGTCAGTGTCTGCAGTAATCTATGATACTGATGCATTGTATATTGGAGGCCCTGGTTTTGCTACTTTGAAATACAGACACATACATATGCACATTCAGCATCTGCTATTGTTTGCATATGGTTAATGAACTTGATTTATTGTTAGTTACAATTACTTTGTCATTTTCCTGATTGCTAAACCTGGAGGCCAGGGCAACACCTTGAACTCTTCATCATGTTCCTCAAACCATTCCTGAACAATGTGTGCAGTGGCGCATTATCCTGCTGAAAGAGGACATTGCCCAGAGCATCAAACTCGGGTCATTTGGTCCTTGTCAAAGTCACTGAGATCTTTATTCCTGCCCTTTGCATTCTGCATCCAAAATGTTGATTACAAGAACTGATTGTTTGCTTATCATCTAATCAGACCTTAATATTTGGCCTTGTTTTGTCAGTTCAACTTAGAAAATGTACTTCATGTGGTAACATCTTCAATAACTGGTTTTGTTGAAATGAAATAAATGATTTAAGATTGCTGATTATAACTGAATTCAACCAACCTGAAAAAACAAGGTATTATTGAAGCATAACTGTCATTGATGTTACCTCCAGCAAGGTACAATTACTTAAGTTTGATAAAATCTTTTTTATTTTATATGATGAAAGCCTTTTTCCACTTTGATGTAAATTCACTCAAAAAATGTATTCATTACCTTTCCTTAATTTAATTGAAGACATTTTTACACACAACTTAAATTAGCTTATTCAAATTAAATCAGTTTAGTTGGGTCAACAGTATCGTTTAGTTGGGTCAACAGTATCGTTCATCATTATGCACAATATATATATATATATATATATATATATATATATATATATATATATATAATGAAGCATTTAGAAAAGACAGATGTCAGTACTGACATTAGCAGAACTTTTAGTGCCCACAACCTGAGCACAAGCACTACTCTTCAGCTCAATGGTAACCACAAAAAAGTCAGTGACAGAAACTCCTCTAAATGTTCAACATTACTGAACATTAAACATTAAGTTCGTAGAGCCATCGCCACCAATGGTCTCTACAATCTACTTAGGATTACGATGCTTTTGGGAAATGCAGCCCTGGGCAGTGGATCTATAGTTCTCTAAGATCATTGCTTCCTCCTTGGCATTGTGTTAACACACACCTGAATGCTCTAGACCAGAAAACTGCCAAAACCTCTGCTTTTATAGAGTTGGTCTCACTTGCGGATGATCAGTTAATCAAGGACATTTGATTAGCAGCCTCTGACTGCAACTTACCCTCTTAATTCCTATGGAAGAACTATAGGCCGTATTTAGTTTGTCACACATGGCTTCTCCATTTTGTCTTTATTTTTGGTAATTTAACCATGACACTGTGTAATATGTAATGTTCTTCACCAGAGGTTGTATTTACCTAATTTTAAGACCTGCTAAGGACCAGATGATTTTTGATTATGTCCTGATATGTAAAACCATAGAATTCAAAAGGGTGTACTTTCCTTTTCACATGACTGCATATATATATATATATATATATATATATATATATATATATATATATATATATATGTGTGTGTGTGTGTGTGTGTGTAACATGTAAACCAAGTAAAAAATAATATTAATACTATTTTTTATTATTATTATTTTTAAACTTACAATTTGATCTCTAACAAGAAATAAGCACTGTATCAGATATTCACTCTTCTCTGAAACTCACTTGTTTCCAATCATTAGATGTGCAATAAATATATTATTTTCTGTATGATACATGCATTCATGGTGCTTTTCCTCATTTATAAATAATTTTGGATAAAAGTGTCTGTTAAATGATTAAATGTCTTTCTTTGTGCATAAACTTACTCAACGTTATCTGCCCACAACATCCTAAGTGTTTCCAGCAATTGTGGATTCCTGCTGTTTAATGAGCTCCAGAGCTCACTGCAAAGATCAGCAGATTATATCACTGTCCGACTTTCCCATGGAGAGAGTCATTAAGCAAATTAGTAACGACAGTTGAATTTGCATATTCATAGAGTGTCCTAGCCTAGATCATGCCCCAAGACAAACAAAGTAATACAAATGCAACAGGTACAGAGGTTCTCCATTGACATGCCTGAATAATGATGTTTGGTTTGGTTTCACAGCAGTCTGAGTTCATGTCACATGAATAACTGATATTGAACGGTACATTATGAGCAAATTTTTAATTAGCTCCACTACCAAATAAATGCATTTCCCAGTGGATGAATAACCAAAATATGTTTACTATGGTATCCATCTCTTGTCTACTATTTCTGTGAAAGACAGTTGTTTGTATAGTTATTGATTGCTTGTTCATCTGCTAAAGTTTCTCTATTCTAATGCTTGAAAACTATCTATGGACTCATCATGGTTGTATTGCACAGAGACTGATGTGCTAACAGTGATATGATGTCCGTGTGTGTGTGTGTGTGTGTGTGTGTGTGTGTGTGTGTGTGTGTGTGTGTGTGTGTGTGTGTGTGTGTGTGTGTGTGTGTGTGTGTGTGTGTGTGTGTGTATGTGTGTGTGTGTGTGTGTGTGTGTGTGTGTGTGTGTGCGTGCCTTGTATGCAGCCTTCTTTCATTGATTGGCAGTGTGTGATTCAAGAAATCTCCTTCCGACTCAGTGGACACCATTATAAGATCAAAGAGTATATTTGATAACCCATCTCATTTTCAGCAGTCTCTCTCAGCTCTGTCTGTTATATCACCATATCTCAAGCACAATCTGATATATAGTTTTGGATTTAGAAATGCAGGATTTGGGGACAAGTTGTTGTCTTTTTAATCTTTGGATTCTACACAAACCCAGAATATGTTTAAGCAGTTGAAATGTGCTTTTTTTTTTCTCCAAGTGGTGTTTATTTAAGAAAACTGTGTTTATTACAGGACTCAACTGTAATAGCTCATGTTTAGCCCTAAAGTAGATTTTTTTACAACAAGTACAAGTCTATACAAGTTCCTCTTGGGACTACAACGTCCACGTCCTTGTGAGGAGAAAATAATTATGAAAATCCTTGTGTCTTCAAAAAAATAAGAAATTCATATTAAAATTGAAATCATGATAAATAGATAAATACATAACAAAACGTTACAACCCGTCTCAACAGCCTCACAAATAAATAAATAGAATCATAAATAACATTCAACAAACATCTTTGGCCAAACGAGGCCCGTGTAGACAATTCCTCCTCAAAACTCCCTCCAACGAAGCTTGGAATTAGGGTCAGCTTCGGGAAGGGACGCCACTCATCCTTAAGAGGGGTGACAAAACAAAACTAAACCATAAAAAGAAAATAAAAAACCAACTCCATTGAGGCACTTTTTAAGGATGTCAGAAAATTTTGCATCTTCTATGTGTTTTTTTTTTCTTTCTTTTTTTTTCTTCTTTTTTTTGTGAAAAGCAAAGCTGAATAGATACGACCAAAATACCTCCAACGTTCATTTACAGATAACCCGACGGCTGCATTTTATTCTGGCTTCCTTTATCCTCTCGTGTTTTGAGTGTGAAATCAAGGCAAACTAAAAAGTTCAAAAAAGAAAATCAAAAAGTCAAAAAGAACCACTACAAAATAATACAATGGAATCATGTAAAAAGAAAAGTCAGAGTTAAACACACATCTACGTTTGTTTCAAAGCAAAGCAAAAAACAAAACAAAAAAAACATCAGTGTTTGTTTTCAGTGGCGGTGCTGGATGTTACATCTGATTGGCTCTCTGATCGTTCTCCGAATATCCCTGCGAGGGTTTTGAAGCGAGGCCCCCACTCGTTAAGGTAATCGTAGTCCTCCTCTGTTTCACCCTTTACAGACTCTATAGAGCTTAAACTCTCGGCCACCGAGCCCTCGCCCTCGTAGGCATATGTGGCCAGCGAGTCGTATGGCGGGGCGGAAGTGTCACCATCGTGCTCTTGCAGCCGCTGACTGATGAAGTTGCTGATGTCAGCGCTGTTCTGAGAGGCTATTGGCCGCTGTGGACACAAACCCAACTCTGGTTTAACGTCTCGGCGAAACAGATTTTCCTTGATGACTTTGGGGTTGCGGAGGGTGCCCATGTCGAAGGCGTGCGTATCCTCCTCGCCTCCTCCTTCATCGTCATAATGGATGACGTTGTCACGGATGTCCTCTTTGGATGTCATGAGAGTCTCTTTCTTCTTCTGCCGCCGAACCCCCACGTAGAGTACCACGATCACTACAGGAAACACACAAGCAAAACACAAATGAAAACATATCACCAGGATGCTTTCAGAATGTGATACAACAAGGTCTCTAAAGCTCCCCTGAAATTGAAATCATGTGGATTTTAGTTTCTGACTGTCAGGTTTGAGGTAACAAATAATAGTGCATTCTTAGTAATCTTTTTTTTACTTAAATAAATATAAAAAAAATATACATAGATACAATTTGACTGTAGGGTTTGAGGTCAACTTGTCACTGTGACACCTGTCTTGGACTTTGTTTTGCCCTCTGTGTTGGTGCACCATGTGTTTTCTTGTTAATCAGTTTCACCTGTCATCATCCTCATCAGTCATCAGTCATCACTCACCGTGTGCACCTGTTGTTACTTAGTCTCCTCATTTGTCTGTGTATATTCTCCCTAGTTTCAGTTCTTCCTGGTCGGTTCTACATCTTTATTGCTTGCTATGTTTGGTACGTGTCTTGTTCATAAATAATAAACAGAGTTTGATTGTTATCTGTCGTCTTCCTGGACTTGCCTTTCTTTTTTCTATGAACACAGATAAACATAGTTTATAATTACATACAGTGTTTATACGTTTTAAAAAGCTTTTCCTTCCTGGAATAAAAATAGGAAATATGTCAACAGGATTTCAGCAACTCCTTCTGGGAGCTATTTTGTGTATTTTTATTTTATTTTTGGCATATATTCAACAAGGTGCAGATATATCCATACTGATATGATAGCATCATGCAGTTGCTCCAGATTTGTTGTGTGAAACAAATCTGTTGTGTGTCTGTTTACACACTTTTTAGACACAGTTTACACACAGTAAAAAGTAGAAAACCCCAGTAGATCAGCAGTTTCTGAAATACTCAAGAACAGCTACTTGAGTCCAGCCCTTCTGGCACCAACAACCATGGCACATTCAAAGTCTCTTAAATCACCTTTCTTCCCCATTCTGATGCTCAGTTTGAACTTCAGCAGATCATCTTGACCATGTCTACGTGCCTAAATACAATAAGTTGCTGCCATGTGATTGGCTGATTAGATAGTTGCACTAACGAGCAGTTAAACAGTATACCTTATAAAGTGGCCAGTGAGTGTGTATATACTGTATATACACTCACCTAAAGGATTATTAGGAACACCACACTAATACTGTGTTTGACCCCCTTTCGCCTTCAGAACTGACTTAATTCTACGTGGCATTGATTCAACAAGGTGCTGAAAGCATTCTTTAGAAATGTTGGCCCATATTGATAGGATAGCATCTTGCAGTTGATGGAGATTTGTGGGATGCACATCCAGGGCACGAAGCTCCCGTTCCACCACATCCCAAAGATGCTCTATTGGGTTGAGATCTGGTGACTGTGTGTACATTTTAGTACAGTGAACTCATTGTCATGTTCAAGAAACCAATTTGAAATGATTCGAGCTTTGTGACATGGTGCATTATCCTGCTGGAAGTAGCCATCAGAGGATGGGTACATGGTGGCCATAAAGGGATGGACATGGTCAGAAACAATGCTCAGGTAGGCCGTGGCATTTAAACGATCTAAGGGGCCTAAAGTGTGCCAAGAAAACATCCCCCACACCATTACACCACCATCACCAGCCTGCACAGTGGTAAAAAGGCATGATGGATCCATGTTCTCATTCTGTTTACGCCAAATTCTGACTCTACCATCTGAATGTCTCAACAGAAATCGAGACTCATCAGACCAGGCAACATTTTTCTAGTCTTCAACTGTCCAATTTTGGTGAGCTCTTGCAAATTGTAGCCTCTTTTTCCTATTTGTAGTGGAGATGAGTGGTACCCGGTGGGGTCTTCTGCTGTTGTAGCCCATCCGCCTCAAGGTTGTGCGTGTTGTGGCTTCACAAATGCTTTGCCGCATACCTCGGTTGTAACGAGTGGTTATTTCAGTCAAAGTTGCTTTTCTATCAGCTTGAATCAGTCGGCCCATTCTCCTCTGACCTCTAGCATCAACAAGGCATTTTCGCCAACAGGACTGCCGCATACTGGATGTTTTTCCCTTTTCACACCATTCTTTGTAAACCCTAGAAATGGTTGTGCGTGAAAATCCCAGTAACTGAGCAGATTGTGAAATACTCAGACCGGCCCGTCTGGCACCAACAACCATGCCACGCTCAAAATTGCTTAAATCACCTTTCTTTCCCATTCTGACATTCAGTTTGGAGTTCAGGAGATTGTCTTGACCAGGACCACACCCCTAAATGCATTGAAGCAACTGCCATGTGATTGGCTGATTAGATAATTGGATTAATGAGAAATTGAACAGGTGTTCCTAATAATCCTTTAGGTGAGTGTATGTATATATATATATATATATATATATATATATATACACACTCACTGTGTAACCCCTGTATGTAACCCCTACAGTCCTACTCGCCCAGCAATGAGCGGGACTCAAATGGGGTCTCCAGAATGGGAGGCAGGCGTCCTAACAAGGACACTAAAGGCCGCAGTCTCTAACATCAGTCGCTAGTGCGCCTCTTGAGATCAGGGGAGTGAGGTTTACGTGATCTGCCCTCCGTTACCAAGAACCCTATAACCCGCTGCAATGCGGCGCCAGGCAAGACGCAAGTGTTTTATGCTAGTTTTAGCCTGATGCAGTTTTCATTTTCACGTCCTGTGGCACGTTGTTTAAATAGCAAAGGCTATTTGGCTATTTTGAGGCAACTGAAATAGAGACGCAGTATTTTTTTATTTATTTAAAGCTGCAGTCCATAGTTTTTCCTCTTTGTCACCATCTCTGTTTGAAATCTGCAATTGCACTTATTCGGGGAATTATCAAATTTGCATGCGTTGTGCCTCGGCACGGCACTGCGCGGATGAATTCAATGTTTTGAGGAGAATGTGCGGCTGTCAGTCACCACGCCGGTGTGGATACTGTCATTCAGAATCACAGCTTCTACTTTTTGGAAGTATGACCAACATAAGATTTTTCACCTGAAAAATGTCATCTGAACAAGTAAGTAACATTCACTTTTGTTTTGACCAACTAAGGGAAAAAAGCATGGCAGTAAATCGCGCTGATTAAATCAAACGATCTCTTATCATATCACATCAAACTGTGCAAATTATATTTTGTTCTAAAATTGTTAATAACATCAGCACTGCGTGACTGCATTTAATGCCCTTCCGATATGTATCCTTGTTTTCGCATGGGCCCGGTTGCAGTCTCTTTTTTTCTGTAACCACTCCGAAGCCCAAAGTCTTTTTAATTTTACAACAGGTGAATCTCCAGTTGTCACTGGTGATTGTCGTTTGAAACTTTCTGGATCCGCCATCAAATTGATAAGTTTAATTATATCAAGTGCTGTGAGAAAAGGCTATAAATCTCCACCTCCAACATCCTCACACGCAACGTAGCCTACTAGCCGAGACATCTTCTTTATGTGTACAAATGTGACGTAATGACGCAAAGACATGCTCAAATTTCCTGCGGACATCCACCAGTACCACTGGAATTAAAAACATTATTACAGGCTATACCGTTTTGAATCAAGCTAAGGCAAACAGATAGTTTAGAACACTGGCTGGTTATGTACTTGCTCAAAACATTATTTTGGATCATTTTTAACCCAAAAAAGTTACGGAATGCAGCTTTAAAGGGTGCATTAGTAATGTGCGCCTAGGCGGATCCACAACGCGCACACACTCTGCTTATTACTCACACACACACCGCTTGCAAATTCCACCATGTAAATAGCAATCTGCCATGGCACAAGCGCAACTGGCTTTTAAGGCGAGACACGGCAGGCAAAAACATCGTTTTTTTTTCACTGGTCAATTTTGAGATTTTGGGATATTTGTCTTCAATAACATGTCTTCTTTCAGACTTGTGGTGAAAAAAAGTCCGAAATACACATTTAGGTCTTTATTTTACTACACTTTGTCTGTTTGCGTCTGTAGATTTCTCATAAATTCATCAAAAGTTGTCGTTATAAATCATCCCTCTGCTCCGCGATCGCGATCTGCACCCTGTCATCACACACACCGTTAGAAAGCTCTCTCTCTCCTGAACAAGACTGCCGGATCCAAATATGGTCATTTCCTTTTTATCAGCAACCAATCGCGAAAGTAAAAGGGGGGATTTTACTCTAAATGCGCAATCTCATTGGCTGATGCTAAATCTTTAAAGCACGTTTTCTCAAAATGTCTTTTCTCTAATACTCCAAGTCCGAAATCTCCACTTCAGTAGCACCTATATACACCAAACTTTCCAGTCTTGTACCTAGTTATATTATGAAGACATTTACAGAGGGATTTGTAAATATATTATTCCTAGCCTGATTTATTTAACATTTTATTCCCAAAAACATGGCGAAAATCAATTTTTTAAGGCTATTGGCAGTATATTCTGATTTACAGGATAACAAAAGTAGATATCCATAAATCCCTCTGTAATTTTTTCCCCATCTAATATGTGAACACAATGAAAAAATAATTTTGAACCTGGCTTTGTCCAATACTCAGATTTCGTTTTTTAAAATATATGCAAAATAGCGCATATTTAATTAGACAATGCCTCATTTGTATATTTAAACATTAAATTACAGAAAACTTGTAATACATTTTTTTCTCATCTTAATGTAGGTAATCAACTGTCAAAGTTTCATGGTGATATCTGATAGTTAAAAAAATTACCCTATTCACCTGTAGTGTCTCGCCTTAAAGGGAATAGGAAATTACACTCTGATTGGTTTATTGAACATTACGCCCAAAACACACCAATTACTCATTAAGAAAACAGGGACAACCCTTTTAGACCATGTGCCGTGCGTGCCGATTTTTTCCGTTTAAACTAGCAAAAGTGGATTCAGACACGCCCTAAGTGCATTTGCGCCGTGCGCTTTTGACCATGCGCTTAGATTGTTAAAATAGGGCCCCAGATCTGCAAGGGGGAATCATTTGACCTTGGGTAAAATTCCCAATCACATGGATTCCTACTTGATTTTGTGTTAAATTGACAAACAGCGGTAAATGTGTCTGCATCTTTAGAAAAATATGCACAAATCACCAAATAAAATCTGAAAACAATGATGAATCATACATTTGAGTTATTTAGCTCATGCTCTCAGGCTAGGTCAAGCCAATATGTATGTGACAGGGGAAAAAACAAACAGGCTATTAGCTCGTAATAATTAGAAGGCGAGTCTTCTGTTCCTGTAGCCTCCGTATTGAGTGTTGTGATTTCTCCCATTCATTCAAATCGTTCTCGTTATGCTGTCTGTACAATCAGGGAGTGAGGCAGGCAGAGGCCAGTGGAAACACTCTTCCTCATTTAATCAAGGCGACAACCCCCTCATTTGTCAGAGTTTTCCATGATTGGCAAACATCTCCTGACTGCAGTCATCATTTAAAGACGGAATGAAAGCTGCAGCAGTAATGTGTGCCCTCCATCTGATGGACTCTCTCACCCATCATGTGTGACTATTTCAGAACCCAGTCCTCGCGCTTTATTATTCATTTTACATTGACTGGCCATAGACGATCATCAACTATAGATAGACAGAACAAGACGATGATGATGATAGATAGATAGATAGATAGATAGATAGATAGATAGATAGATAGATAGACAGATAGATAGAACAGAGCCATGATCACGACATACATACTGTGTCTCACACTGTTCTGTAATGGAGATCTGTATTTCTTATACGTTCAGGAGGTTTCTAAGTACATAAGTTAACACATGTACTATGTTTATTAGTATGCAGCAAATTAGAGGAAATTGCTATAAAACAAATAACAAGGTTGTCTATATATAGTCTAACAGTCTAGATCAGTGTCTGTGAGATAACAGCGCCCCCAAGTGACAGATATTTGCATTGTAATTCTCAACTATTGTCAGACATGTAGCCTATTTTCTGAGTCAATGTTTGTGATTTGACTGGCATATGCAGGAGATAAGTTAGAGATTGATAAGCCCTCGTCCTCGGTACGCTGATCTCTTGCTCTGTCTGCCATGACTGCATCCGTGGAGTGGGAAATGGGTCAGTCTGACAAATGAAGCACCGATAATGGCTTATCTCCAGCTCGACAATGTGTTCTCTTTCTGCGCTGTCTGTGATCCTGGCTGGCACCTTTAGCAAGGACGCAGTGATGCTGAGAGTTGCTGAGAGGTGTCTGTGAGACAGGTCAGTTTTTAGAGCGCTGCAGCAGTCTCTTAAATACAAGCTGTCATGTAATGGTAAAAGATAGATTGACTGTTTTTCTAAATGGTGTGAAGATCAGCTTAATGAAATAGACAGGTGGACAACAGTATTTTAGGACTGAAGGTCATTCTACAAATGGAAGTGGTGTATGCAGTGGGAACAATTAAAGGGATAGTCCACACAAAAATAAAAATGCTGTCATCATTTACTCAACCTCATCTAGTTCTAAACTTGTATGTATTTATTTTTTTCCCTGTGGAACGCAAAAGAACATATTTTGAAAAATGTTGGTAACCAAATGGATCGGATGTTCCCATCTATTCTCCATTGTATGAATAGAAATTACAATGCAAATCAATGGGAACCAAAAGTGGATACCAACATTATACTTCAAGTAATTTTTTTTTTTTGGGTTTACTATCCCAATAAAGAATGATTTGTGATGTCAGCTGAAAAGGAAAGCCATTTGTGGAGCAATATATTACAAAAACAACCCTTTTCTTCTTATTTGGAATACAAGCAATAAGATTTGCATTAAGAAGATTTTGATTTCATGTTGACTTTAATATGGTCAATGTCAAAAATAACTCATCAACTCTGCAAAAGGTCAATCATTTTCTTCTAAAATGTCTCCTTCTGTTAATACAATGCATTCCAGTTTTCATTCAACCATAATGGCTATTGCGGGAAGGCCTACATTGTATTTGAGGTCTCGTCGGACCCTCTTCTTTTGTGATTCAACTTAATTTGCTCGACTTTTAAAAAAAAGAAAGGAAAGCCTTGTGTCCTTTGTAGGTGTATTGTGGAGGGATAAAGAAAGGAAATGAGTTGAAATTTGATGGAGACAGAGGAGATGAAAGCATGAATGCTGAAATAGCAGAGAGGAGAATGGGAATGAAAATAGTGACATAAACAAATCAAAATGTTAGAGCTCATCAACAGGAAGAGCGTGCGCTCGCTGGACCACTGCTTCTCGTAAATACTACCGTGTATTGTGCACATTATTTTTTGACAGACATCGATGTCTTGATATTTAAATGATGGATCGTAAGGTATTAATTATTTATTTCTTAGCCGGCAAGTATTCAGTGAAGTGATTGATGCCCATGAGTGTGTTTCGTCGATGCATTTAATTCTAATATTCCAACCAATTGCCAGCTAAGTTTTTGACAGACCGGATAACGTGCCTAAGTGCACTATGTTTGTTTTCTGGGTAATTCTAAAACGTGCTGGAGGCGTTTCGAAATGTTTTTTGTGTTATTCATTACACTTATTTTACGGAATGAAGTTTATTGCGTGGCATAAATAAATTATGTTGCTCAGAGTCAGACATGTTTGGCTTGTCACAAATGTTACATTCAGCTTTCACAAAATTCTTTAACTTCTGAAAATCAAGTAATTTTATTTATTTTTTTTTACCAGGAAAGGAGTTGCTTTGATGCACAACTTTGTCACTATTTATCGTGTCTTATAACACTTTCTTTTCTTTTTTTTAAAAAACCCATGGAAATGCAGAACCTGTTGTAATTAATAGTGACACAACTTGTTCCATTATAACCCCTTAGCAGATTTTGAATAGATACTTCTGTTCAAAAGTTTCGGGTACGTTTTTTTTAAAGCAATTGATACTTTTATTCAACAAGGATGCATTTTACTCATCAAATGTTACAGTATAGACAGTTATAATTTCACAACATATTTCTATTTCAAATAAATTCAGATCTTTTGGACTTCCTATTCATCTATCCATCTATCTATCTGAGTATAGAATACCTCAGTTCTCCTTCATTTTCCATGTTCCACTACGGTCACCGTGATTTTGTCAAGTTAGACATGTTCCTGGATCAACATATTTTGTTGATCCTGGAATAACGTTCCTGTCCCAAAATGTAGTTCTTACCCTATCCTTATCCCTACCCTAAAACCTAAACCTTCACATAACTTTCCCCTAAAATCAGAGGGAAATGATAGGTGAATACCACTGATGTTGAAGCACCTTACCCTGGTTCTAAGCCTAAACTTGACATAAACTGTAAACTTGTCCCTCAAATCTGATTGGTTGATCTGAAAGTTGTTCCAGGATCAACAAAGATGTTGATCCAGGAACATGTGGTACTTTGTGAAATCATGTTCACCGTTCCACTGCATTTTGCACACAGCTGGAAGTTCAATCCTTTCAAAATATACTTCTTTGACCTTGCAGTCTGTGCTGATGACAAAACTTATATCATGCAGACTGTCCACGTTCCGGTCCAGCTCGCAGATAGTCTGTGTGTTGGAATTTTCCTGAAGTATAGGCTTAAGTGTCAGTCTGTTGGACATACACATCATTTCCGACTGAAAGGCTACAGTGTGTCTAAGGTTCATTCGAGGACATCCGAGTGCTAACCTCATTTTGTTGAGCACGCTCTTACTTAATGACCAGCCAGCCCACACAAATTACCATGGAAACGAGGCCATAAAAGTCTCCACTTCATTCCTCACCCTAACACCCCCGCACATCCCGTATGCAAATGAACTGGGTTTATAACTCCTGAGATTTCCCCGTCTAGACCTCAGGGGTTAAGTTAACATGGAGAGTAATTCAGCCTGCATGCAATCTGATGTTAATGACACTCAGAGATTTAGGGCTTTCACTATGACATTGATGGGCGAAGACAAGGCTCATTTAAAGCCGTGCTTATTCACTTTATCAAACTATCCTCCTCCTTACCTGTCTAGAATGGCCAATATACAGGCACTTAATTAACAAGTGTGTTTTAATTAAACCACCCCAGAGTTTCAGAGCGGCATCTAAAAAAAGGGAGTCCAAGAAGCGCCTAAAGCCAGCCGAAAGAAGTCTTCATGAAATCAAAATGAAAATATACTTTTTAAAGTGCATGATTGAATGATGTTATTTCAAAGACGTAACAAACAACAACAACTTCACATCATAACCACTGATGTAAGAATTTCTCGAATCTCCTCTCCAACTGCCTCATTCTCGCACTTTTCATGATCCAATCAGTATTTTTCTTTATTAAATGCTTTCACTTTGAGATATTTCATATTACAGAAATAAAATCATTTGTGAATGTGCTTCATGGCTAAGTTCAATGTAAGTGTGTAATTTTAAAACCACTAGCATCACAAAATGGTATTGTAAAAATAATGATGTTTGGAATACTACATTACTCAGTCAGTATATAGAGTATAGTATGTATACTGTGCACAGTATGCAGATTTTCTGTATGACCTAGAGTACTACATCTGGCAAAATGATCTTCCATTTGGGTGACTGATAAACAGGAAGAATCTATTTCTGGGCTCATTTTTTTTTATCCAAGTCAAAAATTATTTGCACCAAATTGGATTCAAATTGCAAAATGATTTTCAAAATGATAACTGAATGCCAAGGTCATGTGACAAACACAGTAAAGTCATGTGAAAGCAATGTGGAATATTAGATTTATTGTCAATTAATGCATTCTATTTCACCTATTTTTTTTTATTTGTAGGCTGTATAGTATACTACTGTACAGTATTTGTGTGTAAGCTAGTGTTACATAAAAATAAAAATAAATGGATAATGACTGTTTTTATTTATTTGGAAATATTGTGATTCAGAAGTGCTTGTGCTATGACGGACACTATCACAGTCCCTTTAGTTATCTTTCAAAATAAGGTCCTGGCAGCTTTTGCTTTGCAGTATGCATTGTCACTCCATATTGAGCTGGGATTACATCTGGTATATGGAGTATACAGGACAGGCATATCTCTCTCTCTCTCTCTCTCTCTCTCTCTCTCTCTCTCTCTCTCTCTCTCTCTCTCTCTCTCTCTCTCTCTCTCTCTCTCTCTCTCTCTCTCTCTCTCTCTCTCTCTCTCTCTCTCTCTCACTCTCTGATGGATGGATGGATGGATGGATGTTTGCTTACCCAGCAGTATGACGATGCACACCAGAATAGCGATCAAGGCTCCAGTACTGAGGCCCACAGGGAGGAAAATGGCTTCAGCGCTGCATGTTAATAAAGATCCCTCGGTGTCACAGCCACACACACGGATGGTGAGAGTACTGGTACTGCTCAAAGTCTGGAGGCCACCGTCCTCAATCACCACTGGAAGGTGGTAGATCTCCTGAGACCACCTTTTAAAACCACTACGTAGGGCCACGACCCCAGCAGTGTTATCTAGGAAAAAAAAAAAAACAGTAGACATTTTAAAAATTGTCTTGCCAAATTTATTTTTGGGCCATTTTTATAGAAGAAAAAATAATGGATTTTTTGGTAATATTAATATTATTATTTTATTATTAATATTTATTAGGAATATAAATATATTTAATAATATATATATATATATGCAATTATTTTAAATATAATTCGACCTATTTAATATTACATTCATACATAATATTTATTGTATATACAACATTATTATACATTGTATGTATGTGTGTGTATGTCTTACCAACAAATTTTCCTTTTTATTAAGCTTAATAATAACCCCCCCAACACAGAAAACCACACATTGAATTTGCTTATGACCTAGCACACAGCTATTGATTGTTTGGTGATTTTGTTGACAACCCCTCCGCAGGAAGTGTGCTTGTGTCATTATAAAGGATTGCTATTGATTTACCATAACCGCTGCATCCTTCATCTAGATGATTCTGTGCATCACAAAGATCTCTCTTGCATGATTTTTCATAGTGAACAAACAATTTAGTGTTTAGTGTACTATGCAGTCTAGTTCAACAGGTATATCACACTACAGCTGAGTGCCGAATCCCCCTTAGGCGTCTAAATAAAAAGCTTTATCTCTTTAAGGAGACTGTTTGAGCCTGAACATTCATCTGCAATGATTTCAGGAGGTAGAGAAGCTCTTTCACAATCTACCTTCTGGTGACCTACTGTAACAGTGCTGGTCAACTGAGATTTATAACTTCCTAAAGGCTACTCCAACTCTCTGACTCAGTTCCAAACCCTTCCAACCGAATCAGACATTTCCATGCTTCAAATCTGATGATGTGGGGGGAAATAATCACAAAATGCACACATAGTTTTAAATGGTGCTTTTTAAAAGAGATAAGGCTACTTCTAATGCTGAATAAAATATTTATAATCAACATTTCCCTCGTTTCATTTCATTTTACATGACAAACATCTTTTTACAATTACAGTGTTATCTATCATTGACATCATTAAACTTAGATACAGTGTACATGTACACTAAATACAACTAGACATTAATCAATCTATTAGAATTGAACACAATATTTCACTACAAAAATATGTTTGTGCTATAAGGGATGTATGTAAATCTGTGAATCATTTTTTGACATTGAACAGTCTGAACAAATTGATTCATTAAGTTGAATCAGAGTTCTCTGCACTGCATATTCGTTTTATAAACTGAACAAACTGATTAATATGCAGATTCAGAAGACAGAGACACAGCATTGATTATATATAGGACAGCATTATTTTGCTGCACACTGTTTTGAACAGACATCTTGTGATGATAGCGCAGCTAAAAATGTGACTTTATGTCACAAAACTAAACAGAATTGTGTTTTTCACAAGAGATTTTTCCTTGTAGCAACCCCCATGCTCCAGTCATAAATGTTACATGGCAATAAACAATGTAGCTGTTTGTGTTTTGTAAAATAAATGCAATGTAGTTGGTGTTTTAATGTTCAGAGAAATTACATGTTGTCAAAAGACTTTGCCAGCATCATGGCGGCTGTAACTTGCTGGTTATGAACTCTGATCAGCCCTGACCTTGTCTCCGTGACTTTATGCTGACCACATTTTCTTGACGGGTGGGCATTTTCAAGAAAATCTTGCATGTTACAGGTAGACCCTTTTCATCTCTTTTTTTCTGGACTGCCCTCAGCGGAATCTGTCACCTTGTCCCAGTAAATCACATCTTAAGTGTGCATTCATGCACAATGAGGACAGCCACTCCATAAGGCCAAAAATAGTGAACGTAGTGGAAGAGTTAGTCAGCTGCTTTATAATAAACAGTTGCATAAAACACACGTTTCATGATTTTCCTTGGATTAAATAATTTTTAACCTAAGGATTGCATGCACAAAGAGCAATTTCAAGTATATATATATATATATATATATATATATATATATATATATATATATATATATATATATATATATAAAACTGAAAATGAAAATTGAATGACACAAGCTTGAGCTTAAATGAAAAAGCAATCCAAATGGATAATAACAGATGCTAAAATTAAATAAAAAGTACTTTTATTCATTTGTTTGGTGATTTAATAATTAATTGTATTATTATTCATTATTTTATTAACAATGTAATTATGTATTTAATCATTTGTATAAATAACGTAACACTTATTTATTGATATAATTTTGAGTAATTTGACCCTCCATACACTTGTGTATGAAATTATACAAATCTATAATTGTATATATGTTTTTTTTTCCGATTTTTTTATTCGTCCAAACAGATCACTTGACTAGGAAATAACAGACAGACTCACTCCCAAAGTCTCTGATGGTGAAGTTTTTGGTCTTCACTCCCTCTTGAGGGGATTTGAAGGAAAATCTTTGTCCGGCTTGAGGGAGATCCTGGTCAGTTGCACTGATGACCTGAACCACCTGTGGCACAAAGTTAATCGAAAGATTATTGATCAGGGTTTAAGAATTGATCATAAACGGTCTCTGATGGCACATTTTATCACTGCTGGACATCCAGCATGTGGCAAAAAGAATTAAAAACTAAAGTAATCATTGCATAACATATCTCTTGTTTAAAGTCACCATGAAATCAAAATGTACAATGATTGTTTTTCATTAAATTATTTATATGTGTGTCCTTTATTTTTTTTTTATCATAATCATAATCTCATAATCTTTAATCAAATGAACCCCTTCCTCTTTTAGCAACATCTCTTCTCTGATGGGGTGAGGGCGGGACAATGTGTCACTCACATGAGATCCACCAATAGCAGCAAACCACAATCATCCAACAACCAATCAATTCCCCACGGACAAAATCAAGCCCTGCCCTACATTCTTCACATTCGAGAAACAGTTTCACTCAGATATGTCACAATAGAGAATAAAAGACGAATACAACTTCTGTTTAAATGTTTTATGGTGAACATTAATGTTCATGAATTTGTCTAATCATTTATGAAGGTTATTAGTGAACACAGGCAAATAAACTCTTAGGCAAATATATTAAACTTTATTAAATATACATCATTAAAATTGAAATTAATATCTTCAGGTATTTATGGACAAACTATAGTCATAAATAAACATTATCAGAAACCATGGGGGTGTTTTAAAAGAAAGAGAGTGTAGAAAACACATTTTCCATAATTAATGGAGATATATATGTATATATATATATATATATATATATACAGCCACAATATATACTTTATAAGAAAAACAACCCGATTTGCAGTGCTTTATGTATATGAAGCAATTAAACTCACAACATTAAATGAAGCATAATTAAAAACTAGTCACAAGTGGATGAATGTACGCATCAGCCAGAAACATGTGCTCAATAATAATGTTTAAAACACGGCTCCTGTGGTTTTTCTTCTCGATTCTGCATCTAAAACCAATTAGTCTGCTTTCACATCCAGTGATCATGATACAATGTGCACTAACATCGCAAGCAGATCGATCTTCTGTGGCTAGCAGACATCCGTACCGCCCACCCTCCCGCTGGCATCACCTGTTGTAGAGCTGTCACAGGCACCACAGGTGCATGCTGGGTAGGACGATTAGCACAGCTCTAATGCATCACTTACCCACCAGGCTCTTCCTGTCCAATGTATCAATCACAGTTCTGGCCAGAAGCATCATACTTATTCAAAGTAAGAAAAGGAGAATTTTTAATGGAACAAGTGTTTTCTTTTTCTTTTTTTTACCCCTCCTGGCATCAAGTGAGGCAGGAATGTGAAAATAAAATAAATAGTTGGTTTTTAGAAAGGTTTTCCAGTTTACTCTGAGGTTCAGTGGTTATAGAAGGTAAGATACAGTAGATTAGGAAATACATGGATACACACACACACACACACACACACACACACACACACACACACACACTGTACCTGGCTAGAACAGGGAATATACTGCACTTTCTGGAATTAATGACAGTGTCAGAGTCTGGAGTTTGTCATACATCATCTTAAATGGCTCATTAGACCAGAATTGGTTTTCGACATGCAAACATACACACATGCACACACAACCATTTATATACACTCACCTGCCCGACTTTGGCACTCTCACACACGAAGGTCTCGTAAGGCATGGCCAGCTCTGGTGGAAACTCATTAATGTCCAGCACATGAACTGTGACGGCCACTCTACTGGTCATCACTGGGTTATCTACACACACAACACACAAAAGATATTATGACAAACAGCACTCTGTGAACTCTGCTTTACTCATTACATACATTCCAATGCACAGGTTTACAGTTGTTCTTCAGTTAGGGGAACTTTTCTGTTCCTTGATGATTTCAAAGATTTTTAAAATGCCCAAAATAAACATTCCAATATCTACACCATGATACATTTATATTAGCTTTATTTGATAAAATAAGCGTTGAATGGTGAACATTTGGGTATGATTCTACAGTAAGATATTTTTAAAGCAAAGTAATACTTTAATTCAGCAATGATATGTTAAAATCATCAAAAGTGACAGTAAAGACATTTACAATGCCACAAAAGATTTTAATTTTTTTTAAATGCTGTTCTTTTACACATTTGATTCATCCAATAATCCTAAAACCATAATTTATTAACATTGATAATAATAAGAAATGTTTTTGAGCAGCAAATCATCATATTGGAATGATTTCTGAAGGATCATGTGACACTGACTGAGTAATGATGCTGAAAATTCAGCTTTGCATCACATGAATAAATTACATTTTAAAATATATTCAAGAGTTAATTTAAATTGTAGAAATATTTAACAACATTACTGTTTTATTGTGTTTTTGATCAAATTAATGCAGAAGACTTCTTCGAAAAACATAAAGAAAATTGAACCAACCCCTAACTTTTGACCGGTAGTACAGTTTGAAGAAGTTACTTAAAAAAAAATAACCGCAGGCATGATGGATTCAGAACCGCTTTGTATTTGGATTGGATCACATTAATAACTCCAAACTTCCTTCACTAAAATCATACATTAGACGGCATATCACATGAGCTTTCTATTGAGGAACCAAAAGGTCTAAAAATATAATTTAAAGGCATAAAAAAGAGTGGTACACTGTACTAATGATTTGAACATTATGTTCTAAACCATGTTACTATACTGCCACCATGTGGTTATACCTCTATAATTTAAAGGGCTTTTAAATATTAATCCTTAACTGTCTATTCTATTCTATACATAAAACTACACAAAAATATGTCTTTCGTCATTTTTGAACTGAATAACATGGTTAATAAATTAACACAGTAGATAATCCAAGAACTTTTTTAGCTGACACACAAGGTCATTGGTGTCCTCTCTGGCTCAGCTGTTGATGTCCCAACACGTCTTGCAGATATTGTTTGAGCGGGCAGTGTGTGGAGGTGAACATCAGTGCGGAATAAACTTTTATAGATCAGATCCGTGAGATGGGCTCAGCGTGTCTGAGGAGAAGGTGAGAAGGCTTAGAACGAGGGATCTGAACTCATTCCTCCCAGGGGTCCCGTATAAAGCCAAGACCTGTGGGCGACCTTGGTGAAGATGAGCAATCTTCCTGGAGAGAAAGAGAGTGTGGGAGTGTGTGTGTGTGTGTGTGTGTGTGTGTGTGTGTGTGTGTGTGTGTGTGTGTGTGTGTGTGTGTGTGTGTGCGCGTGCACAACTGTTTGTTACTTCAGCTTCAGGGACTCCAGGGCGTCTGATGTCCAAAAAATAAATAAATAAATAAATAAAAATAATACTGTTGCTTGCTACAATTTATCTGAGATCTGACACATCATAATTCTCCTGGCCCTGTGCTTCTGCCCCAAATGTCCTGCAGAAAATTACTTGTTGTGTAGCCAATACTGGAATTTTGAAAGAGATTAAAAACAAAAAAGAAGAAAAGTTTTGGCTAACTAAATGTTAAATGCTAAATTTGAACCCACGTAGTATTTAATACTCTGGAAAATTTACAACTATATTCTATAGGCTTTACGCTGAACGCCACGTGAACAAACAGGTCTTCATCGTATCTGCTTGTCAGACAAAATGTTAGAAGTATGAACTAACAAAAAAACATTTAGATATCTCAATATGTGATGGGCATTGGTTATGCTTATCTTTTAGGCAGCTCTATATTTAATGAAGAACATCCAAAATACATGAACCGGAAACGATATATAGAATACGGATGTTTGTTTGCTCATAACCCGTATTGAAGTGGACAAATGTGATTGACAAATGCCCTCAAAATCCATAAGCTATCTATGATTATATTTATATTTGATGATTGAATAAGTAATGCATAACGAGGTTGTAATGAACATATATAAAATAATATTCACTAATGATGGTGTTAATGTCACATTTTGCAACAAATTTTCATAGAAAATATCCTTTAAGCCTAGAAAGGACGGATTTAACCACTAGATGGAGATGTTGTATAAGAGTGAAATCACCAGACTTTTAGACAGAGTAACAAACAGTAAATGTGCCTTTATGAGTCTTTGCTATGTTTTTGTCGTTCACTTGGCAGGTTTTAATTCAGTTTGTGTACATTAGTTTGTATATGAGAAAAACACCTTCCTTTTCATTAACTTGATGGTGGCCCCGTTTAAACTGGTATTGATGTAAACAGGGCAAATAATTATGTCAGCTGAAACACTTTTTTTTTCTAACTGTAGTGTAAAAAAAGCTGTTTTCTTCAGCCCGCTGACTATTCATAGAAGGGATTATGTAAATCAAGGGTATCTGTGTGTTCTAATGGAAACTAAGGGCAGAAGTTTTCATCATGTGCAACAAGCGTGAAATGTTTGGAAACTGCGTGCTGACTCGTGCTTTCCTCAGCATTTTCATATTTAGTACAATATGATTCAGAGACGCCAGAACATCTGGAATTCCACCTGGTGTGACATTAACAGTGCTAAAAAGCTCAGGAGAGAGGCAGAAAAACAAGAATCTGCAATATATGCTAGACTAGCTTGTGATGGTGTTAAACAGGTGTTCTGCGCATCTCGTAATCACTGGTTCTGAGAGATATAAAAGCAGTCACGCATGTTTTACAAGACTCTGTATATTGCTAGTGAGGGTATTGCACATCACACGCTGGTGAAATGAGCATTTATAAGATGTAAGACCGCAAAAAATGGCTGATTAAATACTTTTTGTGTTCATATAAATTTACAGCTCCAAATGGCCAAAGTTGGTGAAAAAGTTTTAACAAACTAACTAACTTTTAGGGACATGCTAAATAGTAAAATGGACTATTCAGTTGGGATGCCTGACCAATGATCTTTTTTATATACATATATTTTATGTAATATGTGTACATGTCAATGTAACACACACAAAAAAAAAAAAATAAAAAAAAAAAATATATATATATATACACACATGTACATATACATTGTAGTTATATACATACATTTTATTTAATATAATATAATCTGGTATTTTTTTTTTTAATCAAGGTTTTAATCAATAAATACAATATATGTTCAAACAACAATGTAAATATAATATAAATGTGTTATTCAAAAAGTCAAAAATAGTAGAGATGGCTTAGTTTAACAAGAATTGAATATTATTTTTTTCTAATATTCAGAAAGGCACGAGTTATGAATGACAGACTACGTGCTCAGTGATTTCTCTTAGTCTGAATGAAGGAACAGAATGTACAATTGTCTACAATACACTGATAGTGGAGACAAAAACTGGATAAAAACTGAGCTTCTAACGCATGGTGGACAATTCCCACTGCAGTAGAGGAGTGAAGTGTAACAGCTCTGACTTCTGCCAAATTAGCTTTAGAAATCACAATTAGCATATCACCAGTGCAACCTTGAGAGACAGTGAGTAACAACCGTTACCATGGCGATAAAGGCTCAACTTTTAATGACCTCTCATCCCCATTCCATCTTAATGAATGCAAGTCGCCGCGTTTGTAATTTTGATTGAGCACCACATAGCCTCCAAGATAATGGCTTTGGTGACTTCTCAGCGGATTTGACGACTTGATGACGATGGATTCGCTTATTTACGTGGTGATACAATCCACAGATCTTTTCCGACACAAACACAATTACAGCAATGACAATTTTGACCTTGGTGCTTGATCGTCTTTCAAATGGCTTCCTAAAATAGTCAATGCGAAATGTAGTTTGCAACCCCTTTTACTTCCAAAATCTGAAGGCCTTTCCTAATGAAATAGCATATTCAACCAGAAAGATAAAAATTGTAGGCCGGGACTTTGAGAATTGATCGGCTGTTATTTAGCACAACTGAGGTGGCTGGAGGGGAGAGCTGACATTTTAAAATGTGTACTTAGTTACCCAAGAAAGTACTGGTATTATAAGGTAACTACATGGTTTAAGATTAGGTTTAGGGATAGGTTCCGGGTTAGTACCTAGTTATTACCCAGTTATTGTAATTGCTATAATACCTATTTATTCCACGTATGTACACGTGGAAAAGGACTGTAAAATAAAGTGCTACAGTAAAAGTAATTTGTGATGTCATCCAAAAAGGAAAGTCATTTAAGGGGTGGAGAATGTTAAATAATACATACATAAATAAATAAATAAATAAATAAATAAATAAATAAACAGTTTTAATTTTGTTATAAAATATTTCAAATAAATGCTGTTCTTTTGAAGTTTCTATTCATTAAGAATCCTGAAAAAAGTATCACTCTTTTCACAAAAAAATAAAATAAATAAAGGTAGCAGTATTTTCAACATTGATAATGTTTCTTGAACAGCAAATCAGCATATTATAATGATTTCTGAAGGATCATGTGACACTGACTGGAGTAATAATGTTGAAAATTCAGCTTTGTATCACAGGAATACATTACATTTTAAAATATATTAAAATAGAAAACTGTTATTTTAAATTGTAAAAATATTAAACAAAATTGCAGTTTTTACTATATTTCCGATCAAATAAATGCACCCTTGGTGAGCATAAAATAAAACTTGTTTAAACAATCTTGCAGATGCTGCAGATATAACATGCATGAATGAATTGTGAACTGTAAGACCAGTGACATGAAAATATAAACTGTCAATTTTGGTTTCAAACTGAATTTGACCTTATCATTAATGTTTTATCATTGTTGTTCATGAAGACATAATGTGAGACCAAGTTTACTATAAATGACCACACTGATTTCAAGGAACAATTAACTCACCAGTAGTTTAAGAACTTGGGAATACATCAATTGTTAAATTCAGGAGGTCAAGGAGAAAAGAAAGACACTGTACTAATGATACATATTCCAGGAGAGTCGTCATATTTTATGAATGCTCGTAAAAAGCGGACTTAATGGAATTCGCTGCTGACTGCGCAGTGATGGGCCACCGTAAATCTGTTAGATAAAATTCCTGCATTTAAGACAATTGGACTTTTATGAATCACTTCTGAGGTTCACAGCCATACTTACTAACTTTAGTGGCCACAACTGAAATGTTGTGATGCGCTATACTCTCCCTGTCCAAGAGCTCATTGGTCGAGATGGTTCCTCTGACGGGATCGATGTCGAAGAAGCTGTCCAGGTCGCTCTTCCAGTCAATGGAATACCTGAAGAACAAAGAACAGATTTAGTTCATACAGTACATTTGAGGGGCATATTCACCCTTACTAGGCTAGGCACTACTGTAGGCGATGTTCAAGAGTATATATTAGCATTTTTGTCCTTCTTTTCTCATCCTCACAGTTTTGCACAGTGCTCATTATGTTTGATTTAGTCCTGCGGCAAGCAGGCATGAAAATATTGTGCACTCTAGCGAACTGCTATGTGTGGGTCCAGTTTTGAACAGCTGTGATGTCAGTGTAATAGCCTAGCAACCTTGTTAACACACCCCGTAAACATTCTCAGGGGGTGTTTTACATGTGTCTCGGTGAGACTTTGCACCCCAGTATATGCATAAGAAAGTTGGGTTTGCGATGACCTCGTTCACATATACTTGACGGTTTGGACTCATTCTCTCATTTGCACTTTTTCAAACCTGAACTTCTGGACGTATTAATGCAGGCTGGTATTTTCAACACTGCTTGTTTATTTATTTGTGGCTTGACCTAGAATTGAGCAAAGGGAAATTAAGTGGGAGAGCTGGGTGAGGTGGGATGCTACGGGGTTTATAGTTTACACATTTCAGCTGCTGCCTTGTTAAATTTACTCAAAAGGTGGTCAACAAAAAGAAAAAGAAAAACACCGGAGGATTTTTGTGCATTTGCATTGGATTCTCAAACAAAAGCCTTTGATGTTCTGATTCACAACCGTTAGGAGGCCTGATTCTCCATAATAATCATCATACATACGACACAGAGACTGCAGCAGTGGTAATGTAATGCATATAAATGACTCATTCTGAATCTGTGTGTCACGATCACCAGTCTGAGTGCCCGGAATGACTATCAGAGGGCACTCCAACCCGGACAATCACCACACAGACTCCATTCCCCATAATCCTTTGCCCAGACTAATCAGCCATGATCACATCCACCTGTATGTCATTACCTTGTTTAGCTCACCCATATAAACCCAGTTTTCACATCATTCCCTGCGAAGAATTGTTTAGTGTTTGTACTGCAATTCCGAGCATTCTCTCTGTTGCCCCCTGTTGATCTTTGCCTGTTTCTTGGATTCCACTTTTTTGTTTGTATGGACTGCCTTCCTGTGTTAGACCTTGGCCCAGTCCCAATTCGCCTACTTATCCTATGACCTAAAAGTATGTACTCTTTTTGTGAAGAAAAAGTACATACTTTTGAGTGTGTAGCAAAAGAGTAGGCAAGCGTTGGGACATACTATCATGTCACCATTAACGGACAGCTCTGTCGCGTGTTCCTGTCACCGTAAACTACCCTGTCAATCATATTGTCACAGTTAAAACCCTCCATTCAATCTAATTTTATTTCCTACCGTTTCGGAGAGCATGTTCATCTGCAGTCGTGGGTCTTTCATGCGGAGACTCTCTTCATGTGTTTGCAATTTGAATATAATGACACATTTAAAAGGTAATTGCTAAACGTATCTTTACAAAAGTTCACAATGCTGCTGCAGATGCAATATAATGTAGACAACGTTGAATAAATACCTTTTCGTCAGGTTAGATACTGATAATTAATCACTCAAACCCCTTTATCTAAATCTCTCTACATAACCGGTGGACGTGCGCATCCTCCATGTCTGTAGTTTTTTAACACTTTTCACTCGTGTTTGTATTTCTAACCGAATCCTCGTCCAACGCGCGATGGGTTGTGGCAATATTAGCCGTTAGAGCAGGGGTCTCAAACTCAACTTAACTGGGGGCCGCTGGAGGTAGAGTCTGGGTCAGGCTGGGCCGCATCAAGTATTCCACAAAAAATAGTATTCAAGTAATCCAAAAAAGGAGCACAACTGATCCAATCTTCTCAATCTTTATTATTAACGTTTCTTCTGAACTGTTCCTCTGAATTTGAACATTCCTTTCTGTACATGATTGGTTCTTCATGAGCTGTCCTTCTGACAGTTGAAGTTCATTTTACAAACTTTCTTTGTTTTTTCCTTATACACAACATCTTTGTGATGCTTCATTTTACAAACATTATTTTTCTTTTCCTTATAACACATCTTTGTGATACTTATATTTGCTCATGTCCTTTTTATTTTCTTTATACAATATTATATTGAATGTTTTTTTGGAAGGCACATTTCCATTTATTATACAATGCACCTTTAAAAAAACAATTATTGCTTTTGAAATACAAATATTTGCAGTCATCAAGTCAAGTCAAATATATTTATATAGCGCTTTTCACAATACAGATTGTATCAAAGCTGCTTCACAGTATCAATCAAAACAACTTAACAATGTTTGTTTATTACTGGAAAAAAGACATCCAAGTTTGGTAGAGCTGATCAATTGTATGATTGGTTAATTAATGTAATGTCAAGACGGGCAGTCATGTCTGCCCGTCTTATTGAATTCTTTCTACACATGTATAGTGTCTCAGGCAAACTACTGACTTTGCACAAATCAAAGCAAATCTTCTTATCAACCTGTTGAACACATATTACAAGCTCAAAATGATTATTCTCACATTGTTTTAGAGCAGGGATCTCCAACACGTCGCTCGCGAGCTCCCAGTAGCTCGTGGCCTGATTGGTGGTAGCTCGCCAAGAGGCCTGTTCACATCTTCACATATCGCGCTCACATATTTTGCACGCGCTCAAGTTCGTTATTTCAAATGTAGGCGCGCGGCAAGCGCGCTCATAATTGAAGCGACGCGCTCATTTTTTCCAGGCGCAGTATGTTTGTACTTCGCGGTTGTCCATGACAACTACTGAAAACAACCCCCCATAAGCTTTCACGAGACTATCTATGGTAAGCCATAAGGGATAAAAAAAAAAAAAAAAAAAAAAAAACGCGGCACACGCAACGACGGGCCTCACTAACATTAAACTTTAATGTCAAGTAGGGGGCCGCAAAATATCACCCCGCGGGGCTCAAATGGCCCGCGGGCCGCGAGTTTGAGACCACTGCGTTAGAGTGTGCATCGATCTGCACTTCGGATTCTGACCGGAAATAGTAGACCATCCGGGTATCTTTGGAACACTCCTTTCAACATACTACGATTTGGGACGTACTAATTCTATTTTCGAATACTATTTAGGATGGATAGTATGCGAATTGGGACTGGGCCCTTGACTGTACTTTGTATTACATTTTTGGATTACCCTTTCAAAATAAACTGCATTTGGATCTTCAACCTTCTTTTCTCGGAGCAGTATGTGACACTGTGTTAATATAGCACATTTCAAAACAGGAAATATTTGGGAAAAGAAAAGATTGCTCGAAACCCTCAGGCCATGTTTCCACGTAATGCAGTTTGGTCGATCGAATACAAGTAGAGGAGGGAAACACATTCCCGTTTACATCTCTTGTCCACTTCTGTCCTGATTTCTTCAAGGGGTGGGTCTATGGGCGGGTAAATGTAGATCTAAAGGACAAAATAAGCTTGAGTAATTTACATATGAACACACGGGGAGCATCAGCTTTCGTTTCTGCTTTTATGCAAGACCACGCTGAATGCAGTGAGTGCATGTTAGAAATGGTGAGAGAACATTGTGCTTGGTATGTTTTTCATCTTCAAACCAAACTTGGGTCTTCAGCCGACAGTTTAAATCCCGTCTGGCTAGCGCGTCTCATAATGTTTACTCGGTCAGTAGGCGGAGAGTCTTTTGTGGCTGTTTGAACACATTCGACCACATGAGTTTCTACACTACGAAAGCAATCCGATCAAATGCGTTTTCAACAACCTCTGGAAGTGGTCGAAAGAGGACAAGTTCAAAACGTTTTAGACCCTGTTGACACCTGTATTTAGCGGGTGTAAATACCAGGTGTAAACAGGACCTATAGATGAATATGGCATCATGTGTGAGAGAGAAGAAAGACTGATATGTTCTGGTATTGGTCCTCATAAGCTGCGTTTGAAAACCAAATGTTTAATGTGAAGATCAAACAAGATTAAGAGGCAGTGCATGCAACGTTTTTTAATATAAAAAAAAAAAAAAATCATTATGGAAACTTTGTTTAAATTAATGTTCTATCAAGCCATTATGGTTTCATTTTTGTGTCCATTTTTTTTTGGTTCATTTCTAATTAGCTGATCATTAACCTAATGTATCTGAGCAAAGCCTTTTTTAATTGAATTTTTTAAACAGCAAATGCTGCTGCAACAATAAAAAAAAGCTTCAAACAGAATTTCAATATGCTGCTACATTAATCTTTCCACGACTACGAGATTACAAAACAAACAGACTGATGAACAAATTATTCATTGTAGAAAGTAGTTAAGAGACCGGCTCGACAGACCCTTGGCTGTGCGGAGAGATGAAGCAGAACATCAGATTTGTCCTATTTTAACAACTTTCATAAGTCGTGTTCTATTCCTGTTGCATGATGTGAGAGTCAGTTAAACAAATGTCTATCTCTTGAATTGTATCAGGGGTCATGCAGTCAGGATAGTTTGAGCATATTCTTATGTTGCTAAAACAAAGCTAAAACATTCAAGTATTTGGAAAAATAAAGGAAGCGATGTGGGTCGATTCAGCTGAAATAGCAGCTTCGCTGGGCCTGAGATCCAAATGTGTAATGAGATAAATATCCCAGAGGAAATATGATGAGTAAGTTAAAAAACAAACATTCATAAATACAGATGCATCTGAGGACAAATTGATGAAAGGCTGTTCAAAACCCATTTTACTTCCATAATATGATGAATTTTCGAGCGCAACAGGATATTATTAAAGAAAAAAAAACATTTTTTGATAAAAGATTGCGAATATAAACATTTTATTTAAAACAAAAAACTGTTGATGTGTGGCAAGATGATGAAAGAATAGCTAAAGAGAATAGTAATATAGTATCACTATAGAAGAGAATAGTGAGAATAGTATATGCATGCACATTTATCACTATTCTCTTTAACTATTCTTTCATTTTTTCTCACTATTATCTTGGTTCTAGTCTGAACGTCTCTGATTAATCCTGAAACTGCAGTATTTCCCATATCATTGCCTCATTAGGGTGACTTTATTATGTTTTATTTCCTCCATTGTCAGTCACTTTGGGTAAATGCATCTTCTAAATGTAGAAATGTAAATCAGGCCTCTATTCATCCTATATTTTGCTCATTGTGGGCCTGTGAACTCTTATTTGAGTGGTTTACTTCAAGACATTTTTCAGTTTGTGAACTGAAACTGATGTGAACAACACAGCTTTGGATGACTTTACTTCTTTTATAAGTCCATCCATTTCTGATCTCTCTGAAGCTCTTTTCTTGACTCCTCTAGCTTGGAAAAAAAACTTAAAAAGCTTTGGAGGAAGTCGTTGAAACTTTCAATACCAAAAAGCACTTTAGCTATTTTGTTTCCTGCACGCGGTGGACACGCGCTGTGTAGAAGTGTTTTAAAAGCTTTGTTCTTTTCGCACAGAAGCTCATTGGGGACTACTGTTTTCTGATGAGAAAGTGCCCATCCCCATTGAGCAATGTTACGATGTTTCTGAATAATTAACCAAGAAAGTCCCAAACAAAAGTAAAAGAAAGCCCTTTCACAAATACAAATCCTTTCGTTGTCCATTTTGCTTTGTTATACTGAATGAAATATTCATAGAGAAACAAACTGATGATGCGTTAGGTAGTGTTGGGGTCCGGCAATGGTGCATCAATTGTTTGTCTTCTTGTAAAACTTTAAAAAGCAATCTTAAGAAGTGCAACTCTAAAACATAATGGATTATAAAACCAGGTAAATCTTTCAGCATGTTGCTGTTTTGACCTGAGAGTGCACAAAGCAGAGATGTGTCAGATGGACTGTAAGCATTCATGTGTGTCCAATTATAATTTTTCTTTCTTTCAAAGGTACAATGGTGATGGCAAGGACTGAACTAACAACCCTCCGGTTACCAGCCCAGAGTCGTATTCTTTTGTATATGCTGTGTTTGCATACCTGACTGGACTGTTCCCTGCGTCGAGATCCTGTGCAGTCACGGCTCCTATAATGGTGCCTTGCGGCGTGTCCTCGTAGACATCCATCGTGTAGGAGGGTTTGCTGAAGACGGGAGGCTCATCCACATCCAGAACGTTTATCTTTACTGTTGCGGTGTCTTTAAACGGGCCAAAACTGTGGAACCGTGGATCCAGGTGTGCATTCGAGGCCTCCACTTTAAATGTGTACGCCTTTTTGGTCTCATAGTCCAGCGGCTGAGAGAAAGAGAAACAGAGAAGAAGAAAAAAGAAAAGTTCAGGTAAAGTGCCTTTTGAATTAGGCGAAACCAGACAAAAAAAAAAAAAAATAACATGTTTATTTATGGGATGCAAAGATGAATTTTCCGCATCATTACTCAGATTTTTTTTTTTTTAATGGAAACCATGATATTTTTTTTCAAGATCTAACATATATCTCAAAAGAACATTTATTTGAAATAGTTTTTTGTAATATTATGCATTTTTTAAAGGGATAGTTCACCCAAAAATTAAAATTCTGTCAGTATTTACTCACCCTCATGTTGTTCCAACCGAGTAAGACCTTCGTTCATCTTCGGAAGACGAATTAAGATATTTTTGATTAAATCTGAGAGCTGGATCACTCCTCCATAGGCTTCTTCAGGGATTGAAACTTGCCAGCCCCGAAAAGTTATTAAAGATATCGTTAAAATAGTCCAAGTGACTACAGTGGCTCAATCTTAAGTTTATCAAGCTACGAGAATACTTTTTGTGTGCAAAAACAAACAAAAATAATGACTTTATTTCAACTATTCATTTCCTTCTCTGTTGGCCTCTAGTCATTTAACTTAGTGTGATTCCGTAGAGCTATGTCACATGTAGGCTCACTATTTGCCGACGCTGGTCATGTGTGTGATGCATGTGACGTACAACAACAGAAGCTTATGCTATATCACTAGTTTAACTGACTAGAGGCCCACAGAGAAGGAAATGAATAGTTGAAATAAAGTCGTTTTTTTTTTTTTTTTTTTCGCACAAAAAGTATTCTCGTCGCTTGATAAACTTAAGATTGAGCCACTGTAGTCACTTGGACTATTTTAACGATGTCTTTAATAACTTTTCGAGGCCGGCAAGTTCAATCCCTGAAGAAGCCTATGGACTAGTGGAGGAGTGATCCCGGTCTCAGATTTCATCAAAAATATCTTAATTCGTGTTCCGAAGATGAACGAAGGTCTTACGGGGTTGGAACAACATGAGGGTGAGTAAATACTGACAGAATTTTCATTTTTGGGTGAACTATCCCTTTAAGTGTCATTTTTGTTCAATTTCATTCATGTTTGCTGAATATTCAAGTATTATGTTTTTTTTTTTTGTTTTTTTTTTTTATATAAATTTCAGTTAGTCCCTGTTGGTAGATATTGCAACATACAGCATTAGCTTCTTAGTATCCAGGTATTATATAACTCCTTCATGTTAGCCATTCATTGTGGTCTTACATTAGGCTTAATTCATTTATTTGTGTTTTATCTTTTTCTCTTTTTTTGCTGGAATTGCTCACTTTGATCATAATGAATGCAGGCCCTTTCTCATATCTCGAGTGAGTCGATGTCTGGGGAAGTTTGTCACAATTGCTTTCAGGGATGTCAAACAAACAACACACACTCCAAAAACTGTTCTCTCATGCTCCTTTGTGCATTTTCTCCTGAATTTTCTCCCCTCCCCCTTGATTCGGGGCCCTATTTTCTGCTTAAATCCATCTTTAAATTCTCACTTCAGTTCTTCTGAATCAAAGATTGTCTGTTATCAGTACGACAGCCATAAAATGTGCTAGTGTGGATGATTGTGGTCTTGCACCACTAAATCAAAGCAGCCCATCTATAGAGATGAAAATCATACAATGCTATTGAACAATCACAGCTTTCTGTCTCTGTCAATCTGTCTCGCTGGGGGATAGCGAAAGGGCGAAGGAGACAAAGATCATATATCTGACCTGTATACGGTTTCCATCATGTGCAATTTAGTGCGGCATCATCTTTAGATGAAAACAAACACCACAGGTATAAACGAATGGCACCCGCAGACCCGTAAATACACAGCATATGCACTTTATATGGCAGTAACATGTATTTTGCACCTGAAACTTCCAAAACAAACAGTTTTTAAGCAGAGAGAGGAAAACAACGTCAGCTTTAGGTGAATGGCAACTCCAAATCGTTTGGGATTTGTCTGTGTCAGATGCCCTTGCTGAAGTTTCCACACCGACTAAATCAAATGGTGCTAATTAGAATCCCAATCAAGTTAAAGTGAACCTCCAAAAACTCTAATTAGCTAATGTTCTTGTTGACATAAAAACAGAAGCATTGGTATTACTGAAGTCTACTTAAATACAGGGGATGTAAGCTCACAGTTGCCCACAAGTAATTAGAGCCCAAGTCATTGTATACAATATATATATATTTTTCTTATTATTCAAACTAGCCTATGGCCTTCCGTGTCCCACAGAGACGACACTGTTTGGCCTTTAGAGGCCAAGAGATGCATTGATATTAAGGTCACAAGCTATGGAAAAGGACAGAAAGGCAGTTTACAAGCAAAATTGCTTGGTTTTCAGAAAAAAAGGACACATGGAGGACTTCTGTCTTCTTTAATATGCATAACGCTAGTATAACTGTATTTCCATCCGGACGACATTATGCCACGTCCCCCATTTCAATCAGAACTCACAGCCTTTGTAACTCTAATTTGAAACAAAAGCTATAAATTGCTCTCTGACTGCTATTTCATGTGGTTATTTTCCATTTAGGTCCCCTCAAAGGAATCTTTAGTGATGCTCATATTGAATTATGGCTTGATCTTCACAGTCGCATCGCCCGAGAAAGCCCTGCGCCGACTTATGATATTTCCCTCCATGACACAATATTTTCATTTATACTCCCTCAGAGAGTTTTCAAGGTCATTTAAATTATTTGACCACATAACAGATTTGCTTCGGTATAAATTATAATACATGGAACAGCATCTGCCTCAGCTCAGGACCAATGGTGACTTCATGAAAATGGGTTATTTGTTGAGAGCAGACAAATTTCAAACCATCTTCTTTGCTTGGAAGATGATCAAAACCCATATTATATATGAATACAATATCTGATAAACTTACATATTGGAAAGAAACAACATATGAACTGTGCACAGCCTTGGACTTCAAGCACATGAGCCAGCAGTGTGTCTGCAAATAATGCAAAAAATTACAAATAATGAGAAGTCGAAGTCACATTTTTCTCATTTTTGTGGATCGAATGTAACTGGAGTGATCATACTTTACCGATCAAAGTGTGGAATATATTTTGTTTTTGTTTTTAAAAAGAAGTCTCTTAGGCTCATTAGAAGGCTACATTTATTTGATCAAATATGCAGAAAAATATAGTAATATTGTAAATATTTATACATTTTAAAGGAACGGGCTTCTATTTTAATATATTTTAAAATGTAATTTATTCCTGTAATGGAATGAACTTAATTCTCAGCAGTTTTTACTGCTTAACATTTTTGTGGAATCCGTGATACTCTACCATTCAAAAGTTTGGGCTGCATAAGAAAAAAAAAAAAAAAGATAAGAAATTAATATCAGCAAGGACACATTAAATTGATCAAAAGTGGCAAAACAGATGATGCAATGTTATTTCTATTTTAACTTTCTAATAATCAAAGAATATACAGTATCACAGTTTCCAAAACAAATATTAGGCAGCAAAAACTATTTTCGAAAACTGATAATAATAAGAACAGTATTAATATTTGAGCACCAACAATAATGGATAATAAATGAGCATCAAATCAGAATATTAGAGTGATTTCTGAAGGATCATGATACACTGAAGACATGGCTGCTAAAAAATCAGCTTTATAAATTAAATTTTAAAATATATCAAAATAGAAAACAGTTATTTTAAATCGTAATAATATTTCACAGTGTTACCATTTTACCAATAATCCCAAGAGATTTTTAAAAAAGACATTAAAAGCCTTATTTATTACACATTTTTGATCGGTAGTGTAATGTCCTTAAGCATGACGAATGAGACAGAAGCACTCCATTATGCCATATGCACATTTCCAAGCCAGCACCTGCTCTTATTACCATGTGCATCAGATTCCCATTTGAGTTTTCACGACAGGTGAGGTGAAAAGGGTGAACCAGACGTGGCGTCTCTCCGAGCTCGTGTCCGGTATTGATGGTGGACGGACGTGAATGGTGATTAAATGTCAGAGGAAGCTGCAGGATTATTGGAGGTGAGGAGGTTTAGCCTAGAAGAATGTCAAGAGCATCATTGCCCTTTTAGTGTGTGTGAGTGGTCACATCACCCCGGCGGCCCTAGTTAATGACTTTATGCCGAGACAAGGGAAGAGACAGAGGGAAAAAGAGAGAAAAGACGCCGGAAGGGTAATGACAGTGACTCAAAACTAATGAAAGGCTCTTCAAGTGTGTCACTAGTTGTTGATGAAACTGAATCACAATGTGAACACTATACTTTACAACATCTTTTACTTGGAAAGGTCCTTGTAGCCACTCACTGATTATACAGTATATGAGGACTGAAAATATGTATTTATCTAGAAAATCTTCAGAGACATACAAAAGATGTCACCTCTTGAATTGGTACATTTTCTGAGGAAATGTCTGTTTTTCCTTGCCTATCACCGCATATGGGTCAGATAGGAAAATAATGTGTCAACTATTTATTATAAACACTGAAATATCTGTCAGTGAATTAATGAATTGAGACTACACGCCGGATTCAAACTAATTTTCAGCTCCATCTATTGATTTGTCATTACAATCAGACAGAAAATCTGACAAAATAACTGTATTTTGCACATCCCAAATCCATTAGCTAGTATCTATCAACATAAAACAGAAGAGTTACACACTCCACCATTATTTAACTTAATAGCTGATGCCAGCTCTTGTGAGTATTGTCATTACAAAACATTGATCTTCAATTAAAGTTCACAGTATAAGGAGACGACGGGGAGGACAATAACTCAGGGGACACACAGAAAACCTCAGGTGTTAAAATGAAGCATGTACACAAAAGACAAAATGCTACTGAGAGAAAGTCATTTAAAACATTTGATTGAAAAAAAAAATGTTGCTCATGGAACATGCGGAAATGACATTATCAGTGTGTAATACTATAAATAGTAATTTCTTTTTTTTTTTTTAACTGGTCTATTAATATTGTAATTATATTAATTTGAACATTTAAAAAGCCACCATTTCACTGGGGACTGAATTGTATCAATTTTCTGATGTTGCTAACAGGATACTGTTCAAAAGAAGTTAGAAAAAAAAAATAATACTTTTATTCAGTAAGACTGCATACAATTATTTAAAGTGACATGTATAAAGAAATGTATAATGTTACAAAATATTTCTATTCCAAAATAGTGCTGTTCTTAAACTTCTTGTCATCAAGTAATCTGGAAAAAAAAGTATCATGGTTTCCGCAAAACTATAAGGCAGCACAACTATTTTAAACATTGATGTAATGGTTATGTTCTATATGTGGATTATGTTATTTTTCCTTATTTCCTTCCTGTGTTTAAGGTGTATTCAGGCCAGCTCATAATTATTGTAATTACAAGATTCCAACTTGAAAAAGGCATTCACGTCCACATAGAACTCTAACTACAGCTTGTAAACTGGAAATTTTCAGAGAGCTCCTACTTGTACCACGTGACCACTGTACTACCTGACCGTTGCAGGTTTATTTGGGTGTTGATAGTGTTGCCATAGAAACGCAAAATTCCCAGTCTGAGGACATGAACAGCTTCCACGTCACGCGTTGTCATCTTGAAATTGCTGTAATTACGACATGCCATGAACGCAGCATTGGTTCCTGTTCCCTTTGTTCCCGTTGCTTGTTAGTTTTTATGATTACTTATTGGTTCATTGATTATGTTCACCTGAGTCTTGTTTGGTTCCCTATTTAACCATGAATGTAAGCTCTCAGTTTGGTTCTTCTCATTGTCCTGAATTGTCTTTACTTGTGTGAAGCTGTTACGCTGATTTTTTTACCTTCTGGATAGCCTTCTTTGGCTTTATGTTTTGTTTAATAAACTAAAACTGCTGCAAATTAGATCCTCTGCTCATCTTTCTTTGCCTGCACCATGACAATTGACAATAATAAAACAGATTATTGAGCAGCAAATCAGCATATTAGACTTTAATGATAAGAAACAAAAACTCAGCTGTCAAATTCTGTCATGAAATTAAAACAATATTTTTTTTTTGATGCACTTAATTGTGGCGTGACATGTCGCTGTACACCTCAGTTCCAGCAGCAGTGTTGAGCATGAACTTTTTCTTCCACTTTAATAAAGGTTATATCTCAAACATGCAAGAATATCAGAAGGAGTTGAAAGATACAGTACAAGTTACTGAAATTAATCATGTCACATGTAATCACAAAGATGTAAAAAAAACAGTCATTTATGGTTGCATTTACCTCAGGAAAGTTATCCAGTGTTAAAAAAAGCATTAGAGAGGAGATTATTTACTGTTTATTATATATGGATGCTTGAATACATTTGTCTTGAAGACAAGTGTTTATGTGCAACTGAGTTGCAATCAAACATTTCCGTTTTTATTTTAGTGTAATAATCTTATAATTATATCTGAAAATAAATAGCAGTTGAATATAATAGCTCTGTAATTTTAACCTCTAATATTATAATAATGTACCAAATGAGAGGGTTCCCTTTATAGTTTGCAGCATTGTTTGGGAGATATTTTTTGTCCTCAAGATAATCAAATATTGGTATCGGCAGATATGATTCTGAAGCTATAGTATCAGCAGATAAATTTAGCATCAGTGCATCTCTATAACAGATCCATTTGATCTGAGAAGCTAAACGCTTTGAAGAACATTAATCAACACTACGTAGATCAAGGGCCTCAGGAAAGGTGTTAGTAGTTCAGGCAGTACGTGTATATGTGTACGTGAAGGAAATACTCATTTCCGTATCTGTGTGTACTGACACTTAAATATTACCAGAACAAAAGACACTTTAAATGCAACACTTCATGCCACTGAACTCTTTGATATGGTAATGTGCTCCCTCCTTGCACTGGTGTGAGTGCCAGCAGAGAAATCCAGATGATCGCAGCCCAAGCCGTCAATGCCAGTTGTGGGAATTGAATAATTGCGCGCCTGATTCTGAAACAAACAACATCCATTGTGTAGGTGCAGATGCTCTGCGCCGTTCAGTGCAATGTAAATATGTCTGCCATTAGCATTCTCTTCATGATTATTTCTAAAACACTAAGGGGCTTTTAGAACGCAGCGTCACTGTCCTCTGGAGAATTTCTGCTGCAACTCAGGTTGTAGATGTGAGAGCGGTTTGATGTAAAGTTCGTTTTTATTTCCATTAGCGTTCTGGATCTCTGCTTATTCTTTGTAACCAATAGGAGCTCTCGCAGACATTTTCCCCACACAGCCAAATACTGCATTATTCTATTCGTACTTAAGAACATCTTTGTGAAATCAATAGCTATTATTAAAGTCAGCCCTTTAATCCTCAGGGCTTCTCTGCACGATATCAATACACCCTCCTATTAGTATGCAGAAACTGCTCCCAGATTTTCGTATAGTGTAATGCAGTTTACCTTCATCTAAATAAGATTACAATGTGAAGCACCCGGAAAAAGTGCTCTTCTTGTTGTTGTTACAGTGCGCCTGTTAGCCGTGGCCTGTGAAATAGCTCCAAGTTTTCATGAAAAGACTTTTTTTTTTTTTTACATGAACCCTTGTTGGCTCACTTATATGCTTTCCTCTTTAGGACGCAGGATGCAGGATGATGCATATTTAATAAGTGCTGGATTTGTTTGTGTTTGGAACAGTATTACTCTAACACAACTTTTTTCAATCCCTTTTCAAGATGGGCATATAAAATGGACACATGGAACGTAGATACACTTATTGTAGCTCTGCCTGATTTCGACTATGCAGTACGTGTCCATATTATGTCTAAAAATACTGTCAAAATATGATCACAATATCGCATTTAAGTAACCATATTTAAATGAAATATTTGGCTTGAGAGGAAATTGCTATTTTTATCATGTCCCTGGGTGCTGCACTAACTTATAACTGACTAATTATTTTTTTTATATATATTGCCTGTTTTTTTTTTGTTTTTTTAATTAAAAAGTTTTTTTGTATGTTTTCTTGTGAGTAGTGTTTTAATAAGTAATCTATTTATATCATCTAACAAACAAAATCTAGGTTCTAATAACATTACAATTTAGGAATTGATGTAATTTTTTAGTGTTATTAAACAAATATTTTCCATATACGACTGTGTATATACACCACCATTCAAAAGTTTGGGGTCAATAAGATTTTTGTCTCTTATGTTCACCAAGGCAGCATTTATTTAATAAAAAAAAAAATCCTGTAAAAACAGAAAGACCGCTTTCTATTTTAAAAAAATATGGCCTACTTATATTTGCACCTTGTGCATACTAATAATAAAACAAAAAAATGATGACACACTTTCAGCGCCAGAGAAAACAACAGCAGTACATCTTAATGCAGTGGTGCGAGATTCTTTTTGGACACCTGGAAAGTAAGAGGCTTTAATGAAACAAAAGGACCCAATTATATATTCTATTTTGTCAGAATGTGCTTAATTACTGGCAATGCATGCCATGGCCAGGATGTCTTTCTGAGGTAAAGAACCTGTCTGCATCTCCTGCTGATCTGGCTGGATAAGAGCTCATTTAATCAACATGAATGAGTGCATTACAGGATCATCACGCAAAGCTTGTTTTATTTTATTAGCGAAACTGCACAGTGGATAATTTTTATTGACACAAAGACACAGCTCCCAAAAAAAGTCCACCCGGCTAGTGCACGACATTAGAGAGTACTGGAAACTGCAGTTGTGCAGTTCTAAAATTATACTGTTATGAACCTTTTTGCTGACTTAATTTGTTTTATATTCTGTAATACTCTGGCAAACAGCAAACAAATGTGCGTCAGCGAGGTACAATATGAAAAGGCAGTATTCTTCTTAAATAAATAGATGGAAATTATTTGAAAACAGAGACAAATATAGTAAATTACTTTTAACCTATTGTCCATACAGACACTACTACTTATCCAGATGCACTTTTTGACGTGACAACATTATAATTGCTACTCTTGACCACTATCTTGGCACACCATAGTCTTAAACTAGTTTGAGTATACAAATATGACGAAATATGCTATCTATCTACAACACAAAAATAAACAGAATTTGTATTCAAGGGTGTAAATTTGATAACCAGCAACTATGCTGTTGATAACCAAAATCAATAAAAAAAATTGAGAATGTATACAGAATGCATACATATTTACAATAACACATCCAGATGGAAGCCTATAGGTTTTCAACAATTGCACATAATTTTAGAAGTATAAACACATCTCTTAAACAGTGGCTTCAATTATAAGTGAATTGCTGTAAAACATGTCTCTCATGCATTATTAAAAACCGAGGGACAAATGAAACGTATTGTCTTTGTAAATCAGTAGGATGCCACAAATGCAACGTCTAGACATTACATTGAAAACAACCTCAATATTGCTGTAAGCCTCTTAGGAAGTACCAAAATTGCAGGTTGGAAGATAAAAGTAATTGGAGAGTATCAGCATGGTGCCTTTGAGTAGATGTTTAGCCATCAGTTCCAGTGGGTTTTAAAGGGTTAGTTCAACCAAAAATTAAATTTCTGTCATTAATTACTCACCCTAGGGTGACCAGAAGTCCCGAAAAATTCGGGACAGTCCCGAAATCTAAGCTGTTGTCCCGAGTCCCGAATCCGACCCTGATTGTCCCGAAAATTATATTAAAGCAAATCTTGAGTAGTCATCGTCTGATAAAACATTAAAAACTGTCCGTGGAGGTTGAGTCGTGAAGAGAGCGCAAGTTGCAGCAGCCGTGAGCCCCATGAATGAATGTGTCTTAAAGGAGTGATTGATTTGTCGCGGCACTGTGTGCCAAAAAATACTTCAGCAATGAACAATGACTTCATATTAGACTACAACCGAGTAGTCTCAGAGCTTTCTCAGATAATTATTAATGAATATTTAAAAGTAGAAAAAATGGTAATTATGAGAAAAAGGCAATAATGACAAAATGTGACTTTTTGTCATAATTGACTTTTTGTCATGACTTTTATGAATTAGTATCTCATAGTTTTGTCTTTTTATATTATATGATTATGACACTGTATTTCATAGTTTTGACTTTCTCTCTCATAATTATTTCATAATTTTTTTGTCATAAATTACATCATAATTATGATTTACCAAAGCATGATTTTCTTTTCTTATGTTTTGTCCCTGTGACCCATTTTCGGTTCATGGCCCACTAATTGAGAACCTTAAAGGGAACTGCACTTGAAATTGCTGAATATTTTGCCATGATGCCTTTCACAGAATCAGTAGCTGAATCTCTTAAACTAGCATGCAACCACACAACCAAATTCATAAACTGTATCTCACAACACTGTTCGACAAGTATTGGCCAATACATCAAACTTGACATTGTTTTAAAACGGAATGATCACTGGAGGTAAACACAGGAGTGTGTGTGCTCTGCGTTGAGCAGGGTTTGGAGGTGTAAACAGCCCTCTATTTGGAACCAGTAAAGCATGCAGAGCCCTCTACTGCTAAATGAGATTCCTGTGTCGATAATTCATGTTGTAACTGGGATGTTTCATGTCTTTGTTGACATGGTGTTATCTCACCATAGTAAAAAGGATGAAGTGATCTTTGGGATTTTCGAAATAGGTAAACTCAGACATACACACAAAACTAGGGCGCAACAAATGTATATTGCACACCAGGATTGAATTGATGCATATATCCGCAGGCACACAAGTAGTGTCATAACACACCTTTGGTTTCTAGATTCTTGACATTTGGTGGAATAAAATATCCCCTCTAATAACCTGTTCACAGCACTGACACAAACACACCGCTAACATCGCTTCACCTTCAGACTGCTGCTCTCAGCTAAAATGTTTTTTATATCCCCTTTCTTTACCACATGCCGTGCATGCTGACATTCCTACTTGTACGTACACACACACGCACACTTGCTGTATGTGGAGTCTTTGATATGTATTATCGGATATAATCAAGTATACATCATCACATCTTTGTCACTTGTCTGTCATGTCATTACATTTCACATTCACACTTTTGCATGAAGGTAAACAAGCTGTGTCTATTTCTGGATACGATATTATTCCTCCTGGCTGTTTTAAATAGCAAAATAGCATACTATTTCTGCAGAATATACAATGTAAACTGTGCACTGTATGCAAATCTTCCACATGAATGACCTACTTTCCATTTGCACAGAATACTATATCCCACAATACAATGCACTTGACTTGACATTCCAGCTGCATCCGAATCACACACCTATTATATAGTAGGTGAGAAAAACAAAACAATTATGTCTGAATTCACAGTACTAATAAAAGAGAAGGAAAAAATACCCAGATGGTCTATTACTTCTGGCGAGATTCTGAAGTGTGCATTTGATGGACACTTTACTATCCCATGATGCGACGGGAGAGGATTTGTGAATTGCAGAGAAGTGATGCTAGTAGATCTCTTGATAATGACAACATGGCAAATGTAGTACGTCCATATTACATTCATACCACACACATTTATATATAGAACACACTTTTTTTGTGTCATTCTGTACAATTTTCTAATGGAGAAACAAGATATTTACCAAAGTTAACCAGACAAACTGAATGTGACAAGGTCATGTGACAACAATGTTACAAACTATTGTTTGATTTTTTTTTATTATTGCATAATGCGTTCTGTTTCACACACTATTAATAATTAATAACCAGTATATGTTAGATTTGTAGTATTCAGTAAAAAGTAAGCTAGTATTCCCTTTTGAACGTTGCCCTTTTTATTTATTTTACCAGTATATTAATCAGGATTCACCCATAGGTGGCACTGCTTACTCCTATTGGAAACCTACAGTTCCTATTCCCAAACAAAACACATGTAGAAAATGTGGATTAAACATAGATAAACAAGGCCATCCAATGTGATTTTTGCATGCAAGACTTTCCTCCTTCCCAAATGATCTCAAATCAGGTGAATATGACATTACTTTTTTATCACGGAAGTGGTGAGTCATTAAAATCCCAGTGACAGTGGCAGTTTGAGTACTCAACTGATTTATGGATCAAACAGCACATTAATGACATACTTAATGAGGGATGAGAAACTCTGACAGAGTAGGACACTGCAGGAATGAGTCATTAGACTGAAGGCATGTAAACCTGTGCCTGACTTTCAGAAGTCATGTTTCCATGTGGCAATTGAAGAGCAGCATTGATTATTGTGTTGACATTCTGCCATGGATGTCCATCTGCCTCACACCTTTTCTTGTCATGTTTTGTTAGCCTCTCTGCAGCTCAGATAGTCTTCGATGTTTTGCCATTGTTTCTTTGTTTAAGTGAACTATGTGATAATTAGTAGGCATGTATTCTGTGTTGTGTTGCCAACTCTGAGCGAGTGGGAGACGGTGAGATCCTGTGGGATCAGACTTCTCTCACAACTTAAAATAATAATTGCTTTTGTTTACTAATGGGAGAAACAAGCATCATTTGTTTTTGATGACTAATCACAAGCTGACCCACTTTCTGGGAATTTGGGGCTGTTGTTGCTTCACACCACCGCACAGAATGCTGACTGGTGTGAAATGTAAATCTCCCAACGTGGTTATACCTGACCGTTTGGTTATGCATACTGTATATGTAGGGTATGTATGTGTCTATTTGTGTGTACATAAAAGTTCAAAAGATTGGGGTTGGTATGGTTTTTGGAAAGAACTCTCTTGCTCACCAAGGCTGCATTTATTTGATCAAAAATACAATAAAAGCAGCCTTATTGTGTAATGGCATTACAATTATTACAGCTGTTTTCTGTTTTATTATGTTTCTGTGATGGCAAACGCTCTGAATACTCCAGTCTTCATTGTCACACAATCCTTCAGAAATATCTATTGAACTGCTTAATATTTTTGTTAAAAACTGTTAGGAAATCTGAATAGAAAAAGTTCAAAAGATCAGCATTAATGTGAAATATAAACCTTTTTTAACATTAGACATGTTTTTACTGTCAGTTTTGATCAATTTAATGGATCCTTTCTGAATAAAAGTATGAATTTAATTATTTTTGTATTAAAAATAAACAAAAACAAACAAACAAACTTTTGAATGATAGCTTATCGATTTGATTGATACACACTTTGTATGTGGTGACAAAGAAACCTTTCCTGATAAATTTTCATAAAAAAAAATTTGACAACTGGCCCTGGTCTCCCTTAAATGTAAAATGTGTGGGGTCTGTAGCTAAAAGCATCGTCTCTATATTTATTATTTCAATTACCACTTTCACAAAACACTCATTTCAAGCACATTTGCTAACAGACACACAAATACACAATACATCACAAAGCATTTTAATCTGACAAGAGAATCCTTTGAGTAGAACCGAAGATAAGGGAATATGTGACTCGCTGCATGTGCGTGTGTGTGTCTGTGTACACATATAAGCACGTGTATGTGCATTATTGTGCCGCCGAGTGTTTACTTGAGGAATTGTAAATAGGGATGTTTCGCACATTTGTAGCGGGGATCGGCAGGGCCTATTGTTTGCTTTAATCGCTACTTTAGCCGAGAGGTTGTCTAAACATTTTCATGATCTCCTGTGCTGCCCATGTTCAAGCTGACAGTAGAGCAGGTAATCACTCAGAATCCTTAAGCCTTGATGATCCTCTCAACACACACACACACACACACACACACACAAACCTCATTCAGTCGGCCAGCACAGAGCACAATTCAGCCAATGCCCCGCTATAGTAGTCTGTAGCTTCCTTTTGCTTTTTAAAAGCAAAATCGCACCTTTATCTGAAGTAGTTGCTGAATTTGGAACCACTACTACAGTATTTCTGCCATAGAATGATATAGTAAAAATAATAAGAGTAGTATGAGGTTCTGGATTCAGCCTGTCTGTTTCAGTGAGTTGATTCAATGCCGATTCAATGATTCATTTGCACCCTCAAAACTGAACACAAAACTCTCTACTGCATTTTTCATGTATTAGTATTGCTCCCATTATCAAGTGGTATAAGCTCTATAAGTATCTAAGTATCCAGCTCCCCCTGGAAGTCATGGGTGGAGTTTGACCAAGTCCAGCTCCATCTCTGTGGACCTAGTGGGTGTAGGTTGACTTAATTAGGTTTAGGGATAGGGTTATGGGTAGGGATAGGGTGTGGCTAGACCTTCAAGATCCACGCATTATGTCCAAAGATGGGGAGCTGGATGTCAAGCTCCACCCATTGGCTCTGCAGTTAGAAGCATCTCGGAATTATTGGAATTATTTACAAGCAAATTTTATATTTTGTGCAATATTGAGTAAAATACTTTTTAGTGTAATTATAATAGTGTATTCATGTATAATTCGACTGTAATTTGTATGCTGGTGTGTTGTTCGAATTCAAACTGGCTATACCGGCAATACCACTGGTTGGACGCAAAATGGTGATATGCAATAATTGTCCTTATAATATTGACATAAGAACTGTTTCCCATCCTAGGAAGCCTACTTCTGCCACATAAGATAAAAAAAAAACATCATCATTATGACATAAAAGGTTAATGTAAGTCAATATCATTGCTAATGTAAGTCAATATTTTTGTCATAATTATGACTTTTTATTTAATAAATTTGACTTTTAATGTTATAATTAGGATTTACCAAAGCATTATTGTTTTTTTCTTATGTGCTGGAATGGGCTTCCATAATTTCCACCTTTTACCAGATATACATTTTTACACCATTATCGCTGGTATCTATTCTACAAATTATAATCAGCATCACCATAAACCAAGCCTAAATAAAATTTGTTTTAGCAACGTTGGCAAGACTTACTGCATACTGCCTATTAAAATATAATCTTATATGCGATTAGCAATGTCAAAGATTTTACACAGTAGCATGCTACGGTTACCTTGACTGGTGTTGCATGTTTAATTAAGCATTGTATTAAATGGTGGGATACAGTGTCATACTCTAATAGTCTACTGCATATTTTAGCAAATTTAGGATGAAATTTGCTTATTTCAAAATAAATTTGCACACCGTGGACAGCATCTTGAACACAGTACACATACCGCTTATTTTTTTTTTCTTTCAAAACAGTAGGTAGAATAGCATCCGGAACATTCCCATTGTGTGTTTGTGTTAGTTTGTTCCTGTACTGTTGTTAAACCGCAGTAAACGATTATTCGTTGTTCTGCCCACTGGTCCAAATCACAGAGGGCTCACCATGCCTCATTGCTATCAAGCGCATAAACAGCACACATGTGCACAAAAACACCTCTCAGAAACCGAGAAAAAAAAAAAAACAGAAACCTCTTCACCTCTTCACCTCGGTTTTGTTTGTAGGGCACATGCTTGAATTCTTTCGCTGTGGAGAAAGAGACAGCATCTCCACACTGGCAGGATTGCTGCCTGGACCTCCTATTGAGGAGAATGCATCATTCTGTCTCAGTGTTGGCACGACACACAGTCATACTGAGGGGTAAACAGAGACAATACATGCCCACAATAACTCTCCCAATCTCTCTCAGCTGTACAGAGAGAAAATAACTGCACTCATTTATGTTGTCCACACCTGTAATTGGTGTCTTGAACCCCCAAGAATACAGACAAAGCACTGAAAACTGTTAGTGGACTGTCAGGTAAGTGTAGAGAACAAAATCATAATGCTATCTCCTTATGCCTCAAAGGAGGGGGGGAAAGGTTGTGCTCTGGGAAAGAAAAGGAGAAGAACAAAAAGCATGCTGATATAATATGGATTTAGCCTTTAGTGCTGTGAGACCGCTGCTCAATAATCTATATTTCTATGGTAACTGAGATGCAGATGTTTTGATGTGGAAACGGTTGCTGTGGAAAGTGCACAAACAAGACCTAAAGTAATTTACCATTCAAGTATGTTTATAGCATTCCATTTCCAGTATTATATATATATATATATATATATATATATATATATATATATATATATATATATATATATATATAAACAAGCCCATCACTTGTTTGTTTACTCTAAAATGTGCACATTTGCTGGCCCAGACTGAACAATATTTGACCATTATCTAGATTTCTATAATATATATACTGTATATAAAATGGTCAAATATTTGTCATACTGCGCCAGCAGATGTGCACATTTTAGAGTAAAAAAATAAGTGATGAAAAGGTTATGCTAAAGTATAGCTAAATCTCTTTCTCTTGACAGTTTTACCATTGCACAGTACATAAACAGTCATATTACCAGTAATGTAATGACATATTTTATTTCAGTCTTCATTCTGATTCATCAGTGTGCAAAGTTCCATTTGTCTTTGAATCAGCGACTATGACGTATCTTGTGTGCAACTTAGGGAGATGTTAACAGGCAAAAACAGGTGATTGATTATTATAGACCTGACACTAATGTTCCAGCTGTTTTGATGTCATCACTTGATGCTTGCCTGTTGTTTTATGACACCCTTTCTTAGCTCTGCCTCCATATCCCATGTGATTCTTTATGCAATGTGTTGACAAAGAAAATTTAAAATCACAACGAAACCATTTATAGCTTCAACGGTTTTATAAGAGAAGTGTTTGAGTGCGAATGTGTCAGATTTTATGAGTACCCTTGGGAATGGTGCAATGTTCTATTCCTGGAAGTAACTTAGTCATCTCTGTTTTCTGGAAAAGATGGCAGGCATGCAGGTAAAATGAAATCATGATGCGGTTTAATATCGCTGTGGTGTTTTATTGTGTACATACAATTATTAGGTTCCTTGATGCAATATTGTACCAAAACCGATGGGTCAATGAGAGATTTTAACAGAGCCTGGTAGTGTGTTTATATGGAATAAGCTAAAATGTACTCTTTCCTCTACCTCTATCACATGACAGCAAAATACTTTTCCCCCTTCATTTTAGTTTTACAGGAAACAGATTGAGATGCTCAAATAAACAACAATATTGTAATAGTGTCACATAGCCAAATGTTATAAAGTCTTTCAGAGAAACAATCCATCCATCCATCCATCCATCCATCCATCCATCCATCCATCCATCCATCCATCCATCCATCCATCTATTAAAACTACTGTACTAAATATTAAACTATTTAAAACTGAAAACCTTCAAGCTTTTAAAACTATTTCAAACTTTCTGGCAATGTTATTTTCAAGCCAACTTAAAGTTTGTCTGTAAACTTTTTTTTTTTTTAATCTTATTGTTTGTTTTTTTATACTTGGTGTATACTGTTCAAAACTTTGGGGTCAGGAATTTCGAATAAATATTCAAAAGGACCCATTAATTTGATTGATTGAAAGTAATAGTAAAAACATTTATAATGTTACAAAATATTATAAGTATATACGTATATACTTAATTTATAAGTATTTCAAATAAATTCTTGTTCTTTTGAATATTCAATTAATCAAAGAATCCTGAATAAAGTAACATGGTTCCCTTTCAAGGGAACTCGAGCTGCGTTGAGACGCGGTGGGAACGCTCTGCGTGATTGCGTCGTGAAGCACGTGTATAATCAGTCCAATGGAAGAGCTAGACGTCATAGGCGGGTGACGTCATAGACCAGGAAGCTATAAAGCACCCCTGAAAACAGACCGCGACAGCTTCTGCGCCTTCAGCAAGCGATCTGTGTATTCTGTCCTTGTCATATTTATTGTTGTCTGTCAAGTTGCAATATATATATATATTATGGCAAAAGAGAGCAAGCAGCTTTGTGTTGTTCCCTGCCCACGTTATATCACGGGTGGGGACACACACATCAGCTTTTTGTTACTAATGGGGAGTGGAGCATGCCACAGTCAGTTCTCGAGGGGGCTGACTGTGAGCATTGCGAGAAGCTGTCCGTGAGGACGCTCCGCTCCCGCCGGGCGTTCTTCGAGGAGGACGTTTCGGTTCGCGCTCCCCGTTCGGGTCCCGCTGTTGCCGATGCACGGCGGCGACTCGCATTTTGGGGTTCGCAAACGGATCTGACAGCGAGAGTTGGGACGGGCCCCGCCCTATCTCAGCTTTCACCTGCCAGATCCAGTGCTGGCGATTTCCAGTTCCGAGGAATTGGTATCGTTAGTGTTTTGTTTAGAAAAAGAGAACAAAACAAATAAAGAAGTATTAAAAAAGGCAGATGTTTGAGTTTTCAATAAATGAATAAATAAGTCAGCTCATAACTCTGTTGAGTAAAGAGGAGCTTTAAAAGGAGGTTTATCTAGTGCTGTTGCTAGTTAAATATTTTCTGGCCAGCTGAACATTATGAGAGTAAAAAGAGTTTATTAGATGAAATATATCTAAAAACAGAAAAACTCTGTATCTCAGCCTCGTCGGGGACTGCCGTTTTTTCCCTATCTCCACACCACACTGAGGTGTCGAGATCGTGGAATAAGCCGGTTTCTATTTTATGTGTTTAATACCCAAACATCTAACTATAGTAAGGCTATGGATATTAAGTATCATGGTATGACAGTGCCTCGGGTTAAAGAGACGCTTACTAGCTTTCTCTCTCCCGAGTCGGCGTCATTATTTTTAACCCCGACGTTACCCAGCGCTGGTGGGTAAATTATAAAGACATGGATGAATGTGAGGTTGTCAGCACTGACGCTATTCGAGAATTGCGTCGTGCAAAAACAAAGAAAGAGATAAACTATACTGGGAGGGACGGTTTCGAGAAATCGTTTCTCCTCTGCGTCCTCTGGGGGCGACTCTCTGAGGAGGGTCGCAGCACGGCCAGTTCGGTTGTTTTCCTGCTGGTGGCCACGGAGTGATATATTTATATATATATATATATATATATATACATACGTTTTTCTGATTTAAAAATAAAGAAAAAACTAAGAAATAAACCATTCAGCGGCGTTCCAGAGGTTTCTTCCTCACCAATCTAATGTTCCTGAGACTGCTGGGCGGAGCAGTCTCGGTCTACTAAGCTCCTCGCAGCACAGAGTGCAAACGAGCATCGCCATTTGGGCTCCTCCACAATCGGGGGACTTGGGTGGCGGTAGCAGTCTAGCCAGTTAGAGATATGCAAGATCTGAGGACGTTTTTATCTCTAAAAAAGCTTGGACAAATAGGAAGCCCTGACGCCGAGGCTATCAGGCTTCTAAAGGGTGGTCCCCTCCGGGGGTAGGGATGGTTTTGAGAAATCGTTTCTCCTCGGCGCCCTCTGGGGTGCGACTCTCCAGTTCGGTTTTCCTGCCGGTTCGCCGTTCAGGGCACCAAGGTGTCAGTGTCCCCAAACGATCCTCCGAGGGGGGTCGTAGAGCAGTCAGTTCGGTTTCCCTGCCGGTTCGCCGTTTCAGGGTGCCGAGGTGCCTGCTTTTTCCAATGATCCTTCGAGGAGGGTCGTAGGAACTAAGTTATTTAGAGGTAGGCAAGATCTGAGGACTGTCGTCATCTCTAATAAAGCTTAGACAGGAAGTCCTGTCGTAAAAAAAAAAAAAAAAAACGAGGCTATCAGGCTTCTGAGGGCTCCTCCGGGGCAGGGACTGTTTTGAGAAATCGTTTCTCCTCGGCGCCCTCTGGGGTGCGACTCTCTGAGGAGGGTCGCAGCGCTGCCAGTTCGGTTGTTCCCTGCCGGTTCGCCGTTCAGGGCACCGAGGTGTCAGCGTCCCCATACGATCCTCCGAGGAGGGTCGTAGAACGGTCAGTTCGGTTGTTCCCTGCCGGTTCGCCGCTTCAGGGCACCGTAGTGACTGTTCAACCAAATCCAGAGGCCAGTCTTGAGAGACTGGTTCCCCTAGTAGAATTTCTGGCAGCGTGGAAACTACTGCCACATATTTCTCGGTGGGTCCTGCACACTATAGAAAAGGGGCTCAGAATTCAGTTCTTGTCCGCACAGATTTCTAGGGGTCCTCCCCACTGTGGTGGACCCCGAGCAGGCTTTGGTTATGGAGCAGGAAGTACTGACACTTCTGCAAAAGGAGCTGTAGAAAGGGTTCCTCCTCCCGGCAGACAGTCAGGGTTTTACTGCCATTACTTCATTGTTCCGAAAGAGGATGAGGGGTTGCGTCCTACTCTAGACCTGCGTCAATTAAACAGCAGGTCTCAGAATCTTAAGTTCAAAGTATGCTTACGCTAAATATGATTGTGTCACAGACTCAGTCCAAGGACTGGTTTGTCACAATAGACTTAAAGGACGCTTACTTATCTATCCATCCTCATCACAGGAGGTTCCTGAGGTTTGCTTTCAGGGGCGAAGCATACCAGTATCGGGTTCTTCCATTCGGCCTAGGTTATCACCCCGCACCTTTTACAATATGCGTGGATGCAGCTCTGGCTCCTCTGAGATTCCAGGGCATTCGCGTATTAAATTATATCGACGATTGGTTGATTTTAGCTCAGTCCGAGCTTTTGGCAGTTCAACATCGAGATGCCGTTCTGTCCCACATAAGGAGGTTGGGGTTGCGGCTCAACACCAAAAGAGTGTACTCCTCCCAGCTCAGAGGACCACTTTTCTAGGTGTATTATGGGATTCGACAACAACGCAAGCACGTCTGTCTCCTGCACGTATTTCTGCGATTCTCACAGCCGTAAAGAATGTAAAACTAGGTCAGTCACTCACTGTAAACAGTCTCTGAGACTGTTGGGGCTCATGGTAGTTGCGTCCAACGTAGTTACTTTTGGCCTTCTGTACATGAGACCCCTGCAGTGGTGGCTCGGGACCAAGGGGTTTTCTCCGAGGGGAAATCCGTTTTCGCATGGTCAAGGTCACGCGGCTATGCCTTCGTGCCTCGGTCATGTGGAAGAAACCTTGGTTCCTCGTCCAGGGCCCAGTCTGGGGGCTTCTTGTCGACACGTCACGCTATCGACGGATGCTTCCCTCACAGTAAGAGTAGCCGTTCGGTGAAAGGCCTTTGGTTGGGGCTCATGGCAGTTGCGTCCAACGTAGTTACCTTTGGCCTTCTGTACATGAGACCCCTGCAGTGGTGGCTCAGGACCAAGGGGTTTTCTCCGAGGGGAAATCCGTTTTCGCATGATCAAGGTCACGCGGCTAGTTCCTCGCCCAGGCCCAGTGTTGGGGGCTTCTTGTCGACGCATAATACTATCGACGGATGCTTCCCTCGCAAGTCGGGGGCAATCATGAGTGGTTGCTCGGTGAAGGGTCCGGACAACACACTGATGGTCTCGTATATCAGAGCAGATATCCTGTTGAGGCAGGGGCTGTGGCCCGGGGAATAGAAACTTCACCCCGAGGTGGTGGAGCTTCTTAGGGAGAACTTAGGTCAAACTCAAGTCGACCTTTCGTATCGCTTGTACAATGCATTGCCCTTTGTGGTTCTCCCTCATGCATCCAGCTCTGCTTGGACTGGATGTGATGTATTAGGTGTGGTTCACGCTACAACTGTACGCATTTCCCGATATCTTTGCTCCTGGGAGCTCTGGATACTGTGGGCTCGGCCTCTGAGGGGGCCCAGCTCATAGACTCGGGTCTCTCGACCGAGGTCGTGGAGACCATACTCCAGTCTAGTGCTCCCTCCACGAGAAGACTAAATATGCATTGATATGGAAACCGTTCTCTGACTGGTGCAGAGAACGCCTTCTGAATCTTGTTTCTGCCCTGTTGGTACAGTACTTGATTTCTGTAATGAATGTTTCTTTGCTGGGTTATCTCTGAGGAGAGATCCTTAATTTCGTCTTCTCCGTGGTACATGAGGCTAAGGCCTGCATGTACTTGGATTTGCACCTGGTATGGTGATAGTATTTCTTCACCCCAGGTCAGGTTGTATCTCTAGGTCCCTACTGAATGTGCGGGTCATTTGTGCTGCAGGCCTTCTGTCCTCCACCATTAATACCCCAGATCAGGAAAACTTAATCTGTTATGCCCTGTCCGGGCTTTGGATGCATATGTCCACAGAGCTGCTCAGTGGCTTATATCAGAACAATTATTTGTCTGCTTCGGGTCACCTAAGATAGGTTGCCCTGCATCTAAACAGATGATGAGCAAGTGGGTAGTTGAGGCTATCTCACTTGCTTATGAAGCGGCCGGACAGCCTTCACCCTATGGCTGTTCAGGCCCATTCTACAGAAGTATGGCTGCCTCTAGGCTTTAATTTCGGGAGTTTCCCTTCAGGATATTTGTAATGCGGCAGGCTGGTCCTCACCACATACATTTGTCAGATTTTATGACTTAGACCTCTCCACTCCTGGGGCTAGGTTGCTTGCTTCTTAGTGTGCGCAAGACTTCACACAGAACGGGCATTTGTCTTTATGGCGTAGTGGGTATGGGGTTCCCACCGCGTCTCAACGCAGCTCGAGTTCCCTTGAAAGGGAACGTCTCAGGTTACGTATGTAACCCTGGTTCCCTGAGAGGGAACGAGACGCTGCGTTCTCCTGCCATACTTCCTGCATGCCCTGATCGACTTGCTTCAGGCTTATCAGAAGCTGTCGCGGTCTGTTTTCAGGGGTGCTTTATAGCTTCCTGGTCTATGACGTCACCCGCCTATGACGTCTAGCTCTTCCATTGGACTGATTATACACGTGCTTCACGACGCAATCACGCAGAGCGTTCCCACCGCGTCTCAACGCAGCGTCTCGTTCCCTCTCAGGGAACCAGGGTTACATACGTAACCTGAGACGTTTCCACTAGAATATTAATCTACGGTGGCCGAGAGGTGCAAAACAAATCACAATTATAAAAACAAAATAACAAGTCAGAAAACACAACGACAATTCAGAAAACAAAATAACAATTCAGAAAACACAATGACAAATCTGAAAACAAATTAACAAATCAGAAAACACAAAAACAAATCTGAAAACAAATTAACAAGTCAGAAAACACAACGACAAATCTGAAAACAAATGAAAAAGTCAGAAAACACAACGACAAATCTGAAAACAAATTAACAAGTCAGAAAACACAACGACAAGTCGGACAAAACGGAAAAGGTAGGTATATGTGGCGAATGGAATACTGATCGCTGATTGGACGAGACATCTGTCAATCAAGACATGCAGATAATACAGGCAGAAGAAAGATCGATTCGCGTGTGCATGTGTAAATATTAGCTGTATCGTCTACGATAATTTTTTTAATTATGTGCGAGGCTGTGAGCTGACATTATCGAATAGGTCCCTCACTTTGCAAAAAAACATTCATAAACACTATTAGAATGCAGTTATAATGCCCTAAAAATTCCAAATATAGGGGCAATGCCCCTGCATGAGCTTTTGTTTTTCTACATGTGGTTTTATACAGATCAATAAACAAGAAGTTAATATTGTGAATTACAATTTGTCGCTCGAGGGAGACTCGAACTCAGGTTGTTTGGGTCAAAAGCTAAATCTGCTAAAACAGGAATGTTTTTCCAACACGCCACTTTCCCACTTTACCAGATCGAGTTCTATTATAATTTTGTCTGACCAAACCAGATAGTGGTAGGAAGATTTTAATTTGAAAAGTTTTGTTCTCCATAATAATCTCACTAAATTAGCCGGTTAAATAGACAGCTCTAATATTTACACATGCACACGCGAATCGATCTTTCTTCTGCCGCAGTCTGCTGTACTTTCTGCATGTCTTGATTGACAGATGTCTCGTCCAATCAGCGATCAGTATTACATTCGCCACATATACCTACCTTTTCCGCTTTGTCTGACTTGTCGTTGTGTTTTTTTGACTTGTTAATTTGTTTTCAGATTTGTTGTTGTGTTTTCTGACTTGTTAATTTGTTTTCAGATTTGTTGTTGTGTTTTCTGACTTGTTAATTTGTTTTCAGATTTGTTTTTGTGTTTTCTGATTTGTTAATTTGTTTTCAGATTTGTCGTTGTGTTTTCTGACTTGTTATTTTGTTTTTATAATTGTGATTTGTTTTGCACCTCTCGGCCACCGTATTAATCAGTACAACCATTTTCAACATTGATATTAATAATAAATGTTTATTGAATCAGCATTTTTTCTGATTTCAGCGGATTTCTGAAGGATTATGTGACTGAAGACTGGAGTAATGATGCTGAAAATTCAGCTTTGATCACAGGAATAAATTACATTTTGAAACTTTAAAATAGAAAACAGTTATTTAAAAATTTCCCTATATAGACTAATGGTTCTTGTTCACAGCTTCAAAACCAGGTAAAACATTGCACTTAGACAACCACTGTGTTTCAATCCGGCACATAAACACTCCTGTCACTTCTAAAGCAGTGTGTACATGATAGATGATGTCTAGAAAGTATTGTGTAGAGTATGTGGGGATTTCTGGCTGTGTTATTTTCATGCATGCTGTGTGCATTTAGAGGGAAGCATATGGACACAGTTAGTGCTCCCCACCCTCATATATATCTCCACTAACACTTAAAGAGATCAACGCAGTGCAGTTTCAGTAATATTATACCAGCTGTTTATATTGACGAGGCTGTTCTCATTCCACTAGGCGGAGACAATAGAGGTAGTATAAAGAGATGTGTGCCGCAATAATAAGTCCTGTCACGCTGCCAGTATTTAAGTACTGAGCTCAATTCAAATCAAAGAAAGTCACCTTGCGCACTCTCCAGCCGAGCTGAATGTTGTAGTTTACCTTTGGGGGAGTCCTTAATGTCAGACACAATTACCCCAAAGTGCTCTTAACAGTGATGTTTGAGTGATGTTTTGATAATGTGGTTGCGGTTGTTTGAGTGATGGGCTCTCTGTTATTTTTAGCGTATGGTTGAATCACGACAGTGTTGAAGGACTATGGCAACTCTGATAGACACCGGCCTGGAGGGAGGACATTTTACATGTACTGTATATTAATGTTTCTGTATTTAAAAGTCACACTTTCGTGCGTTTCTGTTCTATAGTGTGACTTCATGGCTGCATATAGAACCTTAGGGTTGAAAATTGGTTTTCCACATATTTTTTGCACAATTTGACAAAATTACAGCTTAATTGGAAATTTCACAAGAGATTATTACCTTGATTTTTTCTGTTTTCTTCACACAAAATACGACTCATATTTAATCTCATTTCTCCTTGGTAACCAGGTCCACTAACTTTTGATAAAACTTAATTTACTGAGGGACAGTTCTAATTAGTGTACGGCAAGTGTAAAATATGACAAAATGTTGCATTTTTAATGTTTTAATGTGACCTCCATATAATAATACAAATCCACCGCTGAGCTTTTAAACTGTGTATGTATTTGTTGTTCGAATAGATTGTCCAGTAAATAAGGCTTTACCTTTTTGAGCATGATGATTCCTTCCTGATTGTGCTCGTTGGTGATGATGTCAAACATGGCTCCTCCATCTCCAGGGACGATGTTGTATTCCACCTCCGCGTTTTTCCCTATGTCCAGATCATGAGCTTTGATTCGGCCAACCGCTGACCCGACTGCTGATGACTCCGGTACACGCAGATGGAAGATGCCTGTAGAATCAAAATCAGTTTTTTTGAAGCACGTCTTGGGGAAGCTGCTTTGAAAACTAGTTTTGAGCAAATGTTTCAGTTTTATTCAAGTTTGGAATAACATGTTCCAATGAATAAAAACGTGACATGAAGAACAATGCCTAGAAATCCCCCAAAATGTATCCGTGTGAATGCGATAACTTCTTGTTTCGACGAACACAACGGATATATTCACCTCAGAGAAGAAAGTACATGGATTGTATTTCATGTCGCGTTTTTCTCAGTCTTGAAATTTCATTATAGCCTTTGAATTTTTGAATACTCTTTGAATATTTCTTGTTTTAACAAAACCCTGTCATATACCCAGTGTTCGAATTAGCCTATACCGTGTCCTTTGGGGGAGCCCACTTGTTTTTTGTTTTTTTTTCACTTTCAATGGGAGGTGTTTGTGCGCTTGCGCGTGCCTCAAAAGAGGACTTACAGTGACTTACAAAGATACATAACAGCTAGAAGTGTATGCATTACTTGCTTTATGGAAGCACTATATAGGATAAATCACTTTAAAGGATACCTATTATACTTTATCGACATGAATTGATAGGTCAAAAAGCAAAAGGCCACCCACAAATAGTCTATAAATAGGCTGTCTTTCAGTTTACATGAACAACGGTTAAATTACTCGTCAGGCTACAGAATAATACCATAATGCCTCCGCTCAATTAGGCATAAGACATCGAGAGTCACGCAGAGACCTATAACAACCCAGCCACAACACATCATTGGGAATAGCATGCCTTACCTTAACACAGAATCGACCACAGAGGCCTGGGGTTAGCTTCCTTTGCTGTTCGTCCAGAAAACCAAGAAGTGGTGCTATATGCTAACTGCAGAATGGATTTCAAGGACTTTGCGCGCAGATCAGTGGCCTCCAACGTTTATATTTTTTCTGCAAAACTTTGAGTTAACACATGTACTAAACTTGAGTGGAATTTGCACCGCAAAGCCAAGCTCCCCCTAGCTCCCCCGTAGTTCGCACCCTGCATACTGTATACCACCAAAACACTACAAATATATGACACGTGTTGCATGGGATCATTCTGTGAAAGGCTACTTTTGCATCTTTATTTTTAAAGCTTGATGCTGGTCCCTACTCACTTTCATTTTATGGACGAGCACGAGCGGGACATTTTTCTTAAAAAAAAAAAAAAAAATCCTGTTGTGGTCAGTATAAGAAAGAAGGGAATACTGAATTACAACAACAACAGGGTGAGTAAATGTTGACTTAATTTTAATTTTAAAGTGACCAGGATTGTGTATTAGGTAAATAAATAGCATTGATTCTAATCTAATGTTCAATGATTTCTGATTTCTGAATGCACATTTTATTTGCATAACAACATTTTATTTGCATAACTGGTTACATACTGCCACAGTATTCCACCTCATTTGCCAAATTTTGTAAGTTGGCAACCCTAGAGAGAACATTATTGTTGGAAAAAGAGCGTTTGCTAACTGCCTCAATGCAATTGGCTGTAAATGTGACATAAAAAGCAGGGATGTGGTGTTGGCTAAGCTACACTCTGAAAACACCTGAGCTAATGTCACACTACTAAAACTGTAGCTAAGTTAGTAGAATGGCTACTTTGAGTTAGTTACCCCAATGCTAGTGAAGACACATGCACGGTAGGCACAAACAGATCATGCTGATTAGTAAAAACGAATGTGTTGAGTGGTCATGCCCGCAAAAAAAAACACCTCAGCTAATTAAGAAGTCATTAGATGCATTAGTGCAATGCACCAAAAAACAAACAGAGAGAGAGAGAGAGAGAGAGAGAGAGAGAGAGAGAGAGAGAGAGAGAGAGAGTGAGAGAGAGAGGTAGAGACATGGCCCAGAATGCAGCAGTCATCATAGTGCCATCCTCTGAGACATGCAGATGGAAATCTACTTCTCTCCCAGGGTATTACCAATATTTACACAGCGAGAAAACCAGTGCTCATCACAGAAACTCAACATGATTTCTATTTCACGATTTCTGAGTGCAAATGGAGCCTGTTCACATTCACCTGTTTAAAGGCTTCGGCTTATTTCAGTGGAAACATAAACAAAGGAAGTTCTACAAGAATAAAAATGCATAAAATATGAGGCTGTTAGGTAGAAGCTATGAAGACCACTTTCTCATTTTTATGATTGTTTGCACTTAGGAAACTTTGGTTTCTCTAAAAATCTCATTAATTTATGCATATTCAAATCTAGCATGTTGATACCCTTAAGAACCAACAATATTTGTGTGCAGTTTTTTTCTCTCTATTTCTACTACATTTTGCTGTTAAAATATGCGGCATTTACTGGTTTATCCAAACAATATTTATAAAGTCAAGATTATTTATTTATTTTTAAAGAAATGCTGGCATAAATTTCCTCTATGAATGAATTCAGTTTTTAAGCTTTCCAATGTGCATTTAAAATTTACATTACCAGTGAAAGGTTTAGACACACTTGCCTGGGTTTATGGTTCTCATTATCTTAAATAACTTATGATCTAAAGGTTTATGCATAAATGCTTTAAATTTGTTTTATGGACGAAGAAATTGTGCCTACTAAAATTTTATATTTTAAAAAGTGCAGATGGCAAACTTCTGAACTCTTTTCATAATGCTAAAAAAGGTTCCCATGTTTATGCAAGCTTAAATAATACAGATTTGTATTTGTTTAACATTTTTAGTCACTAAATAATTTCCATTCTTACATTTGTAATGGGAAAACTCTGAATAATAATCAAACAAAAATAATAACATAATAGTACAAATGGATGTATTGGAATTATATAGTGACTATTAAACAAATGACTGTTGAACCAATAACATTGCTGGTTACACTTTATTTTGATGGTTCACTTTAGGCATTCTGTTGACTAAGTAACGTTGCACCTACTTGTCAACTAACACTCATTAGAGTATTAGTTGACTGTAGGGGTAGGGTTAGCAGAATAAGGGGAATAATAAGCTTTAAAGTCCCCCTGTGGTGAAAATCGAGTTTTAAATGTTGTTTATATGTCTATTTGGAATTCATTAGTCAATACAGTTGCAGAGTATGTTCTCCTTAAAACTGCAGTGAATCAAAGACAGTCTCAAAAACTCGGATTGAAATCGCTGGTGTTTCTGACATCACAAACTACCTTGTAACCAATCACGTCATCGTGTGATCATCAATGAGTGGATCTCTGAGCTTGTGTGAGTGAGTGGAGGCAGGGCTAGTTTGCATATTCATAGAACCACGTATATTAAATGAGGCAAGGGTGTAGAGTTACATTCAAGCTATTTAGGGCATGACATCTTTTTTTCAAGGAAAAACTTTTAAATGTGTAATTTTGGTGGGTTTTAATGGATGAAATTATTGACTACAGGGGGACTTTAAAATGTCTTTACCACACATTATAGGTCAGGAAATTAACAAAAATTTAAGAAAATGCAAGAATTTTTGGCAGAATGGGAAGTTATGTGTGGAGTGATGAATCACAATGAAACAGGAGTTGCATTGTGATGCTACTGAGCGCTGTCTTTGAAACTCCCCAGATAAATATAATAATACATGCATCTCTACCACAGTGAAGCGTGGAGGAAGAGTGTCATTGTGTGGGGAGCCATTTTAGCTGCTGGTATGGTGAGATCCTTCACTATGAAAAGTCATTTAATGCTTTGGAGTTCAGCAGAATATTGCAGAATGGCTTGCTTCCCACAAATGAAAACTTGTTATCTAAAGAGGAATTATCAGATGTTATTAGTAAAGACAATGCTCCTGCACAAATTGCAAAGACAACCAAGCAGTGGCTTGAGAACAAATCCATCAGGCTCATGTTTAGGACTGGTCAGTGTCCAGATTTGAACCCTATAGTGAATATTTGCTCTCACATTAAGTTCAATAGAACTGGGAGACATTTTTCAACTACTCATGAACTGTTTGAAGTCATTAACATTGAGTGGAACAACACTGACTCTTCCTCCTGTAAAAAGCTGTCTGCAAGTTGAAGGCTATTCCGTGCTAAGTTACTTTATCTACAGTAATTGTGCATTTCTTGCTAATATCCTGACCAGTAATGTGTGATTAAAATGGTTAAGACCATTAAAAGGCAAGCCTTTATTATTAATCTAAAACAGGGGTGTCCAAAGTCTGTCCTGAAGGGCCACTGTCCTGCAGCATTTATCTCCAACGTGCCTCAACACACGTGCTCAGAAGTTTTTTAATATACGAGACCTTGATCAGCTGGTTCAGGTGTGTTTAATTGGGGTTGGAGCTAAACTTTGCAGGACAGTGGCCTAACAGGAGCAGGATTGGACACCCCGATCTAAAATGTTGAAAATAAAAGAATGAGCAGGTGTGTCCAAACTTTTGACTGATTTGAGTTTACATGAGTTGGTAGTTTATCAATTATCCATTGTCTTACTTTTGGAGAACCTAGGTGGGTTGTCGTTGACGTCACTTAGGGTGATGTTGATGGTAGTAGTTCCTGCCAGACCCCCTAACTGCCCACCCATGTCTTTGGCCTGGATGAGAACCTGATACAGCTCCTTCACCTCCCGGTCCATGTTGGGTAGAGCTGTCCTGATCACACCTGCACACAGATAGAAAGACTGTGTTAATGGAAAGAAGAGACCAAAGAAAAGGATGATAAAGGGATCGTGAGGTAGACAGAAAGACTGTGTTAATGGAAAGAAGAGACCAGAGAAAAGGATGATAAAGGGATAGTGAGGTAGACAGAGAGTGTAGATGAAGAGGCTGTGAATACAGGCAGGTATCAGTGTGTGGAGAGATTCGGATTACAGAAAAGAGGGTAAGGTGAGGAGAAGAATAGGGTTTAGACCTGAGAATGAGGCCTGCTGAGAAAGGGATGTGAGTGGTAATGTAAAATAACAGACACAATTGAGATTGAGAGCGGTAAAAAAAAGCAAATTGATGGAAGTCTGAAGCATTGTGGAAAAGGAAACCAAAGCAAATTGAACTTAAAGGTGCAGTGTGTCATTTCTATGCTATTATTAGTGTTCTGAAAATCAATTAACCTCCCAGCATGACTTACCCACATTACATTTGTGTTGTTCTAGGATTCAATTTAGTGTTTGGGGATTATAAACTAGTCCTGCTTAGGTACACATCCTGATAGATATGTCCTGGCTGATGTTTCCTACATTTTTGACAAATTTATCATGGTTGTAAAATGTACCAACATGTTTTAATCCATAGAACATGGTGTCTACTCAGTGGAATGGAATCCAAACAATGGGTTGAGGTTTTGCTAATTAGCACGACTCTGTTAGCCTCTGATGCCATAACTGAACATTAAATATTAAAAATAACTCTTTCTGTATTAATGGCTGATTTTGCTGTACTTGACCATTCTCAACCTTTTCGCTGACTTTTAGAACTAAAGGAATATTCAGGGTTCAACACATGAAGTGATATAATGTTAATAAACACAAAAAAAATATTTTTTAAGTAAAAATAAAAGTTTATGGTGAGGCACTTAATATGTAATAAAATGTGACCAATTTTGGGAGGATTTAAAAGCATTAATCTGAAGCTTATTATTTTACATAAAAGTTAAACAGATTTTTTTATTATTTTTATGTAGCTTTAAGACTTCTGTATGACTTTAGGTGATTGAATAGATGTTTGTGTAAATTTGTGCATCCATGTGTTAATGTATTTATGGTTTTGACCACTACGATGATGATTTCTGAAATAACCATTTTTGCAGTTTAGTGTCCATAAATGCTTTCAGTGGAAGCATTAGAGTAAGTCTACAAAGTACACCAAACACTGGAAAAAATATAATGACTATGTGGCTCTTTGAAATATATATTTTTATACTCTATTATACCCCCTTCAGAACACATTATTGCTTCTAGCAATCAACTGTTAAAACAGGGAAAAGCTCTCTTGGGTTCTAGCTCATAGATGGTTTCTAAAGTACCATAGAAATTAAAAGTGTTCCCCCTGGGCATCAAACTTTTAAACCCTTCCCGAAACCAGTGATATACACCTTTACCTTCAAGTGTTTTTCTCTGGCTAAAAGATTGAGGTCAGTCCTAAAGCTTCTGATACTTAACAGTCTTAACAAGCCAACAAAGCCAATGTAGCAACACCTTTCCTCGCTTTTCTTCCATAAAGCACAACTAATGCATTTCCCAACGCCACATGAAGCTTTCCCAGATCAAGAGAGCACTTCATAGGATGAATTAGATATGGCGGTGAGCAGTTAAAAAGGGCAAAGACCTTCATACAAAACCAGTTTCAAATGAAATGTAAAAGGGGTGTCACATGGGATTGTAGACCTGTTACATGAGGATCTGTTTTTTGACTTTAGTCTCGCATGGACAGATCTCCTTTTGAAGTTTGTGTCAGTAATTAAAGGAGTAGTTCACCTAAAAAGAATTTACTTCTTCATCATGCATTTTTCTTGCATTGAAAGCAGAAACTCTGCCTGAGATCTTCCTTTTGTATTTCCAAATAAAATAACACAGGACTGGAACTACATGAGGGTGATTAAATGGTAGCAAACTTTCATTTTTGGTTGAACTATTCCTTTAAAGTGTGTGTTTCCTGGGTCTGTTTTCTCTCAGTTGATTCCGTTATGCATTTTACCCCCGCCCTCGTCTCACAGCTTTTGTTTACTGTCAGTTTTGTTATGGCCTGCATGGGACAAAACCAGATTTTTCTTCCTTTACTAGTCATTTGATTTGTTCACCCTTTGAGCCCAGCTTTGCTGATATCCCAGGGTTTGCTGATATCAGGATATTATATTTGTATTCATGTATTTCTGTTTGCTATGCTCCATACTTGTACAACAGGGCTGTAAACATACTGACAAATATAATAGTGTGAAATTCTCGCACATGCTCTGTGCATCAAGTTTTCCCTGCAGGTTTGAGTTTTGTGCTTTTGGATATTGCAGCTCACTGAATGCAGAGGACGCCCATTAGTAGATTCACATTCATTGTAGTAAAGGCTCCTGAATATTGCATAACAAAATATTCACTGGCAGAAAATAAAAGGAGAACATTTATTTGTTGCATCATTTGATGATGCTACAGTTCTTCCAGCCATATAAACAACAGAAAAATCCATTTGCTCATACTAAATTGACTTTATTTTCTACTTGGACGGTATTGGGGTCTGAAAAGAAGCACCTGATTGTATAACCATCTTTTCAGGCCTGTTTAGCTGACAGTATGTCCCTTTCTGTTCCGCTATTCAAAATGAATTGCAGTTTATTTTGAGTTACAAATCCATTTTCTTGGCTGGCCACATTATCAAATCAAACCGCTGAGCTTATTTGTCTAATAGGGTCAATGAATGTAATTATGTTGAAACCTGTGAACTGTGAAATTAATGAGCCTAGCCTGTTGTTATTACCCAAACAAAGCAGCGGAACTTGTTTGTTATAATAATAATTTCATTTTTAATGTAGCAAACATTTTTCTGTATGTTATCTCTCAAATATTCAGGAGTGCTTTACCAGTTTTGGGGTCAACGGAGAAGTACGGCTGGCCGTGCAGTATGCTGTACACCACCCGGGCACTGTTGCCGTATGTAGGGTCGTCTGCATCTGTTGCCGTCACCTTCATCACATACGTACCTGCAAATAGACAGAGGATATTCATTTGTGTTAAACTGCATAAATAAATTTGAAAGATGTGCTTTGTTCGAGGTTATAACTGTATGGATCCGCCCTTGGTAGATTGGATAGGGTTTGACCGTGACTCGAAAACAGGCCTATATAGGCACGTCATTATATGCGTTTGTTCTGATGGGCTGACATAAAACCAAGTAGATTCCTGTGTACTGATTTTCCACTGTATTTCGGTATGTCTGCAATAGCAGTTTTTAAATTACAAAGGGCAGCACTTTTAAATTGCCCAATAAATGACAAACCATCTGTATTGTAGAATGAACTGATGGTCACGGTCCACCGAATCACCGTGTTTTACTGAATCACTGTGTTTTACTGAAATGCAGCAGAATTCTGCACTCTGACCATCTCGCAATTTAGCAGCAATTGTGTGTTCTTCTAGAATAGTTTCCTGATTATATCCATATGATATTCCTGCTTTTAATATATTGCTTGTATATAGGACAAATATACAGCAGTTAGTGTACATATCTACAGGGATATTTCATAAGAAGTATAAGGTCGATTGTGATTTTATATCATCTTTTATGAAAACACTCAAACCACAATGTAGAATGAATTATCACACTGTACTGTTTGAGATGAGGAAAGAAACATGAAGGCCTTGGAAGAGAGAGAAAAGAAGGAAACAAAAGAAACCAAGAAGTAATTGTACAGATTTTAAACAAGGCCATTTCCCAATGGAAATTCCTTTCAACAAGATGATGCAATTACCTTTGATTTTTTTTTTTTTTTTTTTTTTTAGTTCTCTCAGCACACATCGACATGCTTTCAGATTGTTCTGGCCTCCACATAAAGAGGTGAAAAACATTACAAACCTACATAGTTCCTCTCCTTTGAGTGACCTCCAAATTAGAGTCACATTCTATCAGAGCAAAATCCTGTAACCCGATGACAAATACATCTAAAGTCAAGAAATATGGACAAATTGACAAGGCAGAATTGCAGGAATCCTCCTCTCTTGTTTGTGCGTAACAGCAAGACCCAGTTATGCTTTTGTGATGGCAGCAGCAACAATATAAATCACACAGACGTCTGCAAAATAGTGTTGGAATCAATGTTGGACTATGGTGCACTTATAAACCGGTCTATTCACATTTCGCTATCTGAGATCATATAGCTTTGATTCAGCTTGGAAGGGGAGGGTTTCATTTCATTCCGTTGCCATTCAGATCAAGGAAAAGGCAATCTCAAAGTGAATTACCCTGATCTGTCATCCTCAGGGGAAGCAACATGAAAAGGGCTTTGGTGTTGGATAGGGCATGTAGTTTATTAAGCTCGACACCAAACTGTATGTCAGACTTTTACAATTGGTGTTTTACCTCTTGCCATGCAAAGCTTTCCTTATTTCTTTTGTTTATCTGAATATATATTTGGCTTTTTCCATGATGAAAATATCTTTAAACTCACAAGCTCAAAACAAATTCGAAACAAAACTGTTTGCTTTGTGCTTAACAGATGAAAGGTGATTTAAATCGGGGGTATTATGTCCGGTATGTTGTAACAAGTGATTTATCTCCTGTAATTTTCAGTTTTACAGTATCAGCTTTCATAAGATGCAATTAAACTTTCTATGCACTGTGTATTTCCAGTTGTTTTATCCTTACGATCATCAAGAATTACTCACATGATTTTCTTCATGTGTAAATTATACAACAATATAGGGTATCAAGACAAAAGCATAACTGAAATATTTTAAGATAATCTCATGATGTTTTCATAGGACTTTTTACAGATTTATGAACAGTTACACCAAATCTAGCATTTCCTAAAATAGTCAGTAAATGCTTTCGTTCAGGGCCATTTTTAAGACTGATCTCTCTCAGGGCCTATGACTACAAATGAGTATGAGTCCCAGATAATTACTGCTTCTGTTTACTGTGCTGTACTATTGCAGGAAATTCCTGTACAGCACAAGTTGTCCTGTACAAGTTTGTACAGCAACTTTGTCAAAATTACCATTCATTAAAAGTGCTATACAAATAACACTGAATGGAATTTGTTTGGAATAAAGTGAAATACATGAACATACGATTTTCAGACTCTTTGTTTGGAAGTCATTGGAGCTGAATTGTAAATTGTTAGAGGCATAAAATATTAGTAATTGTAATGATTTGAGGTAGCCTATAATGACACTAAAGGCTACATCGGCTTAGCATTTGTCATACATTTTATTCTTATAAATATAAATCTGCTTGAAACACATGGATTGTTGCAACTTTGAATTTATCTGCTTCATGTTTTACCTGTCAAAATAGCTGTGAAATTGTTGGCTGTTGACAGGCTCTGGTTTGCCAATTTCCTTTAAAAAAATTTTGTTTTTGTTTTGGTCTGTGTTTGTGTCCCAAATTGGTAACACTTTATTTCCACAGTCCACTTTAGACATTCCACTAACTATAAGTAACTTTGCACACTCTTGTCAACTCTCATTATGGTATTAGTAGACTGTTAGGTTAAGGTTTATAATATGTTGACATTTCAGTAGAATGTCATTTGTTGGAGCATCAAAATAAAGAGTTAGCAAATATTAAGCAGAGAGTCTAATAATATTCTAATGACTGCTAGTTGACGTAGTCAAAGTAACCTAAAATTAGTAGAATGTCTAAAGTGGACTATCGAAATAAAGCATCAATAAACTGTTTGACATTTAGTATAAATTATACATATTCATTTTAAACAAGCGAGAATCCATCAATATTACTTTATTTGTGCACATGTTTTTAAACTAAAAGTTATAATGGATGCTGTTCAGTAAATCCTTGTCATGATAAATATACCAGAGCATAGGTGAATGCATGTGCAGCATTATTATATTATAAATGTCATTATAGATTTTTATTTTGCGTGTTTGTATACTCTGTATCATTTCTGAAATACATCTGTGATCAAATATAACGTTGAAATCTAATTACAAATAGTTTTGAGATTAAATGTTTCAATAGCATGCAGTGAGTGCCCTTGATGTTTCATAAACTGGTTAACAAACAAGCTTTGGTCTCTTCTTTAGACTATAAATCAGTGAAGTACCCAGTTAAATGTTGTATAACACAAAGGAACCAGCATTTCATCGACCATCATGTTTGCAGGGAACGTAGCGTCATATTACATAGCTCCCCAGCGTGGCCTCAGGGATTGATGCATCGTCTGCAATCATATTTGACATCATGATTAAGAATATTTGTCCAAATAATGGAGGCCATTATGACTTTAACAAGCTCTGCAATGTGTTCCATGAATGCAAGAGGATAGCGCTACATTGATCCGCTAGTAGTTACGGCGATTGGATTAGGCTGTGTGGAAATCAATACAACTTCTGGCCGGCTTAAGAGACGAGCCTTTTTAGAGAAGCAGAGACAGTAACAAAATAAGGTCCTGCTGCCATCATCACCCGGAGCAGATGCCTTGGTGAAATAATCAGTAATACAATCAAGGTCTCTGTGAGATGAGAAATCCTACTAGGACTGTGTAATCCAGTTTGGTGGGGATTTGGAGCCCATGCACTTCTCATTATCTGACGGCACACAGTAATGTCTGGATTAGATCCCCTCTGCCACACCAATGAATATTTGGCAAACTCATAACAAGAGTAATATATGACCCCTAGCATCTCTCGCAGTAATACTATGGCAATCATCTGTGTAGCCTTTAGGCTTTATTGTTTGGATTGCATATGTTACATTACATTACATTACATTACATACATTACATTACATTCATTCATTCCTTATAGCCTTTAGGCATAATTTATTTGACATCCTTTGATTAAAATTGCATTTAAAAATATTTAATTTTATTTCAATTTAGTTGTTTAGTTTTACTCCAACATTTTTTTACACAACGCCACGACACGTGATAAAAGATATGAGAGTTTTTGTCCTAAACAGGCACGACAACAATACGCGACGATTCTATTTTAGAAACGGTTTCTATTTCTGCGACCGGAACAACAACATACAAATTATGACAAAGATAATCTCAGTTACTGATTATGTGCTGTATTTAATTTTTAAATAATTTAATGTGAGTTTAAATATAATTTTGCATGACCTTTACTGAAAATGAAAATTTATAATTCAGCTCAGATCTTGAAAATAAATGAAAGTAAACAAGTATGTTCAAACTGTGAACTTAGTGTGAACAAACAAGTGCAATCTATGATAACAATTGTTTTAGTTACTCAGTATGTATTTTTAATAATGTTAAAATGGGTGTAATATTTATTAATTTATGTTATTTATCCATTTTGTTGCAAATGCCGTGCGCTTGCAGATAGACTCCGCCCATAGGCTGTTCTGATTGGCTGTGGTCTTTGATTGATTTTGTCAATTACCATGTATATATGTCATGGTGTGGTAGACAAACAAATTGCTTGTCACTGGAATCTTATCGCATCGCTTTTGGTTAAGACATGGTGTAAGCTTCAATATGCCAATTTTCCAACACTGTGACTATCATAATTTTAATCTTCTGCTTCATTGACTGGCTTTAAAAATTTGTTTTATTTTATTTTATTTGATTTATTTTATTTTTATTTTAGCTCCAACATTTGTTTGCATTGTTCCCTATTTTGTAAAAATTATATGGGAACCATTACCATTTTTACAACCATTAGTCCACATTAATGTAGCATGAACAAACATTATTATATTAATATTTATAAACATAAATCATATTAATTAATTAATTAATTAATTAATTAATTAATTAATTAATTAATTAATTAATTAATTAATTAATTAATTAATTAATTAATTAATTCACGTGTCTGTCCTGTCTCGTATTGCACATGGGTGTCTTTGTTATGTTGGGCCATGTGCTCTTGTCATTGTTTGATCCCTCCCCCTCGTTACCTGATTAGTGTTTGAGTTCTTCCACCTGTTCCCTCTTGATTTGTTCCCTATTTAAGTCTCTTCTTGTTTGCTGTCTTGGTCGGATCTTTGTCTTATGTTACCCCTGTTCCTTGTGATGGTCTTCGTGTTCTTGGTCAGTGTTTGTCATTTTAGTTCAGTTCTGTTTTATGTTTCATTGATTATGTTTTCCCCCTTGTGGGTTTTTGCTTTGTGTTTTTGTTTTCATTTGTTAATAAATATCCTTTTACTGCACTTGAGTCCTCTTCTCCACTTTTTGTAAATTGTATCGTGACAGAAAGATCTGACCACTTGTGGACTCAGCAGCATGGAGGACGAGGAGTTTGACTGGGTGAATCTGGATGATAATTATATGGACGACGATTACTTGGATTGCCCAGACTACACCATCGCCATATTTGGGTCAACCCAATTTTCGTCCATCTGTAGGGACAGCTCAGGACCTACTTCTCGCCGTCACAGACGGAGAAGGAGGAGGAAATGCCCGTCTGCCCAGCGAGAGACTGTTCACGTCCCGTCTGCCCAGTGAGAGACTGTTCACGTCCCGTCTGCCCAGCGAGAGACTGTTCACGTCCCGTCTGCCCAGTGAGAGACTGTTCACGTCCCGTCTGCCGCCCAGTGAGAGACTGTTCATGTCCCGTCTGCCGCCCAGTGAGAGACTGTTCACGTCCCGTCTGCCCAGTGAGAGACTGTTCACGTCCCGTCTGCCCAGCGAGAGGCTGTTCACGTCCCGTCTGCCCAGCGAGAGACTGATCACTTTCCGTCTGCCCAGCGAGAGTCTGATCATGTTCCGTCTGTCCAGCGAGAGACTGTTCACGTCCCGTCTGCCCAGCGAGAGACTGTTCACGTCCCGCCTGCCCAGCGAGAGACTGTTCACGTCCCGTCTGCCCAGCGAGAGACTGTTCACGTCCAGTCTGCCCAGCGAGAGACTGTTCACGTCCCGTCTGCCCAGCGAGAGACTGTTCACGTCCCGTCTGCCCAGCGAGAGACTGTTCACGTCCCGTCTGCCCAGCGAGAGACTGTTCACGTCCCGTCTGCCCAGCGAGAGACTGTTCACGTCCCGTCTGCCCAGCGAGAGACTGTTCACGTCCCGTCAGCCCAGCGAGAGACTGATCATGTTCCGTCTGTCCAGCGAGAGACTGTTCACGTCCCGTCTGCCCAGCGAGAGACTGTTCACGTCCCGCCTGCCCAGCGAGAGACTGTTCACGTCCCGTCTGCCCAGCGAGAGACTGTTCACGTCCAGTCTGCCCAGCGAGAGACTGTTCACGTCCCGTCTGCCCAGCGAGAGACTGTTCACGTCCCGTCTGCCCAGCGAGAGACTGTTCACGTCCCGTCTGCCCAGCGAGAGACTGTTCACGTCCCGTCTGCCCAGCGAGAGACTGTTCACGTCCCGTCTGCCCAGCGAGAGACTGTTCACGTCCCGTCTGCCCAGCGAGAGACGGTTCACGTCCCGTCTGCCCAGCGAGAGACTGATCACGTTCCGTATGTTCAGTCTGGGACAGAGCCAGAGATCCCCTTTGGCGTGGCCGCCAAGGTTGTGACGGACTATCTGGAGCGTCTGGCTCGGATCTTGGAGATGCCAGTCTCTGCTGTTCCGGTCCCAGAGGCAGAGCCAGTGCCTGTTCCAGAGCCGGAGGCAGAGCCAGTGCCTGTTCCTGAGCCGGAGGCAGAGCCAGTGCCTGTTTCAGAGCTGGAGCCCATGTCGGTTCCGGACCCAGTGTTTGTGTCTGCGTTTGTGTCTGTTCTTGTAACTGTTTCAGTTCTTGTGGCTGTTCCTGAGCCGGTGTCCGCTGTTCCTGAGCCGGTGTCCGCTGTTCCTGAGCCGGTGTCCGCTGTTCCTGAGCCGGTGTCCGCTGTTCCTGAGCCGGTGTCCGCGGTTCCTGAGCCGGTGTCCGCTGTTCCTGAGCCGGTGTCCGCGGTTCCTGAGCCGGAGTCACCACCACGGCCGCCCGAAGGGTTCTCACCGCCACGGCCGCCCGAAGGGTTCTCACCGCCACGGCCGCCCGAAGGGTTCTCACCGCCACGGCCGCCCGAGGGGTCTGCTCCGCCCTGGCCGCCCGAGGGGTCTGCTCCGCCCTGGCCACCCGAGGGGTCTACTCCGCCCTGGCCGCCCGAGGGGTCTTCACCGCCCTGGCCGCCCGAGGGGTCTTCACCGCCCTGGCCGCCCGAGGGGTCTTCACCGCCATGGCCGCCCGAGGGGTCTTCACCGCCCTGGCCGCCCGAGGGGTCTTCACCGCCCTGGCCGCCCGAGGGGTCTTCACCGCCCTGGCCGCCTGATGGACTTTGTGTTTCGTCCTGACCGCCCGATGGACTTTGTGTTCCGCCTTGGACTCTCAGGACTAAGCGCCTTGTCCCTCCCATCCCGCCCTGGTCTGTCCCTCCCGTCCCGCCCCGCCCTGGTCTGTCCCTCCCGTCCCGCCCTGGTCTGTCCCTCCCGTCCCGCCTGATGGAGCGTCTGGTAGCCGCTCCGTAGGGAGGGGGTAATGTCACGTGTCTGTCCTGTCTCGTATTGCACATGGGTGTCTTTGTTATGTTGGGCCATGTGCTCTTGTCATTGTTTGATCCCTCCCCCTCGTTACCTGATTAGTGTTTGAGTTCTTCCACCTGTTCCCTCTTGATTTGTTCCCTATTTAAGTCTCTTCTTGTTTGCTGTCTTGGTCGGATCTTTGTCTTATGTTACCCCTGTTCCTTGTGATGGTCTTCGTGTTCTTGGTCAGTGTTTGTCATTTTAGTTCAGTTCTGTTTTATGTTTCAGTGATTATGTTTTCCCCCTTGTGGGTTTTTGCTTTGTGTTTTTATTTTCATTTGTTAATAAATATCCTTCTACTGCACTTGAGTCCTCTTCTCCCCTTTTTGTAAATTTTATTGTGACAATTAATTATTAAATGTGATATTTTTTCTTTATAAATTAACATTATCCTAGAATACTAAATGCTGTAAAAATATATTGTTCATTGTTAGTTCATAATGTATTAACTAATTGATGAATTGAACCTTGTATAGTTTAAACATAAATAAAGGAAAAGTCAGGGCTTTACTGACTCTATTCCAAGCCCTAGCACCCAACACCAGCCATGTTTCAGCAGAAGAAACCATTTTAACCGGCTTCTTACCCACAGGTGACATCTCAGGTACACTAGCCGTGTAGGGGCCTTCCAGGAACTTTGGCTCATTGTCGTTGATGTCCTGCACCTTGATGACAAACTCTGACTCAGGTTCCAGTGGACGGTTGGTGTCGATGTCCACCGCTTGCGCTCGTAGCGTGTAGTAAGGCTTCTCCTCCCTATCCAGACTGCGTAAAGCATGTATGTCCCCAGTGGTCTGGTCAATGGTAAAGATGGTTCCAGCCCCATCGCCTGAGAGAGTGTATTTCACTCCGCTATCCCCTTTATCCAAGTCAGTGTGTAACTAAGGGAGACAGAAAGAGTGGCAAAAATGTGTCAAACAGTGGCAAAGATGTACAGTATAATATGGCTCTCTGGAATACAAAGAGTGTTTTAATGAGCTTAGTGGTGTATTTGACTATATTGATTATATTGCATAATATGGTTAATTAAGAAGTTAAGGGGAGGAGCATTGCCTTTTTTTTTTCCAATCCACATTATTCCTACGCCCCATGACGCTTTGCACAAATTATGAGTGTAACTTGTAACTGAAAGACTAGCTTTATGGACGCAATAATATATATATATATATATATATATATATATATATATATATATATATATATATATTAAACTGTGTACACATTATTCTACTCACCCTTCAACCATTGAACATTAAAAGGACACTTAAAAGTGTAAAAGCATCAACAAGGTACTTTCAACAGACCATGAATAACCCCAAAAGCGTGAATCTTTCCACAGCAAAATCGGACGGTTAAATATCACTGTGGTAATCTGTATAATGTAAATTGTATTTACCCTGCGAAAACAAACCTGGAAAGAGACATGAGGATTTGGGGAGAAAAAAAAGAGAGATTCTTCGTGCATTCCAGTAAATGTATTATTGGTATATATCGTAAATTAAATCGAGAGAACAGACCACAAATGTGCAATATATTATGTTGAACTTTTTCATAATATAACAGCGGAATGCAAAAGGAAAAAAGAAAATAATCATGAGGAAAAGAATGCAGCGATTGAAAAGAACTCTTGCCATGGATATTCTTGTTAAAACATGTCACGTTAAAATACCAAGTGTTACGTTATTCTTAAATAAAACATGAAAGAAAACCGATAGCTCATTGAGTCAAACTGACGGATAAGCTTTATAGGGCAACTTTATGATTTGAAATGATTCGTTTCAGTCTTTTTGAATGGAGGTTCCCCAAACTGGAAGTGCCACCGATAATTCAAAACGCAGTAAGCTCGTCAGGAATAAGGTGGATATAGAACAGTTTTTGTTTTTCAGTTAGTGGAAGAAAGCACAGACAGTTGACTGAAGCATGTTACATTTACAAAATGTTATCTGCAACTGAAAATTAAGTGAAAAAAAGAGAGATTACACATAGAAGGATAGCCTGTGTGCTATACAAACTTTTGCATACGGGTCTGGAAGTTTATAATGTGATTATTCCTGACAGAAAACTTTGCTGTTTCGTCACTGACTTCACATTTCAGCATGCTTAAAAGATTTCCTTTGATTTGAACTCTGAGGATTTGATTTGCTCTGTTAGCCTGCAGGTAGATGAACCTGACCTAATTCTATCTGCACAGTAGTCTCTCTGTCAGTTTTTCGCTTTGCTTAAATCCTATTTTTATTTTTCATTTCATTTTTTATCAAATTTTTTGCTGATTTCCTACCAATTGTTTTGCTGATTTCCTACCCTCAAGCTTTATGTTAAAACAGACTACTCATATTGTCTGGGTTGCTGTGCCAGTCTTGGAGAAAATGTGTCTCTAAAGTTGAACGATGGATGAAAAAGTCTGATTTTATGATAATTGTCATGATTCCTGTCTTATGTTCCTGTCTTGTGTGGACTTATGCTATTTCCTGTTCTGTGCCATGTTTTGTAGTCCTTTGTAGTTTTTTTTCACCATGATTGTTCCCAGGTGTGTCTTGTTCGCCTATCATAGAAGGTGTTGTCCTTCTATGGTTGTTACTGTATGTGTGTGCTTGTTTTCAGTTTTGTTTGCCTTCCTTGACCGTGTCTGCATTTATCAGGTTTGCTGGGATTTACTTTTATGTTTGTTTGAATAAATGTTTGCTGCATCTGGATCCCACTCTAGTTCCTCTGAAATAGCCACCGTTACAATCATATTTTTCAGTTCCAATCTATGACTGTCCACAATGTTTGGGCTAAATTCAAATTTTATAAATGGGCTTCAAATTGTTTTAATTGTTTCCACATAACACAGAGGATTTTGATTTTGAATGTCAGAATGACGATAAAATTTATCATTTTAATTGTATACAATTTAAAAGGTTTTTATAATTATACAAGTCATATAATGTATTATAATAATGTTATATCCATACATTTATTTATTTATTTATTTTTTACTGTTGTTATATGAGTTTAATTCTGGTTTTAATTGTACTTTCAAATATGCACCTTATTTGTAATCTCATACATTCCAATTTGAATGAAGGTTTTTTTCAATTCAGCTCTGAACAGTGCTCAACCCTGGTTGTATCTAACGTGAAATGCATTTGAATGCAGTCAAAGCAGTGCAATTGTTAAAAAATGATATCATATCAATATGTGTTATTAATCATATGCAAGTCTCTCGTCTGAGGGAGCATCAATCAAAGATTGTGCAGAAGTTGTTAAAACTTTAAAAAGCTTTTGTTTTTCCCAATCTGCATAATATCTAGAGCGCACCGTAAATCAGAAAGAGAGCTTAATTATCAGAACGCTTCATTGTTGCATGTCAGCACATTCAGAAGTGAATGAAAGGAAAGAGAATAGAGGAAGAAAAAGGAGATTTTCAAAAGAGCTAAAATTCAACAATCACTGCAGGGATAACTTGAAGTGGGAAAGTTAGGTGATACTAATTGAAAATAGAATTAGCATAACAATAGCAATCAATTACACAAAAAGGATTCATGTGCAGACTGGGTCTTGGAAGAATCCTCACGAATATTCATGCGGAATTAGTGAGAATATTTCTCTCTCTCTCTCTCTCTCTCTCTCTCTCTCTCTCTCTCTCTGTCTCTCTCTTTCTCAAGACACTCATTAGGCTCTAAGAAGAAACACTTGCTCTTATTTTTCACAGTCATGAGAAGTTTAAGTCGTTCAACATAAACTGACAAGCACAAAAAAGTGATAAAAGTGGGAAATACGTATTTACATGCAAATTCTTGCCAAATCAGAAAACGCTGCAGGAGAGAAATAGAAAGCAGAGGTTCAGAGACACACACACACACACACACACACACACACACACACACACACACACACACACACACACACACACACACACACACACACACACACACACACACACACACACACACACACACACACACACACACACACACACACACACACACACACACACACACACACACACAATTTTTGACCATTTGAATACTTTTATAGTTATTTTAACTATATGTTTTGTGCACTCATATTATGTGTTATTTAAAAATAAAAATTCTAGTCATTTGATTGTGATTTACCTCAAAAGATAATGCTGATTTTTGAAGCTTCTTTTTTTATTTCATCAAATGACAAGTTACATTGCGAATTTGTGGCTTGCAGTCACACATCTGCTTAGCATCTTCTTTGGAAATTTCTTTGTCATACAAAAAGGCTTAGACCTCCATTATGCTGTTTTCTCCATATCTGCAGTAAAGATAAGCACTGGATTTCACGTGTTACTGTCACAGTTAACAGGTGCTGAGAGAGCAACAGTCGAATACTTGCCTTCTCTCACACTAAGGACAATTAGAGGACTGTTCTACCGCCTGCGGATTCAATAGGGTTCTAATATACTAGAGGAATAAATGAAGGGTCTATTATCATTCAGATCCCCTAAGCGAAGGACCAAACTGTCAAAATTCCTTCTTCAGCAGCCTTTTTAGTGGTTACAAAACTAGTAATTATTAAAGCTGTAATTCTGTAGAGAGGATAAAGATAAGCTGTGTTTGCAGGATATTTATAGTGTTTTCAAAGCCCTGAGCAGATCTCATTGATCTGTTAGTGTGCTTCTCATAATAATATGTATGGTTGATAAGCTCAGCTCCCCACGTTAAGTGTGTTTCTGTGTTTAAATGTGGGCATGAACATACGGTTGACTACATGGTGTCTGACCAGTAATTAAATGTATGTTTTGTTTGCAAAGGAAGTGTCAGCTCTATGACTAGATATTTCTTACACACCGGGATACTGAAACCCCTTGAGGACCAGCGTTCCTGCACACTCACAGCATGCTAATACAGTCAGACCGGGGCCTAAACACTCAGCCAATTCACTTAAATAAATACATTCCCCAGCGTGTTACGACTACAAGGAGTCTGACGAGACGAGCACTAGAGTCCTTTACTCCAAACCCGTGCGTGTGTGTGTGTGTGTGTGTGTGTGTACGTGTTTATGGATGTGAAAAAGCAGACATCTGTGCAGGAGGATACATACAGTATATGTCCATTATGTGTGACCAAAATCTTACATCATGTGTATTTTTTTTTTAAATCATAGTATGTGTTATGTGTGGTGTAAAAAACAGTAATATTGTGAAGTATTATTAAAATTTGAAATAACTTGTTTTTTTCTTATATTTAGGCTAATATATTTTAAATTCCTGGCATGTATTGCTGGGATAGCAATGCTGAACTTTCAGCAGCCATAGTGGTGCTGAATAATTAATGATGTTTTAAAAAATATTAAATAATGAATGTTAAATGACAAATGTTTCTTGAGGAGCAAATCAGCATATTAGAAGGATCATGTGACACTGAAGACTGGAGTACTGATGATGAAAAACTGATCACAGGAATAAATTACATTTTAAAATATATAAAAAAAATATATATATATAAAATATATTCTGTATTTCTGAATCAAATAATGCAGCTTTAGTGAGCACGAGATTTCAGTCACACTTTAATTTAGGGTCCAAGTCTCACTATTAACTATGCCTTTTGCCTCAATAAACTCCTAATTACTGCTTTATTAATAGTTATTAAGGGATTGTTAAGTTTAGGTATTTGATTAAGGGTTGTAGGATATGGTCATGCATAATAAGGCATTAATATTCTCCTCCACTCACTTTCTCAATAATTTCCCCCGCCCACTTGCCAAGATGGCAGCTTATCCTTTGTTCTGTTCTGTTTTTTAGTGTTTGTTTTGTTTTAAATCGTTTTAATTTGTTTTTTTGGATTTTAACATCTTCTCAAACAATTTATTTTTGCCTTAAAACAACGTTTGGTGCAACCCAACTGAAAAGTTTTAACAGGAGAACTATTCCATGTGCTGTGCCTAAATCAGTTTGGCCTTCTAACTACAAACCATCTGCTGCTGAGTTAGGCATTCTGCCTGGATCTCTGTGTTCATTTTCGATGTAAACCTGTATCACTCTCCCTGCACCAGTTACAGCCGACATTAATTACAGCCTGGCTTTCTGCTCCAGCTCCAGCCTGGGTCTACTTCAGCTACAGCCTGGGTCTGCACCAACTAAAAACTGGTTTTATTTACAGCCTGGCCTCCATTCCATCTTCTACCAGCTGCAGCCTGGGTCTTCACTAGCTAGTAGCTATAACCTTGGGCCTCTACTAGCTACACTCTGGCTACCCTGCTTTATGGTGTGCAAATTCCATCATGGCGATTATGATTCTTGCCTTTCTGTCTTTGCTCTGTCTGTCTAAAATCTCAGACTATGAAGTTCACCAGGAGGTCTCGCTGAGTAACTATAACGTTTCTTTAAATACATTTTATATGTTATCACGATCAAAGGTTACTGGCTATGCACAGGATCCAGTCGGCAGTCATCTGAGCTGTATGTATGACACGAGCCTGTTTTCGCAACATGGAGACTTGAAACATCTATTAAGCTTGCTCCTTTTAAGTGACTTTTTTTATTCCATCAAAAAACGCTTGGCCCAAAATCAAAATGAGTGGGGACTCTAAAAAGTGCTCTAAAAATTGAAGAAAGCATTGTGTGTTGAAATGTATCATTACACTTATGTTGCTGATGTCAGGAAATGTGCAACCTAACCCAGGTCCTGTGACAGATATGATATATCACTGCAAACTCCTGCCGATTTTTTAAAGAGGTCAGGTATTGGTTTTGTGCACATAAATGTGAGAAGTCTATTACCAAAAATTGATATGGTTAGAATTTGGGCCAAATCAACAAATGTTGATATTATGGTGTTATCTGAGACTTGGCTGGGTAGATCTACTCCTGATAGTTATATTTATATGGAGGGTTATAATTTATTTTGTACTGATCGTCGTGCTAAAGGTGGAGGAGTGGCAATCTATGTAAAAAATAGTTTGCAGGCATCAGTACAATTATCCAAGACTGTGCCTAGACAATTTGAATTGCTAGTGTTAAAAATTGAATCATCGCAAAATTATGTTATGACAGTTGCGGGATGCTATAGACCTCCTTCTGCGCCAAAGGACACATTGTCCTCATTGTCTGATTGTTTGACTTCTATAAAATTTCCTGAGTTAGCTTTAATGGGTGACTTAAATTGGGATTGGCTAACATCTGCATCTGATCAAATTAAAAGTTTTTGTGACTCAGTGAATCTGACCCAAATTATAGACTCACCTACTAGGCCAAATTCTAAACAGCCGGACAATTCTACGCTTCTTGATTTGTTTTTAACAAATGTGCCGCAGAAATACAAAGCTACTGCTGTTTTTGCAAATGATATGAGTGATCACTGCGTTATTGCTGGTGTGAGAGATGCCAGGATATCTAAATGTAAACCGCGTATAATAATTAAGAGAAATTTGAAATTGTTCAGTAAACAAGCCTTTTTTATTGATCTTAATCTTTGTGACTGGACCAGAGTGAATTTGATACCAGATCCCGAAATAGCGTTGCAATATTTTAAATCACTATTTTTGGACATTATAAACAAGCATGCTCCTTTTAGGAAATATAAGATTAAAGGGCGTGATAATCCGTGGTTTTCAGAGAAATTGATCTAATTCATGAACGTGATCTTGCTTGGTCAATTGCAAAGAAATCCAAAAATAGCTCAGACTGGCAAAATTTTAGGCACCTGAGAAACAAATGTGTCTCTCAAATACGTAAAGCAAAATCAGATTTTTACGTAAATGAAATATGTGATAGTTCAGCTAATCCCTCAACATTTTGGAAAGTTATAAAATCACTGTCTTCTGACTCCAGGGATACTGTCATGCCAAATATATTGAATATACACAATGAAATTATTACAGACAGGAAAAGTATGCTAGATTCCCTGAATCAGCACTTTATATCTTCTGGGTTGTTGTTTGAGCATGCAACAAAACAGAGGAGACAAGATGACTAATCTTTGTCTAGGGAAAATGTACCAATCGATTTTTATCTTTTTCCTATTGGAACAAAGGAGGTGTATGATGCTCTTATAGGGTTAAATACTAAGAAATCCGCTGGTCCTGATTGGTTGGATTTTAGAAGAGCTTATAAGTGACCAGTTAAAAGACTATTTACTAACAAAAAATATTTTAAATGATTCACAGTCGGGTTTTCGTAAAAAACATAGCACTGTCACTGCCACTATGAAAGTGTTAAATGATTTTATAAATGCTATTGATTCTAAAGAATATTGTGCTGCACTTTAGATCTTTCAAAGGCGTTTGACACAGTTGACCACTATGTTCTGTCTCAGAGATTGGTGGATATTGGAATGTCTCCAAAAGCAGTCAAATGGTTTGATAATTATTTGAGTGGCAGAACACAAAGTGTTCGTGTTGATGGTGTGTCCTCAAACTCATTACTTATACAAAATGGTGTCCCCCAGGGGTCCATTTTGGGTCCCATTTTATTTACTATTTATATAAATGACTTGTGACAAAATGTAACAAATGCGAAGTGTAATTTTTATGCGGACGATACTGTTTTGTATTGTTCTGCTCCAGCCTTGACAAGTGCTATTGAGGACCTGCAATCTGCTTTTAAAATTATTCAGAAGAATCTGCAGAAATTGAGACTTGTACTAAACTCAGATAAAACTAAAATGAAAACAGAAGATGCTTGTCCAATTGCTACACTAGATGAGAAAGTAATTGAACGAGTACCAGTCTATAAACATCTTGGTTTCCTTTTAGAAGAAAATTTGTCCTTCAAACAGCATATAGAGGGTCTAACAAAAAAACTATGAGTAAAGTTGGGTTTCTATTATAGAAACAAAGGCTGTTTCTCTTTTAGTACGAGAAAAACACTTATACAAACAACATTTATGTCAATGCTGGATTATGGTGATATTTTATGCATGCATGCAAATAAATCTTCTTTGAAAATGCTGGATTCAGTATATCATGCAGCACTAAGATTTGTAACTAATTCCAGTTTCCGTACTCATCATTGTAGCTTGTATGAGACTGTTGGTTGGCCATCTCTGCACAATCGCAGGCTGGAGCACTGGTATTTTTTTCTTTTTAAGGTCATACTTTGTAAACTGCCTCCTTACTTATGCTCTCTTTTGACTATTAAAGTCACTACCATAAAATATAATCTTAGATCATATGGCCAAATCATGTATGAAATCCCACGAACGCGAACTGTCTTCGGTGAAAGTGCCTTTAAAGCTTTTGCACCGTTTTCCTGGTATAAATTGCAAAATCAGCTAAAATTTGACTGTTTACCGACAATGACACAATTTAAAATGAGGATAAAGGACTATTTGAGTACTAGTTGCACATGTGTTGTTACTGAGAGCAGCTGGTGATTATGTTGAGAGTATGTTAAATTGCCAAAATGTACTTTTTTTTTGTTTGTTTTGTTTTTGTTAATGTTTATATGTACTTTTTAATATGGAACTATTATTCTGCTGTCTTGGCCAGGACTCCCTTGAAAAAGAGATTCTGAATCTTAATGGGACTATTCCCTGGTAAAATAAAGGTAAATAATAATATGTGCTTTATAAGTACTAATAAACAGCCAATATCTAAGTAATATGCATGCTAATAAGTAACTAGTTAATAGTGAGAATTGGACCCTAAACTAAAGTTACCAATTTTTTTTTTTTTTTTTTTTTTTTTTTTTTTTAAATGTCTTAATTATGGTATTGTAAATATCATCAGGCACTTTGGGAATTGGCTTGTTCATAAATGGGTGTGTTGAGATCAGATTGTGCGTTTTACATATGTCAAGTCTGTAGTGTTGATAAAAGTAAGAGAACGGAAGAGTGCCTGTGTCTGTTTTCATTTCTGTTGCTCTGGGGTGCAGACTCACTGTAAACTGTGAAATCGGTCTCACACTCCTGTAGTTTGTAGCAAACTGTATGATTGAATGAGAGAGAAAGCGTATTTTTCTTCATTTATTTTTTTGTCATAAGTTGAAATACTGACGTGCTTGTGTGTGTGTGTGTGTGTGTGTGTGTGTGTGATAAAACAAACACACCAGCCTCAGCAGATGGAGACAGTCTCAGGTGAATAAACAGCTGATCTAATCACAAGCAATTAAGGAATACTACATTGTACTTCCACATCAAAACCACAGCAACACACTCACATAACTGGAACAAAAGAAAAGTGTAAAAGCTGCGTAAAAACAAACAATTAAAGTCCATCAGACTCAAAGGACAAATTATATCTGACAGTAGCTTTTCAAACTTCTGGATGTGCTTTGATAAGAGGACAAAAGTTTTTGTAGAAAAGAAAGAAAGGCCGTGTCTGAAATCACCCCCATACCCTTAAATATTGCAGTATTTGTGGGAACAGCCATTAGTGGTGTCCGAAACCATAGTAGATGTTATCGAGTGGACTCATTCAGTCCCAGAAAGCACCGCAATAACAAGTGTACAACCGATGTACGCTGAACGGCTAGAGAATACCCATAATGCACCGTGAGAGTCGCGCACCGAATGAAATCCCGCATCTGACCAGAAGATGGCGCTCACAGCTGAATCATCCATCCATCGATTTCCCAAACTGTTGGTCCAATGTGGGTGCAGCGTAATATCATACAGGTATAAATTCCCTTTTAATTGATTAATAAATAATTTAATTACTAATTATACATAGTTTCCGTGACAGAGTTCAAGATAAATCTTTTCATCTTACTTTTGGAGCAGCCAGTTTGATAAGTTTGAAATGCTTGTTAAACACCAAGCACAAACTATACAAAAGCAGCAGCTCTTCTGGAGCACTCAGTTTCTGAATTCACTTTTTTTTTTTTTTATTCACTCTGTCAAGTGGACTATATTAATGGAGTAATAGGGAACTCAAGAGTGAATGAGGGTATAGGGGCGATTTCGGACACAGCCAAAGTATAAGCCTATTATTTTCTGAAGGATCACGTGACACTAAAAATTGGAGTAATGAATGCTGCAAATTCAGCTTTGCCATCACAGGAATAAATTACATTTTAAAATATATTTAAATAGAAAACAGTTAATTTAAATTGTAATAATATTGCACAATATTTATAATGTTTACAATATTTATTTTTATAATGTTATATATTGTTATATTTATCGTTATATTTATATATAATTGTTAAACTGATGATTGTGATATTTAGCATTTTAACCATGCAATGTATAAAAAGTAATACCAGTTTTCAATTAATTAACTGATGGAAGATTGCCTAGCTTTAATGCTTCTATACATGACTGATGAACGCATCTTTTTTCCTCGGCTATAGCTGAATTAGGCCTGTAATGGGGATCGTAGTTAAAAAAATTAATAAGCTATATGAATAAGTTGAAGGAAAAGTGTTAAAAAGCAATTTCAACTTTCAAGTCAGTAATATCGGCTCACTCTGAATTCATCTGGCCTCAATGCAAGGAGCGAGAGATAGTGCTAGGAACATTAGAGGTTTTTGAACTACGTGTGCAGTGCAATTCAAGCAGAAATCTCATTATTATAAAAGTTGGATTAGAAGAATGCGTGTATTATACTGGCAGTGCAGATAAATGACATCATTATTCCACTATTCCTTTAACCTATCTGTGCCAGCGCATTCGTCATCTGTGGCATACAGGATGGGCTGCTGCATTGCTATGGTTTCACTTGCATAATATGGGGCAGAGTTATCCGTACAAATGACTTCACATCTGCAGAATTAGTTTGGCATCAGGTTTTTGTGAGCTAAACGGTGTGAGCTTTGGGAGGGGTGAGATTACTGCAACGTGATTGTTTTTGAGGTGTTGGGTTATTGTGCTGCTCAGGTTCCTGCATGCATTTCATGGCCATTTTGGATCATAGTTCTTCAAATGTAATCAAGAGTGTTTATGAAGGATTTCATAGTGCACAATGCTGCACACAGCCATGAAGAGGCTGTCTTGTTCACAGCGATTAAATAACATGTTTTATATAAAATTGTACAATTGTAATCGAAACAACAAGACGACCAATTTTGTCCAGTGGCTTGACAACAATGGAAAAGGGCACTGAAGTTTGACGGTTATTTTTTCTCTTGTATATTCTGAGGACTGAACTGTATCGATGAATGAATAGAAGTTTTCAAAGGGAGAAGAGGCAATTTAGAAGATTATTGGATTGTCCACTGCAAGACAACCATAAGTCTGACCAGAAATATATAAATGATAAAGTCCATGTCAGAACAGTTTTACATATTTTTTCGACTGCTGCCATACTACTTCCTGTAAATTTCCAATAAAATTTGCTGCATATATATATATATATATATATATATATATATATATATATATATATATATATATATATATGCAGCTCGAAGACTGTTGAAGGTGTTTCCTTCATCCACTTTTGCTAGTTTACCGACAGGAAAAATGGTCGTCACGCCCAGCGCATGGTCAAACAGGGTTGTCCCTATTCTCTTAATGAGTAATGGGTGTGTTTTGGGCATAACGGGCAAAAAAAAAAAAAAAAAACAGTGTAATTTCCCAGTCCCTTTAAAAGCCATTTGTGCTCGCGCAATGGCGGATTCACTATTTACATGACGGATTTTGCATCAGGAAGACTGAACGCTTCTCCAGAGTGCAAACGGATCTGCTTGTGCACGAGGTTAAAGCGCAAGCAGTGCGTTAATGTACACAATAATAATCTTTTACATTGTAATCCTTTTATTTTTATTATTTGGCATGTTTGTGCTGCTGTGCATCCCTGTGTGTGTAATATGCACGAGCGCTGTGCACCCGCTTATAGGCACATATTTCTAATGTGCCCTTTAAATAACAAAAAAAATACTGTGCCATTGACTTTAGACCAGGTATTTGTTGGTCAATGGTGGAGTAGCAGTCTATTTCAGTTGTCTCAAAATAGCAACGCGCCAACAATGCTCCTTAACACACCTCGTTTTCAGACCAGCACGCACGCACAAATGGGCACAAATGCATTTGCTATTTAAACAATGTGGCACAGGAAGTGTACATGATATCGGCGTCAGGCTGAAACTAGCAAAAAACACTTGTGTCGCGCTGCATTGCACCGGGTGTATGATAGGGCCCTATGGGTCTGTAAACAGTCTTATCAGGTGCACATTTCCAAGAATGCTTGAGTCTCATTAAATGCACACAGTAAAGCTGACCTCTCTTTTAACCAAGCTATGTCGTGAGACACACACAGGTAAAGATTGGCCTGTTTAAGATAAGCTCTCCAGCACAAAAATCCATTATTATCAGCTACTAGTTACTGTCAGCCTGCAAGGTCAACCCTAGATGAGGAATTCAGAAGAGGCTCAATCTGGCTTGGAACACATTTGGTGCAGAAGAAGCACTTCTGATCCCAGCAAGGTCAAGTATTACTTTAGTGCTCAAGTGTGCTGTTGCATTTTGGGTACCAGCGTAAGCATTCTGGAATTATCTCTCTCGAATCTGTATTCATTTGGACTCAGGGGCAAAAAGCAATCGTTTGTCAGCAGTGAAAGTGAATGCAAAAGGAATACAAACAAATGCAAACTCAGAATATTATGTAAACCCCTAATAATTAAATGTGTTAAATAATAAAAATATACTTCATGTATTTAATCTCACTTTATTTACCAATGTATTTGCCGCTGACCGCTGCTGACCTTCGTTAATCCAATTCAACCATACTAGCAAGTAAAAATTACTTTAGATAAACATCACATTTGTTTCATTTTTTGTTTTTATTACTTAAGTAAGAGTGTTGAACTTTCCTGCAATCCAGGGGTGTGTTTCCTGTCCAAGGACGTAATTCGCTGCTTCACTACCATAGTACGATGCATCGTTGAAGAAATCAACTAGCTAGTCACAAGTGTTTCCTGAAACCGTATTGTCGTAAATTTGTCGTTCAAACACGTAATTTAATGATGTCATGCAGGTGGTGGGGTAATAAGTTATTTTAATTAATCTGTTTGAGATCAAATTCATGCCAGATTTGTTGCTATAAATCACAGCATCTATGACATCGAGAACTAATTCTCAGTTTTCTCAGTCATTTTTCTTTTTGCATTTTACTGTATATACAGTGCTGGTCAGAATGATTTGCCCCCTTGGTAAATATGATCAAAGATGGCTGTAAAAAATAAATTATATTTTATTTTAAAAAAAAAAGCAAAAATTTAACCTTTTATTGAAGTAAAATAATTGAAATTGGGGGGAAACTCACATTATGAAATAAACGTTTTTCTCCAAAACACATTGGGAACAATTATTTGCTCCTTTCTATTAAATGCTTTTTGCAACCTCCTTTTTCCAAGATAACAGCTCCGAGTTTTCTTCTATAATGCCTGATGAGTTTGGAGAACACATGACAAGAGATCAGAGACCATTCCTCCATACAGAATCTCTCCAGATCCTTCAGATTCACAAGTTCATGTTGGTGCTTCTTCTCTCTCTCTATATATATAAACCCTCTGGGGTCTAAGGGATTTTTGGAGTCCTTGAGATGTTCTGACATGCCCTGACATTTGTGCTTTTTTCAGTTGCTTATAAACATATGAATGGCAATGTAATTACACTCTATTTAGCACAAACAGGGCTACCATAATATGTGAGCAACATGTATGTACAAGTTTGTATATGCAATATTGTTTATGCATGGAATTGAAAAAAAAAAAAAAAAAAAAGTTTCTGAAATAAGGCCACAAAACACATACTAAATACGTGTCCACGCATGACAATAAATGTGTAAATGTGTGATGCATGACATGTAACACTGTAGTCTGCACATCCATAGATAGTGCATAGTGCATGGTGTGCTTAACCATAAATAAACCCAGTGAAGTGATCCATGGCAATGGCACTCAAAACCTCAGTTAATGCTTTAGACATGCTTGGTGAAGAGAGCCAATGGATAATTGCAGTGTGTCTTGCTGGGTCTATGTACATGGTAACCTTGATTAGTGTACAGGTCACTGGAGAGATTCTGTCTGGTCATTTGACGCTGATTACTGGAGAGAACAGCCTGTGATTGCATTATGGAGCTCAGTGTTCTCGCTCCAGCTACTGTGTATGCATGTGTGTGTTAGACACTTAAAGGGTCGGTTTAACCATTTAACGTTTGAACGATTTTAAATTGAAGGGATGGATGATCTTGGATATCATTGTAAATTGTGCATATGAAGCGTATTCTCTTTCATTTCAATGTCAACATGAAACAATGTTCCTAACCCATTTTGCTTCTCTATGTGACATTTCTGAGCAAAATTAAATATTCAATGAGGAAACAAAAAGTAGGCCAGTACTAGATTTTATCCAGTGGGAATTGATTGGATTGTGAAAAGTGTTTCAGACAAGATTGAGTCTGAAACAGTACAGACACTCAATTTTGGATGAGGTTTTTAGACCGTGTCATGGAGGCTGAAGGTCAAGTTCACCCAGAACATCATCTTAACCTATTGCATTTGTTTAATTTATTGTTATTTTATACTTGTACATTTTATTCAATATTGCTTGCCGTTTCTTTGTAAATATTTTTCTAGCAATTTGTGAGTGAAGATGTTTTTGATGAAATCTGAGAGCTTTCTGTCCCTTCATTGACAGTAACATCATTGCAACTTTCAAGCCCCAGAAAGGTGCTAAAAATGAGAATACTTTTTGTGCGCAAAATAACCCAAAAGAACGACATTATTCAACAATCTCTTCTCTTCCACGTCATTCTCCTACGCTGTTGACGTAGTGTAAACAGTGCAGCGATTCTGGGTTCTACGTCAGAACGTAGGCTCACTATTGGCCGACGCTGGTCATGTGTGTCTTGACCCAGGAGCTAGCCAATAATGAGCCAATGTTCTGACGTAGAACCCAGAAGCGCTGCACTGTTTACACTACGTCAACAACGTAGGAGAATGACATGGAAGAGAAGAGATTGTTGAATAAAGTTGTTATTTTACTTTTTTTTGCACACAAAAAGTATTCTCAATGCTTCATTAAGGTTGAACTACTGTAGTTACATGGACTACTTTAACAATGTTTTACCACCTTTCTGGGCCTTGAAAGTTGCAATGACATTTCTGTCAATGAAGGGACAGAAAGCTCTTAGATTTCATCAAAAATATCTTCATTTGTGTTCCGAAGATGAACGAATGTCTTACGGGTTTGGAACGACATGAGGGTGAGTAATTAATGACAGAATTGTCATTTTTGGGTGAACTATCCCTTTAGAACAATTTCTGGCATTTTGATAAAGTTAGCCTTCATGATATTTTTTTTTTCCTTTGTAATAATGTGCACTGATTAACTTGCAAAACAAGACCTTAAGTGTGTATTAAGAAAGTGCATAGGCTCAATTTGGGATTTCATATTGATGTTAAAGTTGTATCAAGCTCCATCCATGCTTATCTGTAAAAAAATGTATTGTATTTATTTTATTTTTTTTATGCATACTAAATTGATAAATAGCCCGCCCATGCACAGATCCATGTCTTCATAAGTTATGTTGACAAGATCTGAGAGCTAATGATAGATTGTCTCAGACAGATAAGATTGCAGTCATTTCTGGGAATTAATCTGAGAAGGTGATGGGGAGAGATGAGGTGGACGTGGGTGTCAATAACACGATGGAAGTGAGTAAGTGTCAACCTGTTAGCCAGAAAGAGCTCACGTAAACAAGCTGTAAAATTTATGGTCTTTCTACAAAATGCATTATAGTAAATGAGAGACCTTTCTGAGGAAAGTATTTTTCTGAAGTTTTTCTAAAGGATTTTGGGCAGCAAATTTATATGCTGACAACCTCAATTTCAGCCTGTTCATCATACAAGGCTGTTGCATGTCTTTAGAAGGCTTGGAATGTTGCGGACAAGTTGAACTAAGTATTTTCTATGGCTATTTTAAGGTTTGTTTTCTCTTGTGATTATAAATATTCGGCCACTATTAACTGTTGTTGCATGGCAAAGAAAGGACACCCTTTTGAATTATATAGTTTTACGTATCAAGACTAATAGGCTAATAAAAAAAATAATAATCCGGTCATTAGCAGGTCTTAAAGATGAACAGCACATTACATAATACACAGTGTCATTGTTTATTTAACAAAAACTAGGCCAAAATGGAGAAGCCATGGGTGACAAACTAAGTAAACCCTATGATTCAGTTGCTTGTAGAGCCAAATTTGGCAGCAATAACTTCAAGTAATTGTTTTCTGCATGACTTTATCAGTCTCTCACTTCCTTCTGGAGTAATTTTGGTCCGCTCTTCTTGACAATGTTGCTTCAGTTCATTGAGGTTTGCGGGCATCTGTTTATGCACAGCTCTCTGTAGGTCCAATCACAGCATTTCAAATGGAATGAGGTCTGGACTTTGACTGGGGCATTGCAACATCTTGATTCTTTTCTTTTTCACCCATTCTATTGTAGATTTGATGGTCTGCTTGTGATAATTTTCCTGTTGCATAACCCAATTTTCGGACAAGCTTTAGCTGTTGGACAGATGGCCTCAAATTTGACTCTAGAATACTTTGGTATAGAGAGGAGTTCATGGTCGACTCAAATACAAGGTGCCCAGGTCCTGTGGCTACAAACCAAGCCCAAATTGTCTCCCCTCGTCAAATCGTCTTGCCCAATCGGCAACCCTTCCAAACAAGCCATAATTTTGCAGTATTTTTCTAATTATACTCTCATGAACTTTTATATTTTATATTGTAATTTATCTGAGCCAATGCCCAACCTTGTGGTGAATATGCTGGGATGTCCACTCCTGGGAAGATTGGCAGCTTTCTTGAATGTTATCCATTTGTGAATAATCTTCCTCACTGTAAAATGATGGACTTCAAATTGTTTGGAAATTGCCGGATAACGATATATAATATATGCATTTTTTGTGGGGTGGGGGATGGGGGGTGTTCTTTTTTTTTTTTTACAAAAAGAACACAAGAGTAAGGCAGAGGCAGCAAATGAGAAGCTAAATGGTTTGTTGAAAAGGCTGTTTGATAGCAGTTGATGAACAGATTGTGCTGAGTGAAAGATGATGTCAGTGCAGGAAAAACTGAGAGAATGGGAAGGTTTCAAAAGATCTGGAGCATCCTGCCCAGCTGCCATCTCAAATTTTCTCAGACAACTTGGTGTACATCTCCTTTAGACAGAGAGATTCTTTCTTTTATCAGACTCCATGTTAAGGGCACGGATCCACTTCTGTGTTCCCTGCACATACAGTTTCCTGTGCCTTTCTCGCCAAAGCTTGCCACAGGATGGACACACACACACACACACAGAAAAAGCCCAGTCGGTTGCGCCTTTGTAAACACAGTATAAACCCTTGATCCGCTTGGGTCTCCTGATGATTCGTTGTGCTCATCTGGGATTGAAATCCTCAGATATGAGGTGGACGTGATCCAGCTTAACTTTTTGAGAAGCTCCCTCTGCTCTATAGTCAATCTGAAATGCCTTTTGCAGCCGTTTTGCATCCGCAAACTGAGTAAAACAAAATTTACAGGGGTGTATATGTGTAATAAATATCTATATGCATGTATTGCCCTGTAAATCCATGTGTATAGGATGATTACTTTACAAGTTTGTTAATTAAAGTTCATTTAATTGGACCCCCCGCCCCCCACACACAACAACAACAAAAAAATAGCTTGAGTGATTGTAATTGTTTATGGTACTTATATATTTGATGTATGCAAATACTGTCATGTTATTTGAGGGATTCTGTACTAAAGTATACATGTACTAATGATTCTGTACTAAATACATGTAGTCTTACCTTAACCATGCAATTATGAAACTTTCTTATTATTTTCCATTTCATTTAGACTATTTTTGCAGGTCATCTTGACTTATATCTTGTTGACACAGAGGAAATTAGGATTTAAATGACTGTTTTGTGCAGTCAGTCAGTTTGTGCATCAAAGTTAATTTATTGAGAACATTCTCTACTGTCTCTCTCTCGCCGTCAATTTCAAAAGCTAAGAAAAGTATAACGTTTTTACTTTTAAATATGTAGGTACAATTAAGTCCAAATATTTGTACCTTCTATTTATATCTCCTCAATAATGTTTTAAGCTACATTTAGATTTTCATTCTGATTCAGTTTATGTATGAGTGCGTTTAAAAAAAAAAAAAAAAAAAAAAAATTAAAAATATTCAAAATTGGGCACTAAGTACCAGAATGGAGCCATGAGGTTGTAAAGATAGGGTTGAAAATTTAGAGGGATTCATGATAGCTGATAATAAAAGTTCTTTTGGAGGCGGATAAAGTTATTACGTTTTGATGCAACATTACAAAAACTTTTTTTTTTTTTCTTTGGAAAGATGTATCTCGATGAATCATGCACATTAAGAAAGTAAATGGGGTCAATTTCTATTTCATGTTGACTTGAAACATCATAAAATGACACACAGATACACATCGAATCAAATTACTTTTGTATATTGGTTAATTTGTATATTAAAATTTGCCTTTTAAAATTACTGCTATCAGATATGAAAGGTTGGAAACCGAGGTTGACTGATTGCACATTGGCTAATGATGACATAAATAATGTTACATCATAAAGTTGCTTAAACCTGGCGACCTGTGTCTTTGAGATTATGTATAGTCTTTATTATGTTATTAGCTCAGATGATTGAAGTATGAGGTGAATTGTGGGTGGTCATAAGTGACAGAGAGAGGAGGGTTTAATGGTGATTGAAAGGCTAAAGCAGGACAGAGAGAGGAGGAGAAAGAGAACCTGATTTATAGTGAGCAGAATGATTGTCGTTTTTCCTGCGAACAGACATTGCTCAACACCCGGGACGGTAGTGCATTATTTAATTGCGAAATTGAGGCTTTGATGTTGTATTCCCAAAGGCTCAATGAGGCTTTTATTCATCTGTAATAAACGATAAAATGCTGATGTGTTGTAGAGTTTCTCCTGTATCTGTAGGCTGTGATGTTCTCCTGCTCACAGCGTTTGCATAAATGCATACCAAAAAAACCCAAAAAAACATCTGCCTGCTGTTGCATATTATGTGTCAATCCATCAACTCTTCTGCTTGGAATGAAAATTTAATGCTTTCAAAAATGTTATCTCATAAAATAAGATATCTATTAGGTCTCCACTGCCAAAATTCCATGTCTAACGCTACAATAACCCGGTTGGTTATTCCTGTTATGCTGTAGATTTCAGTGTTCCTGCGTATATAATGTATATGCATGTGCGTATATAATGTATATGCATTATAACGCATATACGTATGACGTATATGCATTATAATGAATAAAATATTAAACTCACAATTTTTAAAGATTGATTTTTTTTATATCATTGCAATACATTTGAGAATTGCTATTTTTGTCATGGCTTTGGGTGCTAATCTCTATCTAACCTGAAAAATGGCATTTTTTTAAATTGACAATTAATAGACTATTGCAGGTATATTTAAAAAAAAAAAATCTGCTTTCAATTCTGCTATTGTAATGTTTCGAACAAAAATTCTTGAGAATATTGTTTTAATTAGTATAATTTCCATTAGGTTAGACACCCTGTTAATTAACACTATCCCCGGTTTCACAGACTCTTTTTGTGAAACCGGGCCTAAAAGTAATAAAATTTAAGTGTCTGTTCTTAACCAGAGCTTATTTCTGAAAGTCTTGAATAGTCAAGTCAAGTCAAGTCAAATATATTTATATATCGCTTTTCACAATACAATTATCAAAGCTGCTTCACAGTATCAATCAAAACAACTTAACAATGTTTGTTTATTACTGGAAAAAAGACATCCAAGTTTGGTAGAGCTGATCAATGGTATGATTGGTTAATTAATTTGAATATCCCCAACTGAGCAAGCCAAAGGCAACAGTGGCAAGGAACCGAAAAACTCCATCCAGTGACCTAATGGTGTCCTAACACCCCATCAGATGACCCAATGGAGAAAAAAAACCTTGGGAGAACCCAGGCTCAGTCGGGGGCCAGTTCTCCTCTGGCATTTATGAACTAGAGGCCGAATTTTCAGTAACTGTAAGATAAAAAAATTATATGAATGCCTGGCTAAATAGATGCGTCTTCAGTCTAGTTTTAAACTGGGAGAGCGAGTCTGAGCTACGAACAATATCAGGAAGGCTATTCCAGAGCTTCGGAGCTAAATGTGAAAATGCTCTGCCTCCTTTGGTGGATCTGGATATCCTACTGTAGGAATGACCAGAAGCCTCGAATTTAGTGATCTTAAAGAGCGCGATGGATTGTAAGGCGATAGAAGATCCGTTAAATAGACTGGAGCTAAACCATTTAGAGCTTTATAAGTCAAAAGCAATACCTTGTATTTAATACGGAACTTTATAGGTAACCAATGAAGTGATGATAAAATCGGTGTTATATGATCATATTTTCTTGATCTAGCGGCTGCATTTTGGACTAACTGTAGCTTGTTTATTGAAGATGCAGGACAACCAGCTAATAAAGCATTACAGTAATCTAGTCTCGAGGTCATGAATGCATGAACTAACTTTTCTGCATCAGAGACTGATAGCATATTACGTAGCTTAGCAATGTTTCTAAGGTGTGAAAAGGCAGTTTTTGTAACATATGAAATATGCTTTTCAAAAGACAGGTTGCAGTCTAATGTAACACCCAGGTATTTTACTGTAGCGGATAAAGTAACAGGGCATCCTACTATGTTAAAGTCGTGTTGTGAAAGGTTTTGTGGACGGTTTTTAGAACAGATAAGTATTACCTCTGTCTTGTCTGGATTTAATAAAAGAAAATTACGCGTCATCCAATCTTTTATATCTTAAACACAATCTGTCAATTTGGATAATTTAGCGTATTCATCTGGCCGTGATGAAATATATATATGAGTGTCATCAGCATAACAATGGAAACTAATTCCATGTTTCCTTAGAATATTACCAAGTGGCAGCATATATATTGAGGATAATAAAGGGCCTAACACAGATCCCTGCGGCACTCCATAGTTTGCCGAAGTTATAATCGATTTTTCTCCATTTAAGTAGACGAAATGGTAGCGGTCAGATAAGTATGACCTGAACCAGCTTAATGCTTGTCCTTGAACACCAGTGTAATTTTGTAGTCGATCTAAGAGTATTGTGTGATCTATAGTATCGAATGCAGCACTAAGATCAAGTAAAACTAGTACTGAGATACAGCCTTGGTCCGAAGCTAAAAGTAAATCATTTGTGATTCTAACAAGCGCAGTTTCAGTGCTATGATGTGGCCTGAATCCAGACTGAAACTTTTAATAGATGTCGTTTTCTTGCAAGAAAGAGCCGAGTTGAGCGGACACAACTTTTTCTAATATTTTTGACATAAATGGAAGATTTGAAATGGGTCTGTAATTTGCTAGGTTATTTGGATCTAATTGTGGTTTCTTAATAAGAGGTTTTATAACTGCCAGCTTGAACGTTCTTGGAACATGACCTAAAGTTAAAGATGAGTTAATAATATTGAGAAGAGGCTCTTTCACTATAGGTAACACTTCATCCAGTAGTTTAGTTGGTATAGGATCTAATAAACATGTTGTTGTTTTAGATGAAGTGATAAGTTTATTTAACTCTTTTTGTTCTATGGTTGTAAAGCATTGTAATTGTTCTTGCGGGGTGATAATTGCGGCTGCATTATAAGGCGCGAGCAAAGATGGAAAGTTTACGATTTTGATTCTGATGCTTTCAATTTTCTCGGTGAAGAAGTTCATGAAATCATTACTACTAAACTGTAACGAGGTATTTTGTTCAGACGACGTCTGTTTATTTGTTAGTCTAGCCACGGTATTAAATAAAAACCTTGGATTATTTCGGTTGTTTTCTATAAATTTGCTGAGGTGCTCAGCCCTGGCCGTTTTAAGTGCCTTTTTATAAAGTGACATACTGTCTTTCCACGCGATTCTAAAGACCTCTAAATTAGTTTTTTTTTTCCATTTACGCTCTAAATTACGGGTTTCTCTCTTTAAAACATACGTAGTATTATTGTACCATGGTGCGATACTTTTTTCTCTGACCTTTTTTAATCTAATGGGTGCAACAATATCCAATGTTCTAGAGAGAATAGTGCTCATAGTGCTAGTTAGTTCGTCTAATTCATCTTTTTGTTTGGGTTCAGGCAGCAGCTGAGACAGATCAGATAAGCTATTTGAGAAATGATCTGGTGGATGGACGAATTGTTCTACCTGGTCGATAACGTGGCGCAGTATGACATATTACAGCAGTGCGTAATATGCAAGTTACCAAGTAGTGGTCAGTGACATCATCACTTTGTGGAATGATATCTATATCGGCTGGATCGGTTCCATATGATATAATTAAATCGAGTGTATGATTAAGACGATGAGTTGGTCCGGTGACGTTTTGCTTGACCCCGAAGGAGTTTAATAAATCTGTAAACGCAGCCCCTAACGCATCATTTAAATTATCTACGTGTATGTTAAAATCTCCAACAATTAATGCTTTATCGACGTTGACCAAAAGATCTGATAGAAAGTCAGCAGAATCTTTTAGGAAATTGGCGTAAGGCCCTGGAGGTCTATATACGGTAGCCAGTGCATTTTTGGTTACTAGTCAAATGGTATTTAACATCTTGGAGATGTTATCCGACAGAAGATCTGCCCCGATTCTACTTGGGTGTAAGCAATCAGCGCGGAAGAGCCTTGGTCGCTCCCAAAACAGATTCCAATTATTTACAAAAATCAGTTTCTGCTCATTGCACCATGACAATAACCATTCATTTAGCGCAAATAATCTATTGAACTTTTCATGCCCTCGTCGGTACGTAGGAAGCGTTCCAGACACAATAATCGAAGTTTCAGGCGATGTGCTGCGTACCGTATCGATAAGGCTCCTGAAGTCTTTCTTCAGAACCTCCGTCTGTCGCAGCCTAATGTCGTTAGCTCCCGCGTGCAGCACAACAGCTCCGACGCGCTCGTCACCGTTCAAGATCTCAGTTACCCGCGCAGTGATAACGAGAACACGAGCACCAGGAAAGCAGTGACTGTGCACCTTACTTTTACCTAACGTAGCGTGGACGTGTCGGACGGTGGAATCGCCGATGATCACAGCATCGCGTTCCGTTTCGCGAAGAGGGGAGAAGCGATTCTGAGTGGAGATCTCGAAAACCGGGAGGGGCGAAAAGATTCTTGTCCTGGCACGCGGCTTCCGCGGAACCACCCAGGCTTCGTGGTGGTGTGTTGGAGCCAGAGTGAATGAAATCATGGCTGATCGTGACCTGGACGCTCGGGACCAATGCTGAGAAACGCACGGAGTAGATGAGGTCAGCGTCAGCGGATTACTAACGTTAATCACTGATCCGTGTGCATCAGCGCGTGATGTTTCAAGAGCTAAACGCCGGTCTCTCAGCTCAGCTTGTCTCTCTAGAAGGTCACGGATCTGCTTTTCTACAGCTTCTAATTCAGACTGCACCGCGAGCAATTCAGATCTGTTCTCATCTGCACCAAAAGGTATACAACATACACCTGACATATTCGCCATTTTAACAGATGGACAGTAAGTTAGCAATGATGCAACCAGTGATGCTATTAATATTTATACTAATTTATGACTCAAGTCTTGGGTAAAAACCGTCTTTTTAGTGGTATGGGTGTAATGTAGACGCACGATAGACGGGAAAACAAACAAACTCACAGCAGGCAACGAGGCTGACAAAAGCAGTCGATCGCAGGGCGAACAGCAGTAAAGCGGTGTCTCGCTCTACGACCAACAACCAATGTTCAAACCGTATTTGCGCAAACAAACAAACGCAAACAAACAAACTCACAGCAGGCAACGAGGCTGACAAAAGCAGTCGATCGCAGGGCGAACAGCAGTGAAGCGGTGTCTCACTCTACGACCAACAACCAATGTTCAAACCGTATTTGCGCAAACAAACAAACGCAAACAAACAAACTCACAAACTTTTATAGAATACACTTTTATAGAATTACTTAAATTAAATTACAACACAAGCATACATATTTTTTTAAAGGTTACATATCTCAAAATACTGCTTAACATAAATGACCCAGGTCATGTCATTTAAGAATATAATTAAATTCAATTTTTACTTTTTTTAAGGAAAATGTGAGTGGAGCAGAGCTCTTTATCACAATGCTTGAATGTAATAGGTGGTTTAAGTTTTCTGAGTGGTTTATAGTGCATTACTATGCGGTTGCTGAGGTGTTCTTATTGGTTTGTAGTGCATTGCTATATGCAGTTTCTGAGGTGTTCTTATTGGACTTGTAGTGCATTGCTATGCTGTTGCTAATGTGTATTTATTGGAAAAACAGTTATGACACTCCCATAGACTTCCATCAGAACTGAGGTAATGCGAGTCGTGGAGCAACAAATAGCTCCAAACACTAAAGTTCCTGCATTGAACCCCATTTATTTCAGTGTTTCTCAAGCAGACGTGCAAGTTGATATTATAACTGAATTTTTTGACATTTTAAAACATTAGTTAACCTATAGAAATAAAAAAAAGTAGACCTTCTAGGTCTAATTGTAGTTATTGCGTAATCAATTTAAATTATTTGCAAATAATATTTTATTATTATAATATATTATAATAAAATATATAATTTTATTTTAAAATATGCACACATTCACTCTTTTTTCGTATGTTTAATATGTCAAAAATGACAAATGTTTGTTGTCTTGTCACATTTAGTTATTAATTGTGTGAATCGTGATAGGATGTTCAATTCAAAATGGTGAAATTTAATATAAAGTTGAGTAGTTTGCATCGCTGGATGGATATTACTGTTGGTCAGTTGTCAAATTTTAAATGTTAAGCTGCTTACCGCCACACTCTTCTGCACTCTTCTTCTGAAAACAAGACCCGCCTTCGATTTGATTGGTTAATTTGACATTGACGAGCACTGTTAGACTGCTGAGGCAGAGGAGCCTAAAATGTTTACTTTTAAAACATTTGTCATTCTAACATCAACAAACAGCTTTACTCATTTTACCCACTAAAATAATAAGACATAAAATAAGAAAATATTAATTCTACAATTTTTTTTTTTATTTAATAGTGCAAAATCACAATTGGCTCTGGTCTGAGGGGGCAGGTTCCAGGAATTGCTGCAAATATAGTGATGTCTATCCTGCTTAAACACATTCAAAGAGATTGACAGCGCAGAGTTGTTTGGAACTATTGAGAGCTCCATGAACCACGTGACCATGTGACAGCAAGATCAAAGCATGTCGCAACTCTGTTTTTCAATCACTCTGATTGGACTGTAGTGCGTTGCTATGCGGTTGCTGAGGTGTTCTTATTGGTTTGTAGTTTGTTTCTATGTGGTTGCTGAGGTGTTCTGATATGGATTGTTTAAACGGTTAAATAAAAGTAGCAGAAATAAAAATAATAAGGTAAATGTATGTGTTGTCTCTTCATAAACAAATGTAGCCGGTTATGACAGGCTTCACTCTTCATGGTTCATCAGAAATACCAACCCATACACAAACAAAGAGCAGTTTGCATAGATAAAGCTAATGTACATGGCAGAGAAACAATACACAGTCCCAAGTGCAATTTATGCCTGACTAAGAAGCCAAAAGAAACACAAGCATTGTTCTTTCCGCTCCTTTTTCATTTTGTTCATTCCTTAGACACCATAGCACACAACCCTCTTTCTGTCACACAGCAGTAAACAAATGTTAGGAGAGTCGTGCATTTATTAATTCAAAATAGACAAAAGCCAGTCCCTTGTTCAAGGTAAAAACAAAACAAGCCAAAAGAGAAGCTTCCTTGCATTTCCTCTTAGCTCTAAACCCCAGCCATGATCAGTTACGGTCTTGGAACTCATTGAATATGCGCTGTGACATTACCGTGTTTATTTATTTATTTTTATTATGCTAATCAGTTTTGCTGGTATTTTGGCTCATTGTCCTGATTAAGACGTCTTACGCAAACCACTCTGAAGAGTATGCAAAGCAGACCCCGCTAAAGGTGGCGAAGTATTCATCTGTGCTGTTTGCTGATGTGTTGTGGCCTTGAGCATTCCATTGTCACTTTTTTTCTTTGTTTCTCCTAGTTTTCTTGGTAAATTCACATTTACCTGCCTGATAATGAAACAGCGATGAATTCCTGTGCTAGGAAACCTGACCGTAGTTTGACATAAAAAGTTAAGCAAATGCTAAATATAATGTAATTTCCTTATATTTCCTTCGAGTGACATATAGGATGTATCAGGTGATTTGTTCCATTAAACTGGGTAAAGTGTGGAGGGCATTAGTTCATCCTCCCTTAGAGGGAAAATCCTCTTTAAATGTTAAATAAAGTGAGGTGTTCAAATCATGCTCCACATGGCAGGGGAAGAAGCCATCTGTTTTAAGATGAATTTGGGACAAAATGAAGCCATAATCACTACTAAGAAGGAACTTCACTTTGGGAGATTTGTTTAGTCTCTTCCTCTCCACATATCTGCATGTACAGTATTTGGAAAAAGGCCGTGACAGTGACAGTGGCAAGGCCCATCAGCGATGAGTCTTACTAATGTGAAATAATATTCATACTGAAATGTCTCATTTTACTTGATAAGTGTTTGGAAAGATCAGGTTGGGTTATAATCTGCCAAAGGCGATGTTCTGTGAAAGACTAAGGCAGTTTTCTGCATGAAAATTAGATTCCGCTTCAAGTTGTGTTGTTGTGACCGCATGCTCGGAAATGCACCAATGAATATAAATGGTTTGTGATTAAAGATCACTGTCAGTGTGCACATGTCTTCCACCAAAATGTGTACATCATGCTAAAAAACAATTTTTACCTGATGACAGATTCATGTTCATGCAATACAACAGAAAAATTACATTATGTGGCCTGTCAGCTGCATTATTATTAGAATTAATGGCAAAGTCTCACTGTCAGTATTGTCTTGTGGCTGGATTTCATCACTTCCAATATGCTCTGCTGTATTTTCCTTAAACACATGAAGATTTTTTTATTTTGTCATGAAACTATTTATATACTCAGTGCTTTTTTTGGACTAACAGACAAAAACAAAAACTACAGTGTGAATTATATTAGCTTGACAGTTCAAAGAAAATGTCTCGGGTTACGTATGTAACCCTTGTTCCCTGAGAAAAGGAACGAGAGACTGCGTCGGGACGACACTAGGGGAACGCCCTTCAGCGTAGCGCGTCTGAATTTATGAATGAAACCGAATCCAATCCTATTGGCGTTGGGTGATGACGTAGCGTGTGACGGCATAAGCGGATGTATACAAAAGCACGCCGGCACACAGAAATGTCAGCTTTTGCTATGAAGCAAGTGCTCCAGACGGGGTGAGGTGTGGCGAACCGACGCAGTGTCTCGTTCCCTTTCTCAGGGAACAAGGGTTACATACGTAACCCGAGACGTTCCCTTTCGAGGGAACTCGAACTGCGTCGGGACGACACTAGGGGAACGAGATACCCACTATACCACAACGAACCCCCCGCTCATCCTAGTGTGAAGCTGTCTTCAGGCACAACTTAGGACGAAAGCACTCGTGCACCGGGTGTAGAGGGAAGGTCCAGACTGTAAAACCTCATGAATGTGTGCGGAGTGGCCCAGCCAGCCGCCTCACATATGTCATGGATAGAAACCCCTGAAAGGAGGGCTCTAGAGGACGCTATGCCTCTGGTGGAGTGAGCCCTCACGGCCATAGGTGAAGGCAAGTTGCGCACCTGATAGGCCAGGGAAATAGTCTGAACTATCCAGTTGCTGATGGTCTGCTTAGAGGCAGGAAGCCCCTTCTTGGGCGACCCGAAACACACACGCAACTGATCCGACTTCCGCCATGAGGAGGACCTCAGGATATAACATCGCAGTGCTCTGACAGGGCAGAGCAGGTGAAGTCTATCCTCATCCGCCGTCACATGAGGTGGAGGATGAAATGCCTGCAGAACCATAGGCCATGCCACATTAGATGGCACCTTGGGCAAATAGCCGGGCCTGGGGTGTAAGATAGCCTTAATGTTGCCTGGAGCAAACTCCAAGCACCCATTGGAAATAGAGAGCGCCTGGAGATCTCCTAACCTTCTCAGAGAAGTAATGGCCAACAAAAAGACCACCTTAAACGAAAGGTTCTTGGCCTCAGCCGACTCCAATGGTTCGAAGGGGGCCTCGGCCAGCCCTTCGAGAACCACCGCCAGGTCCCAAGAGGGAACCCTGGTGCGAGTCGCAGGTCTCATCCTCCAGGTTCCACGGAGGAAGCGTACGACCAGGTGATGACTCCCCAGAGGACCATCACTCAGAGGAGCGTGGAAAGCCGCAATGGCAGCCACATAAACCTTGAGTGTGGACGGGGTAAGCCCGGCAGAAAAGCGGTCTTGGAGAAACTCCAGTACTGAAGCCACTGGGCAGTTAACTGGGTCCAAATCACGCTCTCTGCACCAAATGGAAAATACATTCCACTTAAGGCCGTATAACTTCCTCGTGGAGGGAGCTCTGGAAGTTAGTATGGTTTCGACCACTCCAGCTGACAGGCCGGCTTCTAGTTACTGTACCCCCTCAGGGGCCAGACCCACAGTTTCCACAGCTCGGGTCGAGGGTGGAGAACTGAGCCCCCCGCCTGAGCCAACAGGTCCCTCCTCAGAGGGATCTGCCATGGCGGGCCTGCCAGAAGCAGGATGATGTCCGAAAACCATACTCGGGCCGGCCAAAACGGGGCTACTAATAGTAGGCTGACCCCGTCCCGACGGACCCTTTCCAGAACTGCTGGGAGCAGAGCGATTGGGGGAAAGGCGTATAGACGCAGCCTTGGCCACGTCTGCACGATGGCATCCAACCCCAACGGGGCTGGATGTGAAAGGGAGAACCACAGTGGACAGTGTGTCGTCTCTCGAGACGCAAATAGGTCCACTTCCACTGGGCCAAACCTCTCGCATATTAACTCCACCACCTCGGGGTGGAGTCTCCATTCCCCGGGCCTCAGCCCCTGCCTCGACAGCATGTCTGCTCCCTGGTTCTGGTCCCCCGGGACATACATCGCCCTGAGAGACGACAGTCTCCGCTGGGACCACAGGAGGATCTGATGCGCCAATCTGCAGAGAGGGCGCGACCTCAGACCCTCCTGGCGGTTTAAATAGGACCCCACTGACGTATTGTCTGTTCTCACGAGAACGTGGCGACCCTGGAGGTCTGGCAGAAAACTCCTCAGAGCTCGGAACACCGCCAACATTTCTAGGCAATTTATGTGCCAAGAGAAATGATGGTCCTGCCAGTGACCTCTCGAAAAACGGCCTTCCATGACCGTGCCCCAGCCCATGAGGGAGGCATCTGTCGAAATGGATACTCGGCGACATAATGCTCCCAACCTGGGACCCTGGGACAGGAACCAAGGTTTCTTCCACATTGAAAGGGAACGAAGGCACCTGCGCGTAACCCTTATCAAGCGGAACGGATTTCCCCTCTGGGAAAACCCCTTGGCTTTCAGCCACCACTGCAGGGCTCTCATATGTAGCAGGCCAGAAGGTATCACGCTGGACGCTGCTGCCATGAGACCCAACACTCTTTGGAAGTGTTTGACAGTGACAGCCTGGCCTAGCTTTATCCTGGACACTGAGGTCAGGATAGACTCGATCCGAGCAGGAGACAATTGTGCCCGCATCGTGACCGAGTCTTTTTCCAGCAGTGAGTTGAATTCCTGTTCCAACACCAGACCCTGCTCTGGGTGGACTGCCGTCCGAACCACCCCGTTGAATTTTCGTGGGCGGACCCGGAACTGCAGTCTGTACCCAATTTCTACAATGCGCAGGACCCATGGAGAAATATTCGTGAGGTTTTGCCATGCCTCTACGAAATTCACCAAAGGAACCAGCCCCTCGGGGCTGGTGTCCAGTGTTTTGTGCGAGTCCTTGACGGCACCCTGAAGCGGATGACCAGCAGGGGAAAACCGACAACGACCCACCGTGTGCAAACCCAAACGCTATTTGACTGCAGGCCTTCGGGGCAGAAAAAGCAGCGTGTGCTTGCTGGAAGGGCCCGAGGAGAGAGGGGACCTCGATCGCTCTCTCTCCGGGGGGGCGGCCCTTGGAGGTCTCACAGGAGTTAGGACCTCTTCCCTTTCGCCTTCCTGGACTGGATGATGGTTCTTAGATCCATCTTCTCAGGAGGCTGAGGGTGGGAACGCTGCCTAGAGTCCCAAGTTCTTTGAGGGGGACCTCTAGAAGCGACACTCCCCTTCTGGCTTTGACGGTAGGAGCTAGATGACGGCTGTGGCTGTTTCTCTTTAGCAGCCGATTTCCTAGACCTCGACCGGCGAGGAAGATACTGCCTAAAAGCCTCACTCTGCTTTTTAGTATCCTGAAATCTGTCGACTACGGCTTTAACTGCCTCGCCGAACAGACCAGAGGTAGAAATAGGTGCATCAAGGAGAAAGGCCCTGTCCTTTTCCTTAATGCCAGAGAGATTAAGCCACAGATGTCTCTCCATGGTTACCAGTGCAGACATGGAGCGGCCGATGGCGCGGGCCGTCTCCTTGGTAACCCGGAGAGACAGGTCTGTGGCTTTGCGTAACTCAGCAATATCCTCCACTGTCGGGCCCTCGCCCTGGTCTATGTCCCTGAGGAGGTCGGCCTGGTACGCCTGCAGAATGGCCATCGTGCCAGCGTGCTTTTGTATACATCCGCTTATGCCGTCACAATCTACGTCATCACGCAACGCCAATAGGATTGGATTCGGTTTCATTCATAAATTCAGACGCGCTCCGCTGAAGGGCGTTCCCCTAGTGTCGTCCCGACGCAGTTCGAGTTCCCTCGAAAGGGAACACTCGAGTTCACTAATATTTGTATGGAAGTGTTTTTACAGGCCACAAGGATGCAAAACAATTTAATTGCATGTACCCAGGTTTTATGCACATATGTTTGTATACATGGTTAGTGAATGAGATCCAATTTGTTGATTATGTTTGACTGTTCTTACTCAAGGGGATTTGTATTAAATCTCAAATCAGTGAGTTTTGGGTATTACAATGGGTAATCTCTCACTACTTATGTTTTCTTGCTTAACTATCTTGGTAAGTCATGGTAAGAAAACACAGACTGAAACATTAAAGTAATGGAAATATTATGGCAGATGCCTGTCTATCCTGTGCTTTTAGCTTATCTTAAGCAACGTTAAGACATTGAGTCTCTGAGTTCCCTTAATATGGGACAGAATATGTTAATTAATTTAGGCAAACAGATATGAGCTGTGGGTTTGGATTAAACAAATTAAAGGAAAGGCAGACAGATCCCATGGCAGTGGGGACTGGCTTTGGCTCAGTATGACTTCTGAAAGCTGTTACGGTTATTAAGTTGCAGTTGAAATACAATGATACTTCTTATCCTTGATCAAAGCACTTTATACCTTTCCAACGTACTGTGGGTCCGAGCCCATGTACTCCTCAAGCACAAAGAACTGGTTCCACACCCAGCCCCTCTTGACCCTTTGGAATCCTCTGGAACCTCCATTTGTTCCTGCCGCCGATGGCCCCGTCTGGCTGTGGGACCACTCTTGCCCTGGCCTGCTTTGGAAGGGGGCGCAGGAGCTCTGCTCAAAGAGGAAGCACAGGAACAGCAGCAGGCAGTTCCTCCTCAGCATTGGGCGGACTGTTATGGCGCTGTTCCCAGGTCAAGGTCCAGAGGAAAAAGGTGAGAGACAAGAGATCCAGGGCTCCGAGGCTCACAAGCTGGAGCGTGAATCCAGTAGAGAGGAGGTAAGGGGTCCGGGCTCTACCACTCCCCTTGCTGGAAATTTGACTCAAGTCACCCAGGTAATAAATTCATCACCTGCAACTGAAAAAAGAGAAATCAGTTTTGTAGCTATGCAGAATATATATATATATATATATATATATATATATATATATATATATTTTTTTTTTTTTTTTTTAGCTACAATATACATTTTGTGGAATATCTAGTCATCTAGAGATATCAGTGACCCTGTCTTGACCCCTGTTTGGGATCTGAAAAGATGAAAGCACAGTGAAAACACAGGAACATAAATGCTTAATGCATCCTCTAAAATGCTCTATTGCTGCTGTGGAATGCTGTCTTTCTATTAATACTGCTGTACATTCACAACATGACCATTCTTAGAGAGATCTGGAATTGCAAAGTGAATAGCTGTCATAGTGGATATGCATGCAGGCCACTTCTATTTTTGTGCCTTGAGAATTATTTTTTTTCCTTGGATTTAAAATCAGTGCTCGAATTGAGGTACACTCCGTATTGAGGATTTGGGGTGCAACATCAATATTTAGGGCTTTAGGGAAATGACTGAGGTGTCCTTGAGCAAGGCATCTAACCCCCTAATCGCTCCCCGGGCGCCACAGCATAATGGCTGCCCACTGATACGGGTGTGTCACGGTGTGTGTGTGTGTGTGTGTGTGTGTGTTCACTACTCACTACGCTGCTCCTAATGTGTGTACACGAATTTGTATGGGTTAAATGTAGAGGACAAGTTCCGAGTATGGGTTACCATATGTGACCTTCACATGTCACTTTCACATGCACTTTCACTTTCAATATTATTAAATACATAACTAAATAAATGTTTTGATAATTCAATATTAATACATCTTTCATAAAATGTTTTTTGCTTACCAAGGCTACAATTTAAAATAACTGCTTTTTTAACATTTTTTAAAATGTATTCCTGTAATGTCATAGCTGAATTTTCAGCATCATGTGACACTAAAAACTGGAGCCATGATGCTGAAAATTCAGATTTACCATCACCGAAATAAATGACATTTTAAAATACATTAAAATAGAAAACAGTTAACTGTATCAACTCAAATAGAAAAAAAATGATAACATGCTCCAGTTGAAATTCAACTATAGCATAGAATTTAGTTGATGAATGTAGTGTTCTAGTAATGGATTTGAAAGGATTTGTATGAGAATTACCTTTGGACCATCATTGGTTATTCCTATATGGCTTAGATAAATATTTGTTATTAGAGCTGTGCTGATACAATCATATAGATAGAGCAATATTTGTTGTCATGATATTGTGCTTTAGATCCTTTTATCAATATTGTTATTTTGTGCATCCATATCATTTCCAACAAATCGATTGAAGAAGCAAGTCGTCCAAATAAGCACAGAGATTCACTCTGTTATGGACACACTGGGTGTGTTTAATGCTGTTTAAGTCACAATCCAATTTATGATGTTGTGATGCATTGCAATGCATTGAATCGTGACATATTTATATTGATCATATTATATTTTAAGGTAGTTGTCGATAACCCAGTCCTAAAAAGTGTTATTATTAGTTGAAAAAAAAAGGTGATTGCGACTACTTTTGGGTAAATTAGAACTTGAATGTGACTTTTTATTCTTTATAACTTTATAGCATGCTCTGACAATAACTACAGTTTTTCTGTCACTTTCACACATGCACACACAATTGTCACTACGTACAGTTCAATGGCAAAATTTAGCGAACATTTATCTGTGAATCATTATCATATCATGTTAAGAATAACCTTTGTCACTTTGTTAGCACAAAGCAATTCCATTAAAGTCAGCAATATTGCACAGAAGCTGTCACCAGGAGCAGCTTGCAATTATTGCTCAGATCCATCAAGGATTGTAACGAGCTAGTGGTTATCTGAGCATCTCTGCCTAGGAATGCGTTCAACAAGATGTGTCAGGTTCCTAAATTACCATGATTAGATGATAATTTAATCAAACAGTTAGTTTCTCTGAGAAAGGGACGCATATTCCCCTTGTTCAAAAACAAAAACAGCAAACAAACCTTTCAGCGTGAATTTGGATGACATTAAACCATATTTGAGATGCAATGGACCACACGGTACATCCAAGAGCAAAGACAAATCATGTAACCATAATTACTGGGGACTGTCATATCTTCAGATATTGATGCCATAGGCAATTTAGCACTGTTTGAGATCAGTTCAGACAATTTTGTGAGGAAGGGAAAGCCTTCCAATTGGACACTTTTGCACTGCTAATAAAATGTCCTTGTTTTAGAAGGACCAGAACAGGAACTTGTAAGGAAATATACTTACACTACCGGTTTAGTGTCTGTGAGATTGTGTGGTATCTAATGCATTTATTTGATCATTCAAAATAAAATAAAACACTAATATTATGAAATAGTATTACAATTTAAAATAGCTGTTATTTATTACTATGATTACAAAGCATCATTTTCAGCATTATTACTACAGTCTACAGTGTTACATGGTCCTTCAGAAATCAATCTAATATGTTGACTTGGTGCCCAAGAAACATTTTCTTTATTATTATAAATATTGGAAACAGTTGTGCTGCTAAAAGATGTATTATAAATATTAATATTGTGTAATATAAAACATGTATTTACTCAGTCATTTTTGACCAATTTAATGCAACCTTATATTTTTTTTAAACTTACTGACCTCAAATATGAAGCTATTAATCTAATCATCTGAATCAACTAATTAACTCTAAACACCTGCAAAAGATTCCTGAGGCTTTTAAAAACTCCCAGCCTGTTTCATTACTCAAAACCGCAATCATGGGTAAGACTGCCGACCTGACTGCTGTCCAGAAGGCCATCATTGACACCCTCAAGCAAGAGGGTAAGGCACAGAAAGAAATTTCTGAACAAATAGGCTGTTCCCAGAGTGCTGTATCAAGGCACCTCAGTGGGAAGTCTGTGGGAAGGAAAAAGTGTGGCAAAAAACGCTGCACAACGAGAAGAGGTGACCGGACCCTGAGGAAGATTGTGGAGAAGGACCGATTCCAGACCTTGGGGGACCTGCGGAAGCAGTGGACTGAGTCTGGAGTAGAAACATCCAGAGCCACCGTGCACAGGCGTGTGCAGGAAATGGGCTACAAGTGCCGCATTCCCCAGGTCAAGTCACTTTTGAACCAGAAACAGTGACAGAAGCGCCTGACCTGGGCTACAGAGAAGCAGCACTGGACTGTTGCTCAGTTTTGCATGTCATTCGGAAATCAAGGTGCCAGAGTCTGGAGGAAGACTGGGGAGAAGGAAATGCCAAAATGCCTGAAGTCCAGTGTCAAGTACCCACAGTGAGTGATGGTCTGGGGTGCCATGTCAGCTGCTGGTGTTGGTCCACTGTGTTTTATCAAGGGCAGGGTCAATGCAGCTAGCTATCAGGAGATTTTGGAGCACTTCATGCTTCCATCTGCTGAAAAGCTTTATGGAGATGAAGATTTCATTTTTCAGCACGACCTGGCACTTGCTCACAGTGCCAAAACCACTGGTAAATGGTTTACTGACCATGGTATTACTGTGCTCAATTGGCATGCCAACTCTCCTGACCTGAACCCCATAGAGTATCTGTGGGATATTGTGAAGAGAAAGTTGAGAGACGCTAGACCCAACACTCTGAATGAGCTTAAGGCCGCTATCGAAGCATCCTGGGCCTCCATAACACCTCAGCAGTGCCACAGGCTGATTGCCTCCATGCCACGCCGCATTAAAGCAGTCATTTCTGCAAAAGGATTCCCGACCAAGTATTGACTATTGAGTGCATAACTGAACATAATTATTTGAAGGTTGACTTTTTTTTTTGGTATTAAAAACACTTCTTTTATTGGTCGGATGAAATATGCATATTTTTTAAGACAGGAATTTTGGGTTTTCATGAGCTGTATGCCAAAATCATCAGTATTAAAACAATAAAAGACATTAAATATTTCAGTTGGTGTGCAATGAATCTAAAATATATGAAAGTTTAATTTGTATCATTACATTATGGAAAATAATGAACTTTATCACAATATGCAATTTTTTTTAGAAGGACCTGTATATATATTAGGGGTGTAACGATAACCGAACCGAAAAACCGCGGTACAGAACTCACCATTCAAATCGCGATACTCTCATTGCGCACCGAACACGCCCCGCCCCCTGCTACCCCGGCCCCGCCCAGCCCGGCTCAATGGACCTCATGTCTTATGTGTACAGTACACAACGAATTCAGTTTTGTAGCCTGACCACCATTAACACCAAATAACAAGCTCCATGTTTTGTTACTTTCGATAATAAGCATGGTGTAATCTTTCAAATTCTGTCTATTTGATCACGAAATTCAAACAATAAATGGCGTTTTGGCGCTCTTTGATGTGGCGTGACAGATCGCTGTAGGCCTACTAGGCTCCTTGTTTCAATTGGCAGCGCGGCGCGCGAGTAAACGCAATCATCTCTTCCTCAGTTACAGAATGGACATCTGAAGGTATGTTGAAAGATACAGTATACTTACTGAAAGGCATCATAACTCGTGTAATCGCTCAATCAGTGTTTCAGCTGCGGAAAGACGTCAATAAAACAGCATTGCTTGTCACTAGCATTATATTTACCTCAACAGGCAAGTGATTCAGTGTCCACAACTTTGGTTCCTATAAATGAACTCTTGTACTAAATAAATGCACTATGTTAGCCTATATATTATATTTTACATAACCTGTTAATGATATCTTGATTATTTAATGTATGTTTAAAATATCTTTCATGAAAATGACAACTGTGTAAATTATTATATTTCAATAACAAATTAGAGTAAAAACACAAGTTAATGCAAAAACTGCCTTATGTTCAGTTTACATGTTTTCATACAATGTGTTGTGTGTTGATTATTATATCTAAAAAATAAATAGCATCTGAATTTAGGTTAAAAGTCTAGGCTACAACCTTGAATGTTATAGTAATGTGCGGCTCCCTATATAGTTTACAGCATTAGCAGATTTTTTTCTTTTTAATCCTTGTGAAACGTTTAATTGTAATTGAATTAATTTAAAGACAAAGACAATTTTTTCATTAAACCACTGTTTTAAAAAAAAATTACTGGCACTGGCAAGGCTTATACTGTAATGTTCACGGTTATTTTTTCTAATGAAAGAGTGCATAATCCTATCTTTGTGATTCTAAAATAAGGAAACACACAGATAGCTTTTAATGCTTATTTATTAAATATTTCAAACAATTGAATCAAACAAAGCAAACAATGCTTGAAATAAAAACGTCTTATCAAAAAGTCAAGTTTTAATGTAAAAAGAAAGTTTCCTAAAAATGTAGAAAATAAAGAACTATAAAAATAGTTCTTTAAAAATAATTTAAAAACTTTAAAAATAGTTATTTTTGTAAACAAAATAAATTATAGTAAATATTGCAATCTTAAAAGTAAAATATAAATATTTTAATAAAAATAATAAAAATAAAAATAATATAACTTGTATAAAACTAAAAAACTAATCCTTTTCACATTGTGTAGCATTTGTAAATGCTTGTGTTATCGAAACCTGGTTTGTGGAGGCACTTGTTGCTGGGCGTTTGTCAGTCTCTTTCTTTTTTCGCGTGTTTATTTGGTACAAGCGGCTCCTGTTGCTGAGTTGACTCAGTGTTTGAGTTCCCTTTCACACAGAGATTCCGGAAAGTTTGACCCGGGTTCGTTTGACTTTGGTTTTTTCACACTGCCAGTGGTTTTCCGGAATCAGAGAATGCGTTCACACACAACCAGTAAATTCACGTGACATGTCTCAGCGGCGTCTATAGTTTGCTTATGAGCTGTGATTTCTCTCTCGAGAAACCACGCTTGTGCATTTTTAGTTCTCTGATTCGATCATAAACTAGCGCATTACGTACCGTTTCACGCTGGCAAACGATCCCGGCTTAAGTGCCATCATTGCGACACGGCATTGATTACGGCTTTTGTTCACACAGCGCACGTTCCGGGACTGAACACGCCAATGTTACTATGTCCCCAACCTGGCATCAATCCCGGGTCGTGTTTGCGTTCACACAGAAGGTGTTTGTTCTGGCAATTTCCCGGGATCAACGCACTGTGTGAAAGGGGCTCATGTTGCTTCAATGTTGCAGACTGGACGGGCGGAGTTACGTGACTAGACACGCGATAATATGTTTTAAGGGGAAAATACATTAACACACAGTGGGCGGAAATATTAATAGGATTAAAAAAACGAAATAACCGACATGGTAAAATTACGTCTGTTATAGGCTCTGAATTTCGGTTTCGATTAATCATCCAGCCCTATTTTCATGCCTTAAAATAGCTTGAATGTAACTCTACACCCTTGGCTCATTTAGTATACTCGGTTCTATGAATGTGCATATTAGCCCCGCCTCCACTCACTCACACCAGCTCAGAGATCTACTCATTGAAGATCACACGATGACGTGATTGGTTATAAGGTAGTTTGTGACGTCAGAAAAACCAGCGATTTGAGACTGTCTTTAAGGAGTTTTAAGGAGAAAATACTCAGCAATGGTGTTCACTTATGAATTTACACATGATTTGTCTTAAAGCATATTTAAAACACCACATATACATATAAACAATATTAAAATATTAATTTTCACCACAGGGGGACTGTAAGATTTCATATTATAAAATATTTTTGTTGGGCCTTTGATCTTTGGTAAGGTCAAGGGGCTGAAAGAGACATATAAGAGACTCCTGCTCTCATACAAATGAGGCCCTTGGATGATGTATTTGTCTGATGCATGGCTAGACATGAAAGTATATGAAATCTGCATTTACATTTAATGCTGTGGTTATACAATACAGTTCCAAGTGTTTCAGTAGCCATCCTCTACCTCCTGATGCGATGCTGTAACAGATGTACTGTATATCACTGCGAGCCTGTGCTCAACACCTCATCGATCTTGTAAATCCAGTTCACCCATGGGTGTCGGAATCATTGTATATGGGTAATATACAAAATCCTCTAATTCAGCGCATATGTCTGTTCACTTTTCAGAGCGCCGTCAGTCAAATCCATTCCACTTGAGAAAAGCCCTAATAAATTTAACTCCATTCCGCGTTTTAGCTACAGCGTTGATTTCCACGCTGCTGCTAAAATCCATTCCACCTTCATTTAGGGTCCCATCAAACACTTACTTTTCAGGCCAGACGAGCCAATGCGCATGTGCTGTCCCAAGCACAAGTCTCAGGTTCCTATGGGAACCGGAGCTTCTAACAGTTAGAATACAGATCATACAAAGATTAAAACTTTTAAATAGACATATAAAGTAGTAATTAATTAATGTATATGCATCTTAGTTGATTATTGGCTATTATAGCTGGTTTGGTTGCTGAGATGGAGACGCGCAGAGATGGCATTTAATGCGCTGTTTGATTTGTGGCCGTGCTGTGCTTCTTCCATTCATTCAAGTAGACTATCATATTGTGCAAAGCTTAAATCATTTACATATACATACAATAATATATGATATCATATCGTAGAACATGTAGTAGTCTATTTGAGTTGATATTACTCTTGCCAAGCTCTGATTTCTGAGAGATGCACGCATAGACGGATTTGCGTTCGTTTCATTTTTACTCTCACTCATTCACTTCACTCATTATTGCATAGAGATTTAAAAAAAGGTATTTGGCTTCGGGAACACCCCTAATCTACTCCAGTAAAAATATCTGGAGGATGACCCACCCACTTTTTTTTTTTTTTGTGCTTCCGACACCCATGAGTTCACCCATAAGATTTTAAACATTTTCAGTTTTACTAGCTCTCACATCAATGCCAACCCAATAATTCTCCGATATGCCTGAGTGCATCTCGCCTCTCCTGTGTGCTTCACTGGCTGCGGGATTGATCGCTAGCTTTTTGTGCCCAGGTCAATGTGCTTATCAGTTTGCCAGTGCTGAACCCCACCTGCTACCACCCAGTGGTAGTTTGGCAGCATTCAAGTGCATCAAGTGTAAACAGTAAGCCAGGCCTGCCAGGTTTCTCAGTTAGCTCACAATAGATCTGGAGGTGCTGGCACACCAAGAGTGGTCGGAGGAGGCCAGAGAGAGGAGTAGCTCTTAAAGCCTGCCAGACTTGATACTCCTGCAGGGGAGGTGTTGATGGAAAAGCAGTTGACTTCTTATCCCTGGATGCTCTCAGATGAAACAGCCTTTTTCAAAGCCAAAAAAAAATCAAAGAGACACTTCAGACTGGGTAATATAGAGCGAGACACGACTGGTGAAATTTAACCTGCCTGTTCTAATCAAGAAGCAAACGTGAAAATGATTCAGGGTCATACATTTCAGCGATGGTTATAAAATATCTGCAGTAACTTCAGGCTCCATCAGAGTTGTCCCAAATGAAATGTGCCTTGCTAAATCAGATTAGATTACATATTTACTATCTAATGTACTATGCAATGTATGCTTAGTATTTGCTATGCAGTGAGTGAATGAAGAAAGCAAATAGAGGAATGTGCGTTTGTGTCTTATCTTGATAGGAACGCATGAAACAATCTCTGCACATCTGAATGCTTATTTCAAGTGGCGTTTTAAACACAAAGTCTTCCACTAAAAGAAAATATCTTTATGTCATTGTAGATTTGGGTATAAGAGACTTCAGAATAATCCATATCAAAATTTCAACATGCTGTGACTGACTGTACAATATACTTGTACAATCAACTTGGCTGTGCTAGTCATTTCAAATTAAATTACATTAAACTGACTTAAAATGAATTATTTTGGATCCCTGCCCATAAAGCTATGTTTTTTTTTTTTACTCCTTCAAGACAAGAACATCTGTTCAACTGTAAGAGGCAATTTCACTGTGTAGGCGAAAGCGTGGTGCATCTATATAGTTCTATTGATTTTAAAATGTCCCTATATAATGTTAAAGACTAGCCTACGTCCTTGATTCCACCGCAAGCAGAAGGCTTATATCAACACTTTAGAAACCTCTGTCACTTCAGCATAGATTGAGGTAACCTGAAGTCAAACTCATCCCAGTCATTCGACGCCTGTGAAACACATATCTCTCTTCAACTAGAGACTTTGCTTGAGACTGCTCTGAATTTCACTCAATTACAGAATCACTTCAGCAGTTCTAGCCTAGTCATTCGGTCAAAATGCGGCTGATTTGAAACGGAGGCCTGTGTCAGTTGTGTCATACCACTTTTGGAAGCGGTAGGCCTAATGTAAAATTATTTAGCAGAGCAAAATAGCATCCGTTCACTGACTGATCTCACCGTACAGAGAGAAAGTGGACCGGCAGGGAGAGGGAAGCATTCACGCTGCATTTCAAGGAGACGACTGACTGCAGTAGATGAATTCCCAGACAGCCCCAGACTGCCAGCCTCCATTACATTCTTCCAATCTCCATAACCTGAATGACTTAAACGCATCTGGACATTTAGGCTAATTAAGGTTCCATGATTGATCCTGTTAAGCAATTAAAGGATTGGATTAAACAAAGTTCAAGGAAAACCAACCCATCAGCAGGAGTTCATTTGATGATTTGCATTTAATTAGCGTTGGTGGGTCTGGGCAAATTACCTAGCCTAAATTTGCCTGTCTGAGAAGGCGTGATCCAGACTAAAAATATCGATCCTATATGCGAGTTTGGTGTTGTCCTTGGAGATATTCTCAGAAGCGCTCAATATTTATTTCACAATTAAGGAATTTTCTGAAATATTGACTCTAAATTCCAGCAGAACTAGAAAGAGAACAATGAAGCTTCAAAGATTTCAAGTTGTAATTTCAGTACACTTTATGTAAGATGTTATTGACATAATTCAAAGATCAATTAAATTGGTCATCATTTTCCTATTTGTATAACTTTATTAGAAATTTTGGTAACATTGCACAGTAAGGTCTCATTTGTTAACATTAGCAAATTAAGTAGTTAACATGAGCTTGAACTATCTTTTGATTAAATCTTTTTTTAGTAAATAGTAATGTAGGAATTAACATTAAGACTAGTAAATATTGTAGAAATAGTGTCCATCGTTAGTTCATGTTAACTACTGTAGTTAACTAATTTCATAAATTAAAAACCTTAATGTAAAGTGTTACTGACAATTTAAAGAATTGTCTTTTCCCCCATGCAATTTTAATTTAGACCAACTTTATAAACTGACTAAATCATTAATTCAAAATATATTTCTAATTCTAAAGATTCATTCAGGAATTAAGCATTGTTACTTCACCCATAAACAGTTAGGTACGAACCACTTTTTTAAGTTTTATTGTTTTTGCATCCTTTTTGAAGCTTGAAAGTTGTAGTGCCTATTCATTGTTATTGCATGGAAAAGACTAAACAGTACAATTGTTTAATTTCTTCTTATGTGTTCCTCTAAAAAAAGGTCATTTGGGTTTGAAACAACAAGAGAATGGTTAAATGATTAACAATTTTCTCTTCTTTTAAGTTTAAGCATCAGTATTGAACTATAATGTTATGAAAACCACTGTTTCAGAAAATGTCTATTATATGTCTTTTAAAGTTCCATTCTAAATTGATTATAATTTGCATAATTGTATAAGTCATTGCCAGATTTATTCAATTAGAACTGGTCTTGCTGACACCCATTGTCTTCGACTAATTCCATAGACCTGAAACGACGCTGGCACAGGAGAGAAGACTTTATCAAGGTTATGCAGCATTTCCCCTTTCACTTACACCCACAAGATGCTGCTTTAAAGTCCAAACTCATCAGCCGGTTTCTTCTCCTTCTCCACCTGTGCTCGCGATCAAGACAAGCTGTCACGACGTGGGTCGTCCGAGTGACGGTGAGGGTCAGTGCTTATTCTGTGCTGACATAATGGGATATGACTGCTCCCGCAGTTCCGAGAGAGTCCAGAACGCTCCGCCGGTCGTTTACGACGGGCCGCGTTGAGCCGCATGCTTGATGAGAGCGCGCTTCATTAGCATGTGTCAAGCCTTGCGTTTGGAGCCCTGACCTGCATGTTGGCTCTCGATAACACGGAGCCTGGGCCTGACAGCATTCCCTGAGTGTTGCCCGACGTTCCCCATTCTCATCACCTTCAATAATCAGCGAGCATATGGCTCGCCGAGCTGCCGCCACCGATTAGGAGGCGGGAGACGAAACTCCCTGGGAAAGTTATTAGTTGTCAGGCCTGTCGTAAACATGATTAACTGATAAGCAGCTGCAACTGTGGCAAACTGGAGAAAGAAAGATGGAGCTCATCTGGATGAAGACCTTAATCTAAAATCTGTTTATCACTCAACGGTAAATGCAGTATTTTAATTGTATCGATGGCACAGGTGTGTGCCTGTGTGTGCCTGTGTGTGTGTGTGTGTGTGTGTGTGTGTGTGTGTGTGTGGTAACTGTATGGTGAGTTATATTGTATTAGGCATAGAAGTCAAAGGTGTTTTAATTAAGGTAAATGGATCCTTGGGATTCTTTGGGGAATTTTAGAATGACAGCATAGCAATTCTTTTTTCTCTCGTCTCCTATGTACTTGGCAGCATACTGTAAATCTTGGGGGACTGCAAATCATGAATCAGGGCTTTAGCTAGAAATTGATATATATATATATATATATATATATATATATATATATATATATATTATTAATATAATATATTATTATTATGGTATTAAATGCATGGAAGCTTGTTCCAGACTTGGATAAATTGCAATTGCGTGTTTGTCTGACAGTTCTGAGAAAAAAAAGTCAGAATGCAAGATATAAACTCACAATTGCAAGAAAAAAGTCTGAAAAAAGTTAAAACAAAGTCTGAATTGCGAGTTTAAATCTCTTTATAACTCACAATTGTGTGTTTATATCACTATACAAATTTCAGAATTGTGAGATTTTAACTCACAATTACCTCTTTTAATTTTTACATTGTGGCAGAAACAAGTTAACATTTATTAACGGTGGTGGATGCATGGATGAATGGATGGATGGATGGATGGATCCATAATTTTCCAAGTGGGATTTGCTTTGGGAAATGGCACTTTGTCATAGAAATTTATGAATAATTCACCATGCAAACTTCCAAACATATTACTCACCATTAGAACATGTTCAGCAGAGATTTATGTGTCAATAAAATGGCCTTAAAAATATGTCACCAGTAACATTTGAGTCCAAGATGTAATTTGCAATGCAAACAGGCGGTAAACATACAGAATGGTACTTGAGTTTTAAAAGATGCAGAGAATGCATGATGCTCTCTGAAGGGAGTTATTTGTAGACAAGCAGCTTGGAGAAATATATTATCCTATAAATGACCAGGAGCGTGCAAATTATACGTCATCAAATACTCTAGCGGTTTATCTTTGTGAGTTAGGATGGATTGCTTTCACATGAACTGTACCCCTGACCACCTTTTGTAAGACCTTGTAAAAACACGGTTGTTGTGTATCACTGATTTGTAGCCAAAACTGCAGGGAGGAGAAAGACAGGACAAAGACAGTGTTTATATAAAGACAGGCTGAGAAAACAAAGATGGAAAGAGCTAATAAAGTGTGTACCAGACTCAACCACAGGCTAATAAATAATCAAGAAAGGGCCCATGGATTTAACAAAAGGATACTAAGAAGCTGAACCCGGTTGCAGAACTTTAAACTCCAAACTCCAGAACTCCATATAGGATGAGTGCAGGGTCATCAGTCTTTAGGTCCATTTCCTTGTAAATGGAAGACCTTTTTGAAAAGTGTATATCTGCTAAAAGATAGGCTATTTGTCAAAGTTTAGGAGCACTAGCATATAGATGATCTCAAAGCTAATAGACAAGAACTCCAGATCTCCAACTTCAACAAAGAACTTAAGCCTGCAAACAAAGCCACACTAGGTTTGATCATTCAAGATGCGTGCCAGTGGATGGCAGTGCCAAGATCAGGGATAAAGGCCATCACACCCGAGTACGTCTGAATCACAGCCAAGCTGTTCTTATAGTTTTCATTTGGTCTGTGATGCCGAGTCATCAGATTGCTTTTACTCAAGTCCTCACGCTTTTCCCTTGTTTCACTCATCTACTTCCCCTTGTTCCACATTGTGCTGCTGTCAGTCTGAGCGACATTTAAGAGCAGTGATCAATGCCTGCAAATAGATATTTGGTTCCTGTGTTTTTGTTCAAGTTTTGACTCAAAGGGTTATTAAACAATTCACTGGTTATATTTTGGCGCAGGGCAATCATTGTAAAGCAGTTCTACATGATTATGCGGTCGATACTCAGAAAGCAACAAAGACTAAAGGTATATAAGAAAAAAACAGAAGATCAAATACGTTCTTAATCTCACAAGTTTACAATAAAACTTGGCAGCAGGCTGTTTAGAGCATTGCAATGTCAGAAATCAATCAGGGATCAGGGCAAAATGCCACAAATCAGCAGAAAAAATGCCTTATAGTGAGTTTATATATATTTTACAATATTATTTTATGGTTTTGGTACTCCTGCATCTAACAGTTTCAGAAAGGGGTGTTAGATATTGGCTAATGGATTCTACCATAGTGTTAAGCGCTACCATTTCAAAGTTTGGTGGTCATTATATATTTTTTATTTGTATTCATGTATTTATTTAAAAAAAAATATTGTAATGAATTGATCAAAAGTGGCAATAAAGACAATGTTATAAAAAAATCGAATAAATGCTGTTGTTTTGATTTTTCTATTCATCAAAGAATCCTGAATAAAATGCATCACAGTTATAACTGTTTTCAACATTTATAATAATAAGAAATGTTTCTCAAGCAGCAAATCAAATCAGCATTAGAATAATTGTTGAAGGATCATGTGACACTGAAGACTGCAGTGATGATGCTCAAAATTTCAGCTTTGCATCACAGGAATAAATTACATTTTAAAATATAAAAATATAAATTTGATAGAGAAATAATATTTCACAATATTATTGTTTTTACTGTACTTTAGATTAAAAAATGCAGCCTTTGTTAAGCATAAGAGTATTTTGTCTAATACATTTCTAAAGAAAAAAAACAAAAAAACTATTGACCCCAAATGGTTAAAAGCTAATGTGTGTGTGTGTGTGCGTGCGTGCTTGCGTGCGTGTGTGTTTATATTGTGTGTGTAATTTATTACACTCAATATCCTTATTAAATTAGCTTAATTTATTTCTCCTTTTTAATCTGAAATATTGTGAAATTCCACAGAAAATTAGTTCCAGGGGGCTGATATTGACCCTATGAAAAAGAAAGTTCTGATACTGTTCTATTGACTGACCTTTCCTCTGTTCAGTACTTCCAGTGACTTCCATTCAGCTGGAAAAGGTGCACTGATTGTCTGTAGATTCTATCTAAATCAATGGCACTTTTGGCTACTAGAGAAACCGATGTTTATCAGCAGAAGGAATAAGTGTAGCAGTACAGTCTGTGCCTCTGATAAACTGTCTTAAGAGCCCTCTGGATCTAAAATCAAAGTGACATGTTTGCCAGGGTTTAGACACATTGTTTATCCTCCCGTTCATTTGCTGTATGTTTCAGTCAATACGACATTGCTGTGTAAACACCATGGGTTCAGGAGCTTTTCAGTGTCCACAGTTTGTCGAAGACATACCCACCAGAGAAACGGTCATTTGAGTGACTCAAACCCCAAGCTAAGCTTCCTATTAACCAGCCAGCCATCTGGAACAACTGCCTGCAGCTTTGTGCTGGTGGCCTGAGCTCCCATCCCATAGATGTCCTCCATCACAGCCTGGCCCTGGGCAGGAGGCAGGAGGAAGGAGGGAAGCTAACCCGCACGGATGGAGCTTAAGCCCCAGAGAGACCTCGGGCAGACTGGATTAAATGCCAATCGTGTCTCTCACTTAAATCTCACAACAGTGCTGAGAACTCCATCCCACTGTAGGGCTGTAGCAACACATTTATTTCTTCTTATCTTTTCTCCAAACAGATTGTAGACCAAAATAAGAACTGTTTTTAAAGGGGTAGTCCACCAAAATGTGTAAATATGTTGGAATACACTACTCACTCCCATGTCATTTTAAATTTGTATGCTGGTATTTTTCTAAAGAACACAAAAGTAGAATATTCAGGCAGCTCATAATTGAAGAGTTTCAGAGTAAAATTGATAATTGTGACTTTATACTCAACCTAAAAAGTATTTAGACACTTAAGTTACACTTAATGTCTGAATGTCATTTCATTAGATGTTCATGTTCGATGAGGAGACATTAAGTCAGTTTTCCTTTTGATTAAGCAGAGTAGGCTAACGCTAGTTCATCACATTAGCTGTGAACATGTTCCACAGTTTGAGAAGCAGAATTTTTTCAACAATATGAATAGCTTCATATTGTGAAACCAAACAAAACTTTTTGATTGAAATACATTTGAAAATTAAATTTCTAGTTTCCAGAACAGTTCACTGTATATCTCATAATTACTTTTCACAAATGTACTGTATCTTTGTGGCCTGCAATGTGACTGTTTCTCACATTTTTTCTTATTTTAGACCTTTATCTCACAATTACCTTAATATTTTTTTTTTACTCTTCCAAACTTCTATCAAATGCCAAAAACACCAAAGCATAAAATTAATACTTTTGTTCAGCAAGTATGTTTTAAATTGATTTAACATGGCAGTAAAGACATCTGTAATATTACAAAAGATTTTGACTTCAAATAAATACTTTATCAAAAAATCATGGAAAAAATGTATCAGTATTTCCAAAATATTAAGCAGCACAATTGTTTTCAACATTAATAATAAGTAATGTTTCTTGAGCACAAATCAACATAAAAAAAACACCATAAAGCATAAAAGTAGGCAATATTAATATATTCCAATTCGTGTTTTTTTTTCTCATAGAAAGTTATTCTGTGACTCTAGAAGACTTACACGGAAATGATGTACTAAAAACAGAAATGTTTTTCCTTTGCATTTTCCGCATACAGGCGTCAATGTTGTGAAAATGATCCCTGTTTACATGGATCTGCGAAACCACAAAACATGCTGTATTCTCCTGTAAGGCCAGTAGTTGGCGATGGAACTTTGTAAAGAAACACTACGTGCCACATGCGTTTGACATCACTGTTTTCACAAATTAGCGTTTTTGTAGTTAACACTGAGAAGATAACTGATTTTTTTTTCCCCCAAGCATTTTCAGGTCCCCAAAACCCCATTGTTGTGTAAATGAACTTTCAAAACGCATAAAAAGTGCTCCTTTTTTAGTTGAAACCGGTGTCATGTAATCAGCCCATTAGACTATAGACAAATTCTATGGATGACTTTATTTTTCAATATTTTTAAAAAAGCTTGTTGGAGCTTAAAAACAGTTGGTAAATTAAGAATTGATAAATGCTGTATAATGATGATTAAGAATTCCTGATTTTGTGTTCCTGCATTAAACTTTTTGGCTGAGCTATTCCTTTGATTAAAATAAAAAGTGGAATTATTTAAATGGTTCGCATTCCTAATTTGAATCTCATGATTTAGTCTGCATGTTCCACATCTTTTTACACTCTCCTTGATCTACTTCTGCCTGACCTGCGCAGCTGCCATAACATCACAGAAATGAACTCTCCTTTACCCCCTGAAGACACAGCTAGTGTGAACACACAGACAGAGATAGCCGCGGGCAAGGAACAGCAGAGATACGCGAGGCGCTGAGTCAGCAGAGCCCTATGGGAGCACATCAGGCCTCGCTGCCAAGAATCAGGGCCTATGATGCAACCAGCAAACGAAAAGGAGAGGGAAACATCATTTGACAGTTTAGAGATGGCTCCAAGCATCTGGACATTAGATTTTCCAGCTACCTGTCACATGTCAGAATTCCAGAGACCAGGCCTTTTTAAAAATACACAGCAAATGAAACCGAGCAGGGCAGTTGTCAAATCTGGAGCTTTGTGGCTTTAAACACCCTGAAAGCAAGTAAGAAGCACACGTCAAGTTCAAAACCCCTGGTGTTAGACATTCTGATCTAAAAGCCCAAGCCGTGGTTGGAAATCAGAAAAGGGATCTCAGAGCAAGACATAAGATGTGTTCGACGGAGAAAAGGGAGTAAGATCAGTAAGGAAACGGTGTCAGTGCGAGCAGAGGAATCTAAAAACCCTGCAGACTCAACAACACTAGCAGCAATGACACATCATTTATGGGTCTGAAACCTGCTTTGTCCTGAGCATAAGCTTTCAGTCCTTTGATATCAGTTCAAGAGCTGAATCTACAAAGCGTTGCAGAGCAATGGAGCCTGTTTCTGGACCAACGCTTCCTCTTAGTCTTCACCAATGAGCATCAGCATAGACAGGAAGAGAGATGGGACTATTTCAGCTGCTACAGGACCTGGACTGATGTGTTAGTAGGCTATCCACAGTTTAAAGAGACCTAGTGAGCTTGCTGTTTACTGCCTACAGTTTATGGAAGCATGCTAAATGAAATGGAGCTTCATAAGCATAAACTGACCAATACTTGTTTTAACCAATATATATATATATATATATATTGTTTGTGTTTGGAGCTCCGTCGAATTGATTCATTAATCCTTGATTTTCTTCTTTACCACTCATTTATAAACAAGTACTTTCTATTTTTATATCGTGTGAACTTATCCTCGATACTATTCCCTATAAAAAACAATCGGATTGCTTTGATATCGCTACTTAGATCCAACTTTGCGAATCCCAGCTACTAGCCTTTTAGCCCACTAGCATTTCACGCGTGGCCTCGCGCCAATCGACCGTCGGATTTTACACCCGTTTCACTGAAAGGATACGGGTTATATCCAGGATTTCAGTCCTAAATTAGTAGTGATATTGGTAGTATCACTACTAATTTACTGTTCATCTGTTATAATGGCGAATATATCGGATGTGTGTCTAACGCTACCTCTGAGTGCAGGTGAGGACACATTCGAGCTGCATTCGGTGCTGTTGGAGCTGGAGTCCGTGGAGAAGCAGATCCGTGGTCTGCTAGAGAGGCAAGCCGAGCTGCGAGATCGGCGATCAGCGCTTGAAACATCACGCGCCGATGCTCACAAGTCAGTGGTTAGTAACTTTTTGACTCCGACTTCGTCTACTCCGTGCGTTTCTCTGCCCAGGAGGACGCGATCATCTCTGGCTTCATTCACTCCGGCACCGACACAAAGCCATGGACCCTGGGTGATCCCTCAGCGGAAGACACGAGCCAGGACCAGACCAAGAACCTCTCCACCGCTCCCGGTCTTCGAGATCTCCACCCGGAACCGCTTCTCCCCTCTTCGCGAGTCGGAACGTGACGACGCCGTGATCATCGGCAGTTCCATCGTCCGTCATGTCCGCGCTACCTCAGGTAAGGGTAATGTGCGCACTCACTGCTTTCCTGGTGCTCGTGTTCTAGATGTCGCTGCACATGTTCCCGAGATCCTGAACGGTGACGAGCGCGTCGGAGCTGTGGTGCTGCACGCGGGAACGAACGACATCCGGCTGCGGCAGACGGAGGTTCTGAAGAAGGACTACAGGAGCCTGATCGAGACGGTACGCAGCACAGCGCCTGAGGCAACGATCATCGTGTCTGGACCGCTTCCCACGTACCGACTAGGACAAGAAAGGTTCAGTAGACTATTTGCTCTAAATGAATGGTTAATATCATGGTGTAATGAACAGAAACTGCTCTTTGTAAATAATTGGAATCTGTTCTGGGAGCGACCTAGGCTCTACCGTGCTGATGGCCTGCACCCCAGCAGAATCGGAGTGGCTGTGCTGTCGGACAACATCTCCAAGACGTTACACACCATCTGACTAGTAAGTCAAAGTCCAAATCACAATCTCTGCTGTCCCAACTTAATTGATACAAGTAGTGTAGAGCATTATATAGAAACTGTGTCTATTCCTCGTCTAGTGAGGCCAAACAATAAATCTAGTTTAGGATCTAGGAAAAATCTTATTGTAATTAAACCAGAAAATCTAAATCTCAGTAAACAAAAAGAATTTCTAAAACTAGGTCTTCTAAACATTAGATCGCTCACACCTAAGGCGGTTATTGTAAATGAAATGGTCACAGATAATAATTTCGATGTTCTGTGCCTTACTGAAACCTGGCTTAAACCAAATGATTATTTCGGTCTAAATGAGTCTACTCCGCCAGGATACTGTTATAAGCATGAGCCCCGTCCGATCGGTCGTGGCGGCGGTGTTGCAACAATCTATAGAGATATCCTAAATGTTACTCAGAAAACAGGTCACAGGTTTAATTCGTTCGAAGTACTTGTGCTAAATGTTACGCTCTTAGATGTAAGAAAGAAATCCCTATTATCTCTAGCCTTAGCGACCGTATATAGACCTCCAGGGCCCTATGCTGATTTCCTAAAAGAGTTTTCAGACTTTCTCTCAGATCTATTGGTCAATGCCGATAAAGCAATAATTGTTGGAGATTTTAACATACACGTAGATAACACAAATGATGCGTTAGGGGCTGCGTTTACAGATTTATTAAACTCATTTGGGGTCAAGCAAAACGTCAGTGGTCCCACTCATCGTCTAAATCATACACTAGATTTAATTATATCATATGGAACCAATCCAACCGATATAGATATTATAGCGCAAAGTGACGATCTCACTGATCATTGTATGGTAACGTGCATATTACGTACTGCTGAAATTTGCCATGTTGCGCCACGTTATCGACCAGGCAGAACAATCGTTCCAACCACTATAGATAGATTCACAAATAGCTTACCTGATCTATCTCAGCTGCTCAGTGAACCCCAACAAACAGATGAACTAGAGGAAATGACTAGCAGTTTGAGCACCATTTTCTCTAGTACATTAGATATTGTTGCACCAATTAGATTAAAAAAGGTTAGAGAGAAAACTAAAGCACCATGGTTCAATAGTACTACACATGTTATCAAGAGAGAAACTCGTAACTTAGAGCGTAAATGGAAACAAACTAATTTAGAGGTCTTTAGAATCGCGTGGAAAGACAGTATGTCACGTTATAAAAAGGCTCTAAAAGCAGCCAGGGCTGAGCATCTCCGCAAACTAATAGAAAATAACCAAAATAATCCAAGGTTTTTATTTAACACCGTGGCTAGACTAACAAATAAACAGACATCACCAGAGCAAAATATTCCGTTACAGTATAGTTGTAATGATTTTATGAATTACTTCAATGAGAAAATAGAAAGCATCCGAAATACAATTGTAAATGTACAATCCTCTATGGTGTCTCATGATTCAGCCACAATTATCGCCCCTCAAGAACAACTACACCGCTTTACAACTATAGGACAGGAAAAGCTAAATAAACTTATCTTTGCAGCGAAACCAACAACATGTTTATTAGACCCAATACCCACTAAACTACTGAAAGAAGTGTTACCTGTAGTGGAAGAGCCTCTTCTCAATATTATTAACTCGTCTTTATCTTTAGGTCATGTTCCAAAAATATTTAAGCTGGCAGTAATAAAACCTATTATTAAGAAACCGCAATTAGATCAAAATAACTTAGCAAATTACAGACCCATTTCAAATCTTCCATTTATATCTAAAATACTAGAAAAAATTGTGTCCGCTCAATTGTGCTCTTTCTTGCAAGAAAATGATATCTATGAAAAATTTCAGTCAGGATTCAGACCGCATCATAGCACAGAAACTGCGCTAGTTAAAATTACAAATGATTTACTTTTAGCTTCTGACCAAGGCTGTATCTCAATACTAGTTCTACTCGATCTTAGCGCTGCGTTCGACACTATAGATCATAAAATACTCTTAGATCGACTACAAAACTACACTGGTGTTCAGGGACAGGCATTAAGCTGGTTTAGATCGTACTTATCAGACCGTTACCATTTTGTCTGTTTAAATGGTGAAAAATCGAAGATAACGTCAGTAGACTATGGAGTGGCGCAAGGATCGGTGTTAGGCCCTCTGCTATTCTCAATATATATGCTGCCACTGGGTAATATTATAAGAAAACATGGAATTAATTTCCACTGTTATGCTGATGACACTCAATTATATATTTCATCAAGACCAGATGAAAACACTAACTTATCTAAATTGACAGAGTGTCTTAAAGATATAAAATGCTGGATGACGTGTAATTTCCTGCTATTAAATTCAGATAAAACGGAGGTATTACTTATTGGTCCAAAAAACTACCCACAAAACCTCGTACAATACAACTTTAATTTAGAAGGATGTCCAGTTACTTTATCCACTACAGTAAAAGACCTGGGTGTTATACTAGACCGCAACTTGTCTTTCGAAAATCATATTTCATATGTTACAAGAACAGCCTTCTTCCACCTTAGAAATATTGCTAAGCTACGTAACATGCTATCTGTTTCTGATGCAGAAAAGTTAGTTCATGCATTCATGACCTCAAGACTAGATTACTGTAACGCTTTATTAGCTGGTTGTCCTACATCCTCAATAAACAAGCTACAGTTAGTGCAAAATGCAGCTGCTAGAGTTCTTACTAGGTCAAGAAAATATGATCATATAACACCAATTTTATCATCTCTGCACTGGTTACCTATTAAGTTCCGTATCAATTACAAAGTACTATTACTGACCTATAAAGCCCTAAATGGTCTAGCTCCTGTATATTTAATGGACCTTCTATCGCCCTACAATCCATCGCGTTCTTTAAGATCCCTAAATTCGAGGCTTCTGGTCATTCCTAGGATATCCAGATCCACTAAAGGAGGGAGGGCGTTCTCGCATTTCGCTCCTAAACTCTGGAATAGCCTTCCTGATACTGTTCGTTGCTCAGACTCGCTCTCCCAGTTCAAAACTAGATTAAAGACACATCTCTTCAGCCAAGCATTCACATAATGCTTGCCTCTTATACTACTGTTGAACCAGATCGAATGCATTAATATTATGAACAGCAGCTACGCTAATTATTTCCCATCTGCTTTTCTGCTGTTATCTCGGGATGCTAATCCCGAGGTAAATAGCGTTCTTCAGCTACAGTCTGTATCCAGCCTCTCGCGGAGACTTCAGAGTCCCCAACACCTGCGATGAGACGACTCGACGCCTGTGAAGAGACGACTCAACGCCGGCGATATGTTATGCCATAAATTAATACATGATGATTAACTAACTGTATTTTTTACGTACATTTCTGAAATGCACTTTCTGTAAAGCTGCTTTGAAACAATATGTATTGTGAAAAGCGCTATACAAATAAATTTGAATTGAATTGAATTGAATTGAATATATATATATATATATTATTTTTTTTTTTTTTTTTTTTTTTTTTTTTTTTTACAGTATGCACACATATCTACTTTTCTTCCAGTTTTTTTTTTACTCTCAAGTGTCTTTTCATGTATCTCAAACCAAAGTTAATGAACAATGTGATGAAAATAAATGTATTATTCTTATTCAGCTTAACTCCCAACTTATGTCATTAGAATCAAAATGATAAACTTATTCGATCACATTGCTAAGCTAATAATGTAATAGTATGCACATATATTGGGTTACTTTTATCATTTGATCTATTTGAATCAGTGTTTTTAGGTATTGACAGTAATACTGTACTCTATAAGAAAATAACTATAACATGGACACTACTATTCAAAAGTTTGGTGCCTGTAAGATTTTTTTAAATTAAAAAATACTATCTTTATTCAGCAAGGATGTATTTAATTGATCAAATACAGATATATATATTGTTACAGAAGATTTCCATTTTTTAATAAATGCTGTTCTTTTTAACTTTCTATTTAAAGAGCCCTGAAACAAATTATATTATGGTTTCCAATGTTTTCAACATTGATAATATTTGGCATATTATAATGATTTGTAAACGATCATGTGACACTGAAGACTGGAATAATGATGCTGAAAATTCAGCTTTGCATCAGATGAATAAATTCTATGTTAAAATTAATTTTACCTGTATCACAATCAGCTTATTCCTCATTTCCTCTGTGTATAAGCAGCTCACTATGTTTTGGATCATAGTTTTAGACTGTACATCAGAAAATAACTCCTCCTTCTTTGTCACTTTTAGTGTGAAAGCATCTGCTAACAAGCTGACTCAAATATGAAACTGTTCTCAGTTTATTTTTCCTTTGTAACACCTGAACTTTTAAATTAACTGGTTAGAACTGCACCATATTCACTGGGCAATCTGAGAGATGACTTGGAATAATCATATTAATTCATAAGGAATGGCTTTATCTGCACTCAGATTCTAGACTCATCTTTATTCATAAGTGCATTGTGTCAGTGAGAGAACACTGTAGTTTACAAATGAATATTAATGGCATTCAGCTTATGCTGTTTTGATTGACACATCATTCTTTATCAAGCCTCCAAATGTACAAACACATTTTTTTTGCCATCAAAAAACAGTTTTTAGCTAAAATATTCCTAATACAGACCTTCCAGAGACTCAAGGCCAATAAAAGAAAAACAGCAACTCTTGTGCTCTTTTTCGATTTTCTGTGATGGTCCGTCTAATATCCCAGATGGAACGATTTATGTTTGCGTATTGCTTTGATAAATTTTGTTCAATGTGTGCAGAAAAGTGAACCGGCATCGGGTAAACTTATGAGTGATGGAGGTTGTAAAAGCAACTTTTTTACTTTGTAAGTGTCTGTGGCGAACAGGACAGCCGAGGGACGTGAGAGAACGGCGCGAGGCCGGTGGTGCGATTGCTAATGAGCAACACCTGTTGAGCACACCGGTCTCGCATCTCTCACGGAGGAGCGGAAGCATAAAGGAGGAGCGACGACGTTGA